>JAHLJT010004567.1:103398778-103429932 GCA_031308135.1 Acheta domesticus | reverse complement strand
AACGTTCAAATAAACTGAATAGTCACTCACCACAAAAATAAAATAAACTGAATAGTCACTCGTCACAAAAATAGAATAAATCTTTCAGTAATTAAGTTAAAACAGTGATATAAAATCGAAAATAAGCTGATCTGTTTATAGATTTTGACACTTGATCACCAACTCGTAATTCTGAAGTTCGTTAAGGTTCAGTTATGTTTAAAATTCGTTAATTGTTGGTTCGTCTTGGTTAGAGCAAAAAACCAGTCAAAATTATGTTTCCAGCTAACCTGCAACAAGTAATTAAAGCACTTAAACACACAAAATGCAGTCAGATCGCTAAAAATAGTAGATAAATCTCAAAAAATCAAGAGCACAACCAGATGCGTCAGTCTCAAAAGATGGCGTCAACCAGTCTCCCGGTTTAGCCGCTATCGTTGTGTACAGACGGAAAATACAATACATTCTCTGTACTACGTAAATAATAAGCAAGAAATAAAAATTCAAAACATCAACATTTTTACGGCGTTTTCCCACAACTACAATATTGAAAATTAGTATTTTTTCCCTTAATGAAACATATTCTTCAAGGACAAATTTTTAAAATGTAAAAATCAAATCCTGTCCTAAAATATTTGAACAAGGTGAATAGGTGGTAAACATTCTGAATCGTATTGGATCGTTCTTTGTTTATCTTCTAAAATTTTTATACGTGAATTGGCAGCAGTGAATGCAAACATATGACTGCCGTACAAGCCGCACCGCCATGAGAGTTAAGTTTTTCTAACATTGTTTTTTTTCGCTGCAATTGTTGACTTTTGGACACACAATACTCTATCTTACAAAGAACAAGGAAAACTATCGATCAGAGCACCCGACCGCTAGAATTCTCACGACAGCGGCTGAATTCGACCTAGCTGTGTAGCTTGCATCTAAAATCCTCCCCGCCAGAACTCGAACTCCGGAACCTGCCGGTCAGAGTCGCTTGAGAGGACAGTAGCTCTGCGCTGAACTCGGGCGGTGCGGGGTTGGAGGCGAGGGGGCGTGTCCCGGGCTAACGAGCGAGCGGGGCGGCGCCGGGTGGCCCTTCCATTATGCAGCACCCGCCTCCGCTAACGAGCCGCCCGGGCGGCGCGCGTGGATGCGTTTACGCGCGGACGACGTCGCCACACGAGCGCTGCGCTCGGCGTCCTCACTCCGCGCCTTTGACGGACGGCCATTGTTTCCCTCAAAAAAGAAAAATACAAGCATCAGGGGTGTTCCACTGCCAGAGTTTTTCAGTATTATTGCAATGAAAAGGTTTACTTCAATCATACATTTATATATAAATGTATGATAAATTTCAAGGATAAAGAGATATCAACCACAATAAAGGATACAATTTTTAATATTTAGAAAATTTCGTAATACATATGTTTCGGGAGTGTCATCATCAGAGACTAAAATAGAAAATTCAGTAAAAAAAGTTAGCAAAATGAAAGTTACCAATGTACATACACATATTCAGCTTGAAAACCAATTAATTAAGGTACTTACCCAAGTAACTCAGATTAAACACCCATAATTAAATGTTATTACAAGTGCTCCGACCCAGTATGCCGCCATCTTGTGTGTCGCACGTGGTTCGGGACCAGACTGAAGGAAAAGGGAGGGAGGGAAGAAAATAAGAAGCTAGTCAAATAAATAAATTTAAAATTGGGCTGGATTTTAAAAAAATCCTTATTGTGGTTGATATCTCTTATCCTTGAAATTTATCATGGAAATACCACAAAATCTCTGCTGCCACCACAGATTTTATAAATGTATGATTCTACATTTTTATATACATTCTACATTTATATATAACATACATTTGTATATAAATGTATGATTTGTATCCAAATATTTATATATAAATGTTTGATTTGATACAAATCATACATTTATATATAAATATATATTTATATATAATATATATATAAATATATATTGTATCTGTTATATGTAAATGTATGATATCTGGATATTTTCGACATATACAGCGAACGACGAGATAAGAGTCGCCAAAAGCTCTTTAGAATGGCAACCAAATGATAGGAGGAAAATGAGGAAGACCAAGTCCAGGGTGGAATGGCCAGATCAGAAAGATAATGGAGAACTGGAAATTAGAGAAGACTGGAGAAGAAGATTAGACGCTGGAGACCGAAGTAGATGTTAAGAAATCGGCAAGAAGGTTTACTTCAGGTTTTCTGGCTATGAAAATCATTAATTTTGATAAATAATTTATTTGTTACCAGATGCAAAAGCATACTGTTTACAATTCACTTATCTTTGTAATCGGGGGAGTTGGGGTTCAAGTCCCGGCGAAAATGGATATTTCAGACCAACAGATTAGCAGTGACTAAAACGTTTTGGAGAGAAGGTTAAATGCTCTGACTGTTTCTGTGATTCGCTTCGATAATTCCAATGAGGATATCGTAGCATTGAGTTTATGCAATGCGTCATAGACCTCGCGCTTCCTATTCATTAGGCTGGCCACACACATACATCATACACAAACACATTATACCTGACGGGAAACAATTCGACGAACTTAGTCTGGAAATATGATGTTTTGTCGTCTAACTGGATTAAGCAAGATGAAGGGCACATGGATATTGGCCTAATCTTCCAATTTATGAATTAAAAACGTGTATTATTATTTTTACTGAATGTACCATGAATTTGTGAAATTTCAACGGCAGAACAAACGGATTGCCTTCATTGCTATGTGTTCGAAACAAAGTTGTTGATTTTCACTAACTCTTAGAAACTAAAAGTTTATTTGTAAAGTTCAAAACTACCCTTGGATTCGCCATCTTTTGCATCACCGCTAGCGTTATGTTTAATGCATCGCATTTCTTTATTTCAACTACGATGTGTGTTATTAACTGATACTAATGAGGCTTATGTACCCGAAACTGACGAAATGTCATGTTACCTTAAGTGAAACTAACGAATTGTGTGTACAGGTTTGGTGAACTCAAAACACAGCGGCCGCACAATGTACCCAAGCACATGGCGTAAATATAATGGTGAAGCGGTGCGCAGGCGCTCGCCACGCCTCCTCTACGCGTGACGTCATCTTGGAGATTCGCGCTCGGCGAGCGCAGGGCAGGCGAATGTCTTCGCCCGCCTGAGTTACGTTAGGGGGGTTCTGCTAAAACTTGAGGCATCCGTATCTTTATCAGTTCGTGCTTCAATGTTTAATTCGTCTTTACAACTCTAAATGTAGCAGGTATTTCTATTTTTACGGAAATAAATGGGCCACCTATTTTAGGAACGAAAAGGGACCGCAGACAAAGTTATTTTTCAATAAAGTAGTTGAAGTAGGAATTACCATTTTATTGCTGTTTTATTCTATTTTATTGTCTTATTTATGTTTCGAGCTGAAGCAAAGAAAAAAAGAACTGACATATCTCGTCCTACATGTGTTTAATTGCAGTTGGACTGATGTAAGGTAATGTCTGACCAGAAATCTAGTTCCTTCACCCTGAATTTGTTAGATGCATTAGGGATTGTTAATAATGTTAAATAATTTCTCAATAAATACTACTATTATTTTGCATTCTTATCATTGTCATTAATTTCTTCAGTTGTTCTTCTAATTGCACTTTCTCTAAACAGTTCAGAATATTTTCTTTTCCATATTCTAATTTCATCACGTAACTTATTTATTGTTTGTGTTAAATCAATTTGAAGACTATCTCCACAAACTGCGTTTTCATTAATTGACTCTGGAACACTACCCGTCACATCCATTATTGCTTGTGATAACAGCACATCCACTAATTTGTGCATATTCCTTCAAACTAGTCAAATGGTTCGACTAGGATTTATTTTTTCGAAACCAATAGGCAACTTCTCGGTAGGCACTGCGTCAGGTTTTAAGTTTCGGCTTTTCTGTGGTGTATAATTTAACAATACCTGACCACAATGGTATTGCAAAGCTATCCTAAGCAAAGGGGATAGAACAAATGCGCGCTGAAAATAATTACAATTAACGTCACTACAATAAATAATTTACGAAAACAAAAGACACCTTAACTAGTTAACACCGTTCTTTACATTGATCTTATCCTTTCTTCTACAAAAATGTATCCACGCTTCACATAAATTGGCATCTTTCGGGAAAGAAAAATACTTAATGTCTGTTCCCTTCGTTTTCTTGTTCCAGTTTGTGCAACCAAAAATAGCGCACGACGGCATTGTTTATTTTATTTCAATATCAATTCACGAATCTGTTCACCTTTCTGCCACTAAAAAATCTACTAGAAAACTACTAATACAAAGCAAATCGCGATTACAAAAATTCGGCGTGTACGCAACGAGCCATACAATCTCACTAGGCGCCAAGCAGGCGAGCATCCATCGTGACGTCATGCGCAGAAGAGAACGAAATTTCGTTCGGGATCCGTCTCACCTTTATTCTTACACCATGCCCAAGCACCCCGCACGCTAGCGAAATTGTAATTACAGCTTTCATTACTCAAGCAGGAAATCTCACTTTCAACTAGTAAAGTTTTGCTGCGGCAAAAGGAGTTGGGCCGCAAATCCGTAATTGTTGTATTTCAAAACTGGATATTTACTTTTCTTCCAATATTAGGTCCGTAACATATAACTACTCGGGGCTTGTAATAATGTGCTTTACTATGCGTAACAGACCCTCCCAAACGCGTCACGCATACCTTCATTATTCGCAAAGAAGCTTTCTCTAAGATCGCCGAGTAAGTGTTGTGCAAGATAGCCCAGCTGTTCTTATGACAAATTCTCTACGTAAGTAAAAGAATCGCCTTGATCCATTTCCGAGGAAAAGGAATTCATAAGATTTTTGAATTTGACAAGTCGTATGGGACGAATAAGTTACACCGTCTCCTTGAATCTGGTCTTATTTTCCTCTGTCAAAATACCGAATGAATGTCTGAGCACAAACGTCAGCTCAAAAATTATAGATATATTGTTACCTGCAATGGATTTTTTGTTCTAGGAAATTCTTTGTTATTCGTCTATAATATAATGTTTCATATGTCTTTCTATGATATTTCTGAGAAAGAACCTGAACGCTGTATTATTGTAGGTTTATAAATACAACTAAAATATGCTATAACTGAACGAAAGTGAACAGCCTTAGTATTGCTTAAATACAAACAGTTCTCTAAATCATGAACATTGAATCACACTTTTAAATGCTTTACCATTATCAACGATGATTCATCTCCACAACCTAAAAACCGTTTCATCATTCTTGTATATAAATAATACCTCTGAAGTATTTGACCAAGTCACTTAGATTTATGTGTTTACATGCATTACATGTAATATAATTTCATAACTCATAATTCATATTAAAAGTTTTGTGCGTTATTTTTCGTGTTTGAAGAACGCCAAGAGAATGCTCTTGAGTGAAAGTTTAGTTTTCTTGGGGCAGACGAATAAATAATAAATGTATGATTTTGGTTTTTTCACGGGACATACGAGAACATTGACGGCTGCAACAGAAGAACAACTAGGGAAAATAGAAATTTTTAATTATGACTTTTTATTTTATAACATTTTATAACCACAACTCGTCAAAATTACGTTTTTGGTAGCGTACCCTTAAATCATAGGTAATAAAATAAAAAGTTTATCTTACTATTTTTACTCAAAGTTAACAATGGAATCGCGGTAACGCAGGACATTGTTTTAGATTGTTGACGGAACTTCTATGAAGACTTTTAGTGATTATTAACTACTAGCTGAACTACCCGGCGTTGCCCAGGCATTTATTACAGTAAATTTTAGCCAGGAAGAGGAATTCCATTTATTCATGCCGTGCAGAGGGGCCTACTTCTCTCCCATTGTATATCTGCCCCGCCAAGCTAGCTCTGTCATGTCTTTCCCCCTATTTGGAAATTTCCGGTGTGCTTCGTTCACTTTCTTACTAAAGAAAGTTTACATTTTTCTAATAGGGAGGTTCAGCTCCCAAACATTCCTCACTTTATAAATAAAAAAACAATAAACAAATCTATCTAAACTGTTAATACAAAATACTCGTAAAATACTTGTACAAATTGTAGACTTATATATATTCTTTTGTGGAGTTTTATATCCCGCCCTCGGTGGCTTATTGGTTAGCGTGCTCACTTTCCACGAAACAACCCCGATCTCGATTCCCGGCCGGGTAAATTAGAACTGTGCGCTTTCCTTACAAATGTCTCAGCATCGATTGCTGTGTGATTGCTGTGTTAGGATGAGAAAGCTCATCCTAAGGTTAAGAAGAGGCGGTGTATACGGTAAACGGATGTCCTCTTGCTAACCACTTGAACACTCATGGCCGAAAGGCTGTGTCACCGCCGGTAGCAGGCTGTCGAGCCAAAGGACGGGAGTCTTACATATTATACCAACCCTTTCAATAAATTGCCAAATTGTAAAACTAACTCATTTTTATATTTTTTGCTTCTATAGTATTTATAAAGAAAGTTTTAAAATTTATCTGCTGCCAACTCGTGACCTTGAAGGGACTTACAGTTTTAAGCAGAGTATACAAAACATCCGAAAGTTCTCGCATGGGTACGCTAGTAGACAGATCCGGACAAATAGATATAGATGTCGTAACGTATTTGATGAATCGTAATCATAAAAGTAAATGAAAATATCTACGCTGAAATGTAATTGCCGGTTTCAATAATTATTTTGAAGATGACAGAAATATGTTTAAAAATCTATGTGCTAGTAATATGTAGTATAAAACTTATTTGTTTAGGTAAATCAATTCATCATATCATCGCAACATAACAGCAATACTGATCCACCAACCTGTACATTATATACACACAATAAATTGACAATGTACTGAACCACCTAACAAAACACTATTAGCTTCGTTATTTGATTTGAAGTGCTAGATACTATGGATTTTGAAATGTGAATTATAGAAACCAAGGAGTCCCAGAATTTTGTTATTAGATTAGACTTAAATATTTTAGATAAATTAATTTTTGCCAGTTTATAGAAACAATAGATGAATTAATTCACTGGGAGCAACTGACATGCGAAGATTAGTCTTCATATGTAAAGGACCATTACTTAATTACATACCACTGTCATCGTCCACTGCCCATATTGAAGAAAAATGTTCAAGAGAGTTGACCAAAACATACAAATATTTTCCATTTTACCAATTTGAACATGAGATATACGTAAATAGTCAAATCGAGAGTAATAACGAAAAGCTGCCCTGCTTCCTAGAGAATTATTCACATTTGCTTTCTTCTTTACTGTATTGTTTTCAATGGTGCGTGTTCTTCTGCAAGTCGCTCTTGCCTCTGATTTTGCGATTGTAAATTATAGCCTATGTCACTCCAGACCTTTAAAGGAAGCTAGTACAAAATTTTCGTCAGTATTTGTTCAGTAGATTCAGAGATTACCGCGTTGTAAGCCAATGCAGTTCAGTTCTGTCTTTATATATTAGTATAGACTATAAATATATTATATATATATAGTCTATATATATATATATATATATATATATATAGAGAGAGAGAGAGAGAGAGAGAGAGATTAAACTTGCACTTCAGCCGCCAACAAAAATGTTAAAAAAGGTTTTCCTCAAAAATATTTTTCACGTTGTGGCAATATTGCAGCTCTTTAGCAATATATTGACTTTTATTTTTTTCTAGTAATTTTTAAACATTTTTTTCGCCAAAAATATTTACTCCAAACGTAAAGACAGTTTTCAATTTCTGACGGCATATTTTAGAGAAATGTTCTCATTGACATCATTACACAACAGCAAACATTAGCCCAAAAGACGAGGGGATTTAACATTAAGTATTCCACGTACATACGGTTGCTCTCATTGCTCACCTCTAGCGCTGAGCGAAACAACGCAATTGCATCTGCTCGCTTATGCACCTCGCAGGACTGACCTCTTCTCCGAGGCATGCATCATACATGCTCATGCACTAGACAGATGGTTACACCCAATTTCCCAACACACTCTTGAGAATTGTGTAAGGCGTTAATACCATATGATTCAGAGTAGTAAAAGATTTATTGTCTAAAATTATTGATATAGTCTAGCATATTTTTCATGCTATGAATATTTATGAATAGGTAGAAGAAATTTTTGAAATGATCCCAGCCGTGTTATCCTCAAGACAATAAGAAATTACTGTACACAGTGATTTCACAATAATTTCAGTTTATACCATACCAGAAATTAATACTTCTGGTATGGTATAAAATGAAAATTCTCTATATGATTGTTTTTACTTACGTATTATTGACATTCATTCTGAATTAGTATTATTTATTAATTTATGTACAAATTGCTCTCCGGAATAGCTCATTGGCCAGCGAGCTCGCATTCCATGACACAACCCCGGGTTTAATTCTCGGTCGGGCGAGATCATTGTGTGCGTTTTCCTTGCAATGTCTCAGTATATATTCCTGTGTGACGATAAGAAAACTCACTTCTCTGGGTGACAAGACCCGAATGCGGCGTAGGGATGTTTAAGTGCTAACGATACGTATCTCATTATGGTCGCAAGGCCGGGATGCTGCTGGTAGCCCAGGCTTCGGCAAGAGGCTATTGCGCCAAAGTACATACATACATATATGTACAAATTAAATATTTAAAAAAAGTTTACTGATTCTATTTCCTTTGCCGAAGAGTTGCAACCTGATGTTCTTAACCAGAAAAATGTAGTTTTATTATGAACAGATTGGACTTTAAAAGTTCTTTCCTTCGTAGCAGACACAATTCTGACATATTTAAAAAGAATTTCATAATTATATTAATCTTTAATGCAGTAGATAGTTACATCTAATAAAGACAATAAGTAAACTTCAAATTATTAATTAATGAAAATATATAACAATCGTTTGTAATGGTACATTGGTAATGTTATTATTAAATCATATTAACATAATGTTATCATTAATATGAATATTTAATTTCAAATAAGGTCTGTTTGCCAATTAAAATTTCTGCTACTTTCTACCAAGTTCATCCTGCTCCCAATGCTTTTTTGTTCCTCCACAAATCCAGGTCTATGTTCAGCTGGCGAAAGCAAGGCAATGAGGGCACTGACGTTCCCAACTAACGCTGCGACTCCGCGCTAATTGAGCCAATCGACAATGACAGTAATTACAACACAGACACACACATTAGCTCCGCGGCCTGAGCTCTGCAGTGTAACGGCGCCCAGGTTTTTGCAATGCACAAGAGCCTGCGGCGACGACTCTAGGGATGGTGGCGGCAAAGTAGTTTTTACGGGGGAAATGGTAGTGACGGTGACGGGGATGTTTGAGGTTGAGATGTCAGTGAGGAGGTTTTAATTGTGTTTTAAATGGTCCATAAACGTACTCCTAAGTGTGACGAAACTGTGGAGTGAGTGCACGTTAACTACGTATGTCATTTGTCTCGTAAGTATATGAAGGGCTGTGGGCAATAACATGGTAACTCACAATTTACAAATGAAAAAAATGCTTATGAATAGGCTTTAGATATCTTTCGTACATCGAAAGTTTTTGTCTTGGGATATGTTTCTCGAGAGAATGAAGCCAATTGGTTCTTGAAACATAGCTTTAAACAAAATTAATTTTTGCTTTGTTTATTATTGACCGTAGAATCACTATTGGTGCAAAACGAGCCCTCATTTAGGTTACTATGTTATTGCACACAACCCTACATATATGGATGTATTTGCTATTTTAGGGCCGTTTTAATATGCCGTTTGCCAGCTGGTAGTGCTATCTGGGCCCTTCGAGCAATGGATATACCCTTTTTGGTGAATACTAGAATTCCGTCGTACAAACATGTTAGGTACTGTATTCTCTTGCAAAAATGAATCAAATTGAGTGTTCTCATATATATTATTTCTAAAAGTGTTATGTAAATGTTTCTTTCCCATATGAATTACTCAATGTATCTCAGCAAATAAAGTGTTGTTTGGACGCTGGATATCCTGGATGACTGCACGTGTAACTTACATGATTTGTATATGCTTAGTTTTTTTTAGGCTTTATAACAATAAATGAACGATTATGGTGGATTAGCAAGGGTGATGAGGAATGTTGAAATTATATTATTACTGCCAATGAAGCAATGGTGGAATGATAAGTAGGGGAAACAAGACAATCTGCCGCGAACCTGCACTGTCCACCCGAAATTCCACTTGGATCGAGTGGAATTTGGCCTCCTTCTGGAAGGCGACTGATCTAACCGCTCAGGTTCTCTCTCTCTCTCCCTCTCTCTCCCTCTCTCGCGTTCACTCTCGCGCTCTCTCTCACTCTCGCTCGCTCTCACTCTCATTCTCGCGCTCTCTCTCACTCTCACTCTCACTCTCTCTCTCTCTCTCTCTGTTACATGACGACTGAGGTGTCTCAGGCCTGCAACTATTCCCGTTGGAGCAACTCTGACCGATAGGTTCTATTGAGTCCCAACAATGGCAATTTTTCCTCCCAAAAGCTAAATAGCTGGGCCTTATTCAGCCATCTGGAGGAGAATTCTAGCGACCGGTAGCTACGATCAGTAGTTTTCCGTGGTTTCTCCAATCAATATGAGGCTAATGGCGCAGCAGTAACCTCCCAATTGTGCTATACATCGTGCGCTATCATTCCTTTCTCATCCATGTCTCCTCCTTTTCTCTTACACACACATAAACATGCAATGCGTATGGCACATGTCAGGAGATCGGACGGGGTGTAGAGCGTATCCCGGCTTGGTATTCCCCAATCCATTTATTGTACGAATAGTCCGAGGGCTGATGTTTGAGCACAGTGCTTCATGCTTGGCTCGCAGGAGTGATCCAAAGGCACCAATCCATTTATTGTACGAATAATCCCAGGGCTGATGTTTGAGCGCAGCGCCTCGGTGATGGCTCGTACGTGTGACGCAACGCCGGCGGCGGCGCGGCAGCGGGCGGACGCCCGTCCGCCAGGTGCTTAGTTATAGGCCTCGCGGCGCTCGCAAGGGCGTCGCGACGCCTGCCATGAGAAACGAGGGCGCGCAATGCTCCTACGGAATGAGGCAATGCACACAGTCGTCTCCGAGGGTGCGGGCGCACGCCAGCCGTACACGCGCCTTCGGAGCTCATGCGCACCGCTGGTGACGACGATCTTACTGGGCCGGGCAGTTAGGAAGTGGCAGTGAAGTCTAGAAACAAGAGACTCGAGGGTATCCAAAAGACCGAACTGAGGACATGGAGCATCAGCTCCGTGTACGTAACTGTCAGGTTAGTTGACGTAAAACGCCCTATATTTACAACAGTTTCACAAAAATGTTTAATATTGTGCAGTAATTCTTGGTACAATTTGTAGGCGGGTGCAGTTATGGCCAGTAACACTGATGCCTACTGAAAAAGAACCAATAATCTCTTAGGGATTAAAACCCAATATTGATAAATGAAAAAGTAGCAATAAAATTAAGTATATCTGAAAATAAGTTCATTAACGCCGAGTTGTATGTACGACTGAATTATTCGCATGGTCATTAATTCATCATACTCAGTTAATTTATTCTGGCAAATTATTAAAAATATTAAAGACAATTATTCCAGCAGAAACAACAATAGCCGACGGGTACTGTATTATTTATTATAATTATGGCATCTTTAAATGTGGAATGAAGTAACTTATATCCAAAACAGAATTGAATATCATGCATGACGTACATCCATTTCTTTCATTTCTATGAAAGAGGAAACGTAAAAGCTTCTGGTATAACAACTTCCTGAAATACCGTTTCTGTTTAGAATTGAATATTCTTTTATCTAATGACCACTCTTCTAACTTCCCCTATGAAAATAAATGTGCCTACGGCAGTGAATGTAGTTTTAAATTTTCATTAATGGAAAATTAGTCCCTTTTCTCGTTGTCTCGTAAATAACCTTACTAAATGTCGTGTAAATAATTATTGTGACGGAGCACTAATATTGATAGCTTACTGAAGTTGAAGTTGTTGAGGTTGCGTTTGTAAGTTACTTACAGCTTGTGAGAGTTTCAATGTAGGAGTAACACATATATTTTAATGAGTCCATTACAGAGTTTTTGTCAAGAAAAAGAGCTTTATTTAAATGATGCTGCTGCATTACAATCTCCATCAGTAACCAATAATCTAATTCTAAACACTATAACCGCAGTGTCCGATAGTTCAAAAATCGAGTAATTGCTGTGGTAATTATAAAATCAACAGGAAATGATCCTAGGTGATTGAGAATGTTTCCATATATACCTTGCAATGGAACATAATTCATTCAGGAACGTGAAACTCACTCGTGCCTCATTATGTTACCCTCTGAAAGTGCAATGCGTGTTACCTTACGATATTCATATCAGATGTATACGAGTATCCTCCAGCATCATCAGTTCCAAACGATTCTAGTCCGGTTTTGGAAAAAGTAAATCAAAACTCCCACCACATCCAAGGAAATAAAGTACATACGGCGACAGCATAATAATGGACTAATTTTGCAATATTTCGTTTGCCATATTTTTTATTTTATTTTGTTTATTTTATTTATTCAATTAATTTAAATTATTTATTTTATGTCGAAAAAGTAAAAACTGGATGTGACTTTTTGGAAAGAGAAGATCTTCATTTATTGTTTGTTTCTTTGCATTTTTCGTTTGTAACTTACGCGAAATGACGGCCAATTGGCCATGCAAGCGATCGTTGTAGTGCCTGGATGTGACATTCCGTCGAATGTAGGTCTTTATTAACTGTATTCAAACTGACAGTACAATGCGAGATATCGTTAGAACTGGATATTGCCAGCGAGTTTGGATGTTCCTGGGAGACTGCCGGGGATCTTTCATGTGCAGAACCAGTGCTAGCATTTGCTCAATGGATCAATTTCATTAAAATATGGGAACGTGAAATTTCAGCTTACTTGCTCAAGTTCTGAAGTTTATGAAGATATGTTTAAATATAACATTTATGTTATTCTCACTTCTAAAGAAATTTTGATTCTGCAAGTACTGTAAAACTCGTAATTACTCCTAACATTGTTTTTTATTTTGTTAATTGAATTTAATTTCTTTCCTCTGTTTCTCCACACTAGTACTATTTAATTTGTTTTTCTAATACGTTCTTCGTGATGCTTTTAAATTTAATAACTCACTCCTTACCTATTATTGATAACATTTAATCTTAAGTTTAGAAACTCGAATTTACAATTTAATCGAATAGTTGAGATTCCGTGAAAGATTATGTCTTACACCACATTTATTTACATGGATAAAATATGGGTGCCTACCAATACTGCTGTCTGGTTAGCTGATCCTCCATAAAATAGTATTGCTCAAGTTCTTACGTACATGCTTTATTGCATTTTGATTCAATGAAAATGTATGAATCATTTGACATTCGCTATAAATCGAATTTCTCCCTTTCTAACTTTCATCATAGCCAGAATGATACCGAGAAACTTTCGTCACATTACACGTGATAGAGAACGTATAAGAAGAAAATTGATAGGCCAGAACCTGGGCAGAAAAGCGAGAGAAATGTACGACGAATGTAAATAGCCACGCTGACAAGAGGATATGAAATGCAGGAGTAGAGTTAATTCTCGAGGTATGTACTCTCGCCGTAACCTAGTTTTCCTAAACACAGCTTCCAACAGCGTCCGGTATTTGAACTTTGCCCGTAACTCAAATCTGATGCGAATTCTGCAAGTGCCTCATACGGCCGCTCCAAGGACCTTGATACAGTCTCTCTATTTACGCTGGCGCTGTAGCAACCCGGGGTTCGATCCCCGGGCGGCGCGGTGGCCAGTGACCGCCCCCGCCCGCCTCTGGCCTCGATGGGCAGATCGAGATAAGCTCCGCCCTACATACACACCCGCCGCGCCGCCTCTTGCGGGAGGTCACGAACCGGGGACGCCGGCGGTGACCGCTGCGCCCCGCCCCGCGCTGCCGCCCCCTCCACTCCACTCCACTCCACTCCGCTCTGCTCCGCTCAGCTGCCTCCTAAGCCCCGCCCGCCCTGCGCAGAGCAGGCCCCACCGTCCCCTCACCCGCACCCTGACCCACCTCACTCTCTTGCCCTGCTTTGGGTTCCTTGGATATCGTTCCTCCGTATCCCTGTCTAGCTCTTGTTTCTGGTGGCCAACTGAGTGTATTTATTGGGTTCCTTGGACATCGTTCCTCCGTATCCCCGTCTAGCTCTCAATTTCTGGTGGCGAACTGAGTGTATTTAATTGTTATGATAATTTACAGAGGCCATTAAATGTTCAATGCTACAACATAATTATCTCCATCCTACACGTGAATATAAGATGACATGTAAGAATTAGATAAGCCAGATTATCCTAGATTGTGAGAAAATCCAGATACAAAGATATTTAAAGTCAAAACAGCGCATTTAAAAAAGGTGTGGAAAAAGCTACATTTCAAAAGTTATTGATTCATTGATTAGTGATTGATTGATTTGTGATTCCGGGCGCGTCCACTACTAAGGTCATTATTCCCGTAAGGGTAGTGCACTTTTTATCGTGGGAGGTGGCGCTGATTTTCATCCGCTAGATGGTGAGATCCAGCGTCGACCTACGTGATCTTGCGGACATTTTCCCCAAACAGGTATCTCCTACCAGTGGGGCAACGCCCCAGGAGTACTGTTTGATCCTTTAGGCTATGGCTTCTTTACTTTGTAACTTCTGTGAACACTCAGAATCTTATCTAAACCATTTTTCTGCTAAAAATTAAGACAAGAGACGTTGAGAAATCACATATTTGTAACCGTTAAGGAGTACTAAATGTACAACGCAAAAATGTCTAATGATGTCATTTATTCTGTTTCTTAGTAAATGGTCTTAAATTTTTTAATGATTTTTTATCGATTTATGACTACAATTACCTTGTAATAATCTACAGAAACCAGATACCTACGTATTTCACTGTTATTTCTTCCTACTCATTTTATTGTCAAGTATATTAAATAGTTTTCGTTTCAAAGATTTGTAGAGAGTGTCATGTATTTCTTATAAACTAACATGTACCATATCGATAATCTTAACACTGTCGTAATAGTCTTGAGCCTTTCGCGAATTTCAGGAGTTAATGAGGCGTACGTCCTCTTATGGACGCCACGAGGTCAGAACGTGCAACCGCAATGAGAAGAGGCGACGGTAAAATCGGTTAGCAGAAAGATGATGCCCAGCCAGTTGGAAACGTTTAGACACGTCTGTTGACCACATAATGGGGAAAACAGGAAATTGAGAAAAACTTAATCTTTCAACTTTCATATTTCTTGACTCTTCTTAGTCTCACAGTTTCAAATTCTCGTTCGCTTCTAGCTAGTTGTCGTCGCGACCGTTAACGCGCGTTTCGTTGTGATAGTCATTTGAACGACGAGTACAAATAAGAATGTTTTACGTTGAATTGCAGTGACTCAGTCCTCAACAAAAGGCAACAAAAAGCGATAAAATATCTAGATGTAACCACAGATAAAGGAAAATAATTTTTTGAAGTCTTGAATATTGCGAAATAAATGCCTCTTCCATCGTTTTAATACTTCTATAAAAATGTCTAAATATATTACCCAGAGCTGTAAGGTGGCATTCGTATTGCCCGATAATGCAAAGAATGTGTGAAGAAAGAAAAAAGTTGTTCTCGGAGAGTTTTTATTTGCAGCTAAATTAGTGTTATGGTTTCTTAAGTAAATAAAGTTCTTACAATAATACTTATATCATCATTGGTAGAATATTAGAATGCAAATTTGAAACCGTGACATTCTTATGCACATTAAATATAAAACCAATTAAGTTTGAAGAAATATCCTGTTGTTTAATCTACAATAAAAAAAAAAAATAGAATAAACGACAGTTTATATTATAGTTTTTAGTTTTTATTCTCAATAAAAATATAAATATAAGTGGAAGAATAGTTTTTATTCTCAAATAAAAATATAAAAAGAACGTACTATTTTGTTGTGAATAACAGATTTAAAGAGGAGACAAAAACCTTTTGAAAAAATTTTAGTAAGAGTAAAGTCATTGTTAACTTCTTTTTAATCCATTTTTAGGATACTTTTTAGGAGGCACTTTTCATCACCTTCCCGGCTAAAATCAGCGTTGATTTAATAACTAGCTCGAATCGAGATTTCTAACAATTGATGGTTGCAGAAGGAAAATTGTATATTCCGAATGTTGGGGAGATATACGTTTTCTGCAAAATCAAATAATAAACACTACAACACTTTTATGAAAATCTCTTTTTTTTTCAAAACTGAAAGTCAACCATCGAGATGTGAAAATTAGCAAGTATTCTACATCTAACTTCCACTTATGGAAACTAAAATTGTTTCTTAGGTTCCTCTGAATTAATTATATTAAAAAAGTGGATTAAAAACACAATTCTCAAGTGCATTTCAAGCTTGAATCATAATTTGAGACCTACTTTTAAATACTTACTCTTTCAAAGTATTAAAATATACACACGGAATTATTATTATTATTTTTCCATTACATCACGACTAAAGATGTTATGAGTCGGCTGAATATAAAATCTACTCCAGGTTGCAACCAGCTACCTAAGGAGCAGATCCGGTGACTATCAGTGCCTCTACAATACTTTACGCAAAATGTGGGCTGTTCCAAATAAAGTAATTATTATTATTAATATAATAATAATATTATAATAATAATAATAATAATAATAATAATAATAATAATAATATTTTCTTCTTCACAGTTTTTATGGGTCGGTAAGTCAACCACTCACAGATAGGATGGCCAGGTGAGCGGTTGCTTTATTGAAGATTCAGATGGCTTCTAACAATACGGCATGTATTCAAAATAACTGCCTTCTGCATATTATATATACTTCTGGCATCCAAGTGAAGACACTCTAGTGCTCGAAATGTCTGTTTCGGGATCACTCCTGTGGCTGATATTATTAATGGCACAGTCGTCACTTTGCTGAGGTTCCACTGAGCAGCGACTTCATGGGCGAGATCGGTATATTTCTAGATCTTCTCTTGATGTTTTACCGGTATATTGTGGGTGTTAGGTATTGATATGTCAACAAAGAAAGCCTACCGATGTTTTCTATCAATGTATGTTTAATCGGGTCCATTGCCTCCAACTTGTCTGTCAGTGATAATGGAGCGATCCCAGTAGAGTATGTGCTCACTACTTTCAAGCACGTTCTTGAGGGACATATTTGTAATACGGCAAGGAAGTGGCGAGTAGGCCAGTTTTCATTGCTAATAATTGGTGGACCTACTTCGCCACTTCATCATGCCTCTTTTTATATTCCAACTGTGCGTGGCCTCTACATCCACTTGCCACGTGTTGGATAGTTTCGCTTGCGGCCTCTCATCTCATACTTTACAACGCATTGCCAGATGACATAAAACAATTAAAGTCGGTACAGAAATTTAAGTTAAAAGTAAAATCTTTTCTGCTGCAAAACTGTTTCTATACAATTAGAGACTATACTGATCGTGAAAAAGAAAAATAATGTTTAATGTAACAAAACAATGATATATAATGAATTAGTTTATGTTTGCATTGTATACATTTAAAAAAATATTTAATACGCCTGTAACAAGTAATGTACTTCAGCTTCCGGGTCAATGACCCCCATCTCGATTAGGTTTTTGTCCAGTTTCCCTGATCCATTGAGCAAATGCTGAGATGGCCCCTTGTTTTGCTTCTGGACGTAAATGTAGCTTCACTGTGCGCACGTTTTGTTGAGCACTCCTTTTGCTTGTAGTTCATTTACCGTTGAAATTGATTTTCTATAACTCGGGAACAAACATTTTTCAAATATCTTTATTTTCTAAAATAATTATTTTCTAAATTCATTTTTTCGTTTCTTTTGTTTTTTTTAATAAAATTCTGGCCCTCAAGAAAATGTGCGCAGATAAATTTCTTTCCCCACACGTCATATACAGTTTTTACTGTTTTTTGACAAATAAATAAATAAATAAAATAAATAAATAAATAAATAAATCTCCTACACGTGTCGGATTGGATGGTCGAATCTCTCAGAATGTGTTTTCTGTAGTTCAAAGTTGGCACCACTTGGTCCTGGATAGCTATCATGAAGGCTTCTGTCTCCGGAAAGAGATCCCCATGCTAGAGTCATGCGTGTGACGCAGAGATGTCGACTTCTGGTTTGCTCAGCTCATGGGGGTGTAGTGTCTTCGCGTCTTTCCGTGCAGTGTCTTCGCTTTCCATGAGGTTATCTTCTCTTCGGTTTCAGTGACTGGCTGAACAGGTGGATCAGTCATTTTCAGGTTCAGAGGACTATAGTTATTATCAACTGCGCTCACTGCTTTCTGATGTCTCCCACAATGTTCCAAGAAGTATCTTCTGAGTGAGGCAATTTGAGAGCTATGTAGATTTATGAGATCTAAAACACCTCGCCCTCTTTGTGATCTTGGAAGGGTAATACGCTCAATACTTGAATGGGGATTATGTTTTCGGTGTTCAGTCATAGCAGTTGGAATTGTCCTCTGGAGATTGTCGAGGTCGGTATTGCTCCATTTAATAACGCCAAAGGAATATGTCAGCACTGGAATAACACATGAATTGATGGCCTGCACAAGATTTCTAGCAGAGAGTTGAGTTTTCAAGAGTACATGCAATCGTTTATACACGTCAGTTATTAGTATGTTCTTAGTGGAAGTGTGTTTAATTCGGAGTGACTATTGGAAACCCAAGTATTTGTATACTTCATGGGGTTCCATGAAGGCAATCTTTGGCTCATTATTATTTTCCGAATTTATAACTTGCATACGACCCCGGATGATATTCACTCTCCTGCACTTATCCAAACCGAATTTCATCTTTATGTTTTCGGTGAA
The DNA here is from genome assembly GCA_031308135.1 of Acheta domesticus. Classification (NCBI taxonomy): domain Eukaryota; kingdom Metazoa; phylum Arthropoda; class Insecta; order Orthoptera; family Gryllidae; genus Acheta; species Acheta domesticus. The sequence goes on along the minus strand of JAHLJT010004567.1, from coordinate 103,411,133 downwards.
TTTCTCCGTCACGCTAATTAGTTGCCGCATATGATTATCAGTGTCTGCATAGAACTTCAGGTCATCCATGTGAAGAAGATGCGAGACACGAAGAAGGGTTGAGTTCCCTTTAAGAGCGATGCCATAATTAGATGCATTTAGTAGAGTGGACAGAGGATTCAAGGCTAAACAGAACAATAAAGGGCTTAAAGAATCACCCTGGAAAATCCCTCGGCGGATTTGTGTAATATCAGTCTGGACGGATTGTTTTCAATTAGGGAGAGGTACAGTTTTGTATTTCACAGACTCATTACAGTTTTCAGGAAGTTTTGGACAAACGGATGGACCTTGCGTACATCCAAACACTGAAGGAGTCAAGGATGGGGCACGGTGTCGAAAGCTTTAGCACAATCTATGTAGCATGCGTACAAGTTTCTTTGTTTCTCAAGCACTTGCCTCATAATTACAGAGTCTATAATAAGTTGCTCCTTGCATCTCTGAAATCCAGGTCTTCATCCATTCTGTTCAAGATGTTCTGGTCCTCAATGTGATTCATCAGCAGTTGTGTAACATATGATATTATGAGTTTGTAAAAAGTTTGAAGGCAGGTTATAGGCCTATACTTCGATGGGTCTTTAGTGTCACCCTCCTTTGGTAACAAGTACGTTCTACCTTCAGTAAGAAAGTAAGACACATATTCTGGATTGTGAAGAAAAGATTGAATTATAGAAGTTATATGATGGTGATTGCTTGTATTTTTTTTTGAGCCAATAATTGTGCAGGCCATCACTGTCCGGTGCCTTCCAGTTATGTGCCTTGTTCAAAGATGCTTGGACAACCTACACAGTGATGACTAGTTCATCCATTCGAGGGATATCTCGGCGTCCGTCATATTCCATTTCAATCCACCCCGTATCTGGGTTGGGAGACACAGCAGACGACCAGATAGGCATCCAAAAGTTCTCTATCTGTGGTTTAGTGGGAAGCTTTGACTCTTTCACATCACTTATGGACTCTCTGCCCTTTGAAAGATTCCTGTAGAATCGTTTCTGGTTCCTGTTAAAAAGAGTATTATGTTGCTTCCTCATTGTGCAATTCCTATAGCTTTGAAGGCATTTTGTTAACGCCAAAATCTTTTGTCGTAGGGTGTCAAGATGTTCTGTTATTGTTGTATCTAAGATTTCGTACTTTGTAGGTAATTTTCTATTGATAAGAATGTTATCCACCCTTCTTTTCAGTTTTTCTGAAGTATTTCCTTTTTGAAATTGAGTGAGTCTCCCAACATCTCTTCTAATGCGTTCTATACGATTCACCAGCCATCTTTCCCATGGTGGCATTCTTTATCTTTCACTTCGATCATTGTGGGTGGTTGCTACGCGGCTAATAAGCTTGGAGCCGTTACATCTTGAAGCCACAACCGATGCACAATAAATTGCTGTGTGCACTTCTTCGAATGATGATCTTTGATGTAGATGCTACGGCAGTACTGTTTCATTCAAGACGCTGATAGCTCTCGCCAATTTCTTCGAGCAATTTTGTCTGGGAATGAGATGGCGTTTCAGTGGGTCAGTTCCTTCAAATTCCGCAAGAGCGGCTGCAAATTCATTGCGAATCATCACTTCGTCACCACTCTCATCTTGAATAATTTCTGACATCATTGTCCCATTGTCATCCAGAGTTTGTTCAGCTGATATCTCTACTGTGGATTCTGAGAAGTCAAGCATTTTTCTCACTTCTTCCTTTAGTGCTTCCAGAACTGGTACAGAAAGAAGATTCTTCTGAACAATTGCTCGACGCTGGTCCGCTATTCTTTGCTCACTAACTTCAGATTCAGGGAAATGGTTAAGGAATCTTTGATGTAATTTTTGTCGGTATGCCGTAGTGTCAGTCTCCATTTTGGTAATGGTGTAGTATGATGAAGGTATTTATTTCTGTAGTCCACTTCAACCTTATGCGTGGCCTGCCTGCCGAAGTGGTCTCTGGAAGCAATAGATCGCTTCTCTGAGAAGCACTTGCGCCAGGTGCAGCTGTAAGTGAAGATGGACGGGTGCTGCTATCTTCGGCTGTAGCATATTCAGGGTTATCCCCGATCAGGGCCCGCCTGTTCAGCTCCTGATCACCACTGGCTCGCATGCTGTCACCTCCAGCGGTGGCTCCGAAGGTGCCCTGGCGCTCCCCAGGCAGCGGCTTATTTTCCGAGGCCTTACGACGCATATTCCGTGTCTCCATATTTCTATGGGTGTGCCATCGCCCTGTTTGCCGCCAGATTTTTTGACGTTGCCAATCTCCCACGCGGCTAAGTTCTCAATTGCTCGGACGTAGGGCTGAACTTTGGGATTCTTCTTCTTCTTCTTCTTCTTCTTCTTCTTCTTCTTCTTCTTCTTCTTCTTATTATTATTATTGAAGGAGCAGCGCTTGTGTTATCAGTAAACTGTGATTAATTTAAGGCGTGAGCCAATACACACCGCTCAACCATCCTCTGATTGCTCAACTTACCGTGGTCCACTGGTGATGGGTTAATAATTGATAGGTTGCAAGTCACCATTCTTGCATTTCTGAAAATGATCTGTCAAGTGCTGTCTTCATCACTCAGAAATGAATTAGAGAACATGTAAAGTTAATACATATAATTGAATTAAATAAACACTACAAAGAAAATTAGGTTGGTAGAATTGCGATGTCTTGTAAAGAAGTAAATCATGATATTGAGTAAGCACACAGATGGTGTAGCTGTACTTGAATGTACCGTGACTTCATTGAATCACTGATCAGTTTATGTATATGGCATATGCAAAGATTAATCAAATATAAAAGAATAACATTGAGATTGACAGTGATCCTGTAAAAGATAAGTGATTGTTACACTCGGCACCTGGAAGTACTAACTAAATTCCGTGACTTCTTGGAGTTTGTTTAAAAAGTTCAGCTAGCGGCGGAATTGGTGAAGTTCGTTTGTTCCCCAATGCCTTCTTCTGATACCTGATTAACATTTTCCTGAAAGACGCATATCAAAATTCAAATAGGAAGCGCTAAAAATGTATAACTATTACATTATATTTTTTCCGGATTAACCAGTCAAACAATAAAATGACCACTGTCCCATTTGATTCCTTTTCTCAGTCTTTCAGGGCCAAATCACAGTACGAAGTATAGAACAACCGAGAATTGGAGGCGGATCTAGGACGCCGGCGAATATGCCTCTGCTCCTTTCAAACCGCTTCCCCTTCGCGTGTTCTTTGTGGCTTCTAAAGACCTATATCTCATTCTCATGTCGTGACACTCCGCATGAAAGTTTAAAACCACCTCTGGTTGTGCTGAAGGCGTCCTCGCATTACGTCGCGCCCTGCAATAATGCAGCCGTATACTTTCCTCGAAACGACCACGTTGGACTTAGTTGTGCCACCAAACAACTTTCCGCCTGTCTTCAGACCCGCTGATCCATAAATTACCGGGGATTCTAAGCCTTTGTTATCCTGAGAATCATACATGAGCGCAAATATCAGTCGTTAAGATCGTACAAGTCAATGTTTGTACTCATGTGTATTGGGATAAATATACTTATGATCTGCTTTCATTAATAAGTTTTATGACAAACAATGAGACATCAAATTAATGCAATTTTTTTATTTGATTGATTTTGATTTTTTTATGTTTTTATAACCTTTATTATTGATTAATCAATTTTTATGTCTATCAGTTCTGCAAAGTAGCAAAAAATTAGTATAAATTAATTTTCCCAAATGAGAGGAATTCGATTAGATTTAGGGTTTGAGAGTCAAAATTTGACATTCTCTGTGTTGTGATACCAAATTTTCATTTGCGTCATTGTTCTCTTTCTCTACTAACATAGTTGATTGATTGTTTAGTGATTCGAGGCGCTTCAACTGCTAAGGTAGTTAGTCTCGTAATCCCGTAAGAGTTGTGCATGATTTATCGAGGGAGGTGGCGGTAATCTTCCCCTGCTGGATGGTAAAATCCGACGCCGACCTAACTGTCTGCTAGCAAGGTTTTCATCAACCAGATATAGCCCACCAGCGGGGCACCGACCCATTCGGGACAAGCTCCAAGCTCCCAACCGGTCTCCCGGCATATAAGGTAGTGCAGTGCATAGTAGTGTAAGTGCATGTAAGTAATGGGTGAGGGAAGGGAAGAGGTGGGAAAGATCGCGCTAGGTCCGTGGCCCTTTTGTTGGGGCCTGTTGCTAGGGCCCACCGCTCCGGCATTAGACTGGTGTTGATCGGAGAAACCACGGAAAACTACCGATCAGAGCACCAGGGCGCTAGAATTCTTCTCCTGACAGCGACTGAACTCGACCTAGCTCTGTAGCTAGTATCGAAAATCCTGGTATGTCGAGACTCTAGCTGTAAGAATTAATGCCTTGAGCCACTTAAGCCGGACTACTAGCATAGCTTCTTTATATACCAACATAAATTCATTTGATTTTTATATCTTAACAATATGGACTAATACATTTTAGCAATAGCACATTTACCTCGTTTTCGAACACTTTTTCCTTTCCTTGAATAAAGATTTAAATGTAATTCACAATTGGGAATGCACTCGTTTTAGGAAAATGAGTAAGAAGGAACGGTTTAAACAAAAACAGGCAAGAGTAATTAACAAGGTTTGGTTCGAGCGTTTAGGAGGAAGAGCAAAAGTATTGAGTGATTCAATCTGTTGTTTCATATGAGGGAGAAATAAACATACCTATTTAGCCTTTTATGTTCGGGATTCATTCGAATTTTGTAAGAATTCGGATGTAGAAGAGATCCGCTTTCATGTGCTTAACGATACGACCCGAACTGCACGTTGCCATTTTGCTTCAAATGAGCGAAATTCTTCATGTTCCATCGCAGTCTCTTCCTCTTGCCACATAACTTTGTTCCTGCCAGTACGATGAAAGGCGCGCGCGCTCCCGAGGGCCGAGACGGGCAGAGGCGAGCGGGCGTGCAGCGGAAAGGGCAGGTGGGCGTCGGGGGTCGGGACCCCAGAGGCAGCGGGGAGCCCCGGGAGCCCCGATTTCATCTTTCCGGCCTCGCCTCGCCCCACCACGCCACGCCACGCCTTGCGCAGAAGGCTCGCAGGGAAGGTCTCTCTCTCTCTTGCTTGGGCGGCGCAAAAAGTCGCGAATGTGGAGCAGCAGGGATTGTGCGCCGGCTGATTTATTACTGCGCACGCGAACAGCACTTGTTAGCACTCGCCGCCGCAGCCGCCCCACTGCCATCAGCACCGCCATTACCTCTTCTCCCAACCTCACCACCACCACCACCATCACAATCGCCAATTCTGCCACCTCTACCGCCGCCGCCGTTGCCTTCACCACCTCTTCTACCAACCTCACCACCACCACAATCGCCAATTCTGCCACCTCTGTCGCCGGCACCGTTGCCTTCACCACGTCTACCTCACCCTTTCTATAAATCCCTCCCATCTCTAACAAGGCATCTATTTCGAAGGTACATACCGTCGCCGACTACTCTCGCTTCTGGCAGCACACCTGTACTGGACTTTTCGCTGTCGCCATCCACCAGCACCACTACAAACACTTCCACTGCCGCCCGCCGCTCTACGCGCCTTCACTGTAACGTCTGTAGCGTCTGTAGCGTCTCTATTTTAATTTGCCAGCTTCGTTTCCCGTGACAAAATACAAATGTAATTTCAGTTATGACTTATATTCTTTCCTCTGACATTGTCTCTTTTTCTCAAAGAATTTGAAATCTACAGCAATGAACAATTGATCATTGGATTGGATTATTTACCGACTTCAATGATATCCACCAACTAGACGTTAAAACATTAAATTAAACATTAAATGAATCGCACATAGATCGCTCGGCCGTCACCACGAGAGCGCCAGACTCCCAATAATGCTAGCGCTAAAGTTGAGAAAGCCAAACTTTTCAAGCTCAGCGCGAGTGCCTGCACTATCAAGCAAACTATCAAGCACGGCGCGATAACATAGATTCATCAGGTGTGAAGACAGTATGCGCTCCCTCTCGTCCTCGGAGCCCGTGAGCCCGCTGTAGGTCGTTTCGTGCCAAAGTTTCCTAAGAGATTTACCATTTACTGATTTATGTGTAGTTGAAATTGATTAATATATAGTGTCAATTTGTCGTTAGGCGGAAGAGCGGTCCTGATGGACCCAGCCTCGCCATATCAATAAAGCCATTCTTCTTCTTCTTTTGCCTTTTCCCTTTAATACGGGGTCGGCACTAATGGAAGTGGGCTCATTTTTATTAATTTTCACACTCTCCATTTTTATTAGGATTTGGAGAATGTTTTACGGCCGGATGCCCTTCCTGACGGCAATCACAAGGGACACATAAGCACATTACATATAGACAACTCACACAATGACGAAACACACAACCATGCCCGAGGCGGGATTCGAACCCACGATCCTTCTGTCCAAGATCGCCACGGCACTACTATCTTCTCGATCCATATCGGCGATACCGCCACGGCACTACTGCGATTTCGACCATCGGATCGGCATCAATAAATCCATTATTATTATTATTATTAATATAACATTTATCTTTGATAACTTCTGTACCCTACATTACCTCCGCGCTGAAAATATGTTATTGGTTCTTCGACCATCAAAATCCTCCTAACTTGTATCTTTGCGCCTTAGAAAAAACATTTACGTAATAAAATATTGATATACGATTTACATTGAGGATTACGTACGATGAGCGTTCGTGCTACTTTTGTGTTTCTCGGAGAGTTAGGACTACTGGCGTTGTAATGGTCCCATTGCGTAAATGGAATGGCTGAGGGTACAGCGGTGGCGCTAATGGAAAACATAGTGTTAGTCTTACTCGTCTTCGTCTACCCGCGTATAATGAGAAAAAATGAAATGAGTAATAGCCCAACAAATGCCATCACTGCAGCCGTTTGCGGGAAACCTCTTTACGGGAAGTATCTTTGCTCGCGCGTCTAACCTAACATTACATAATTTGTCATTAGTAAGACGTTAACATTAAGATTTGACGTGGTTGTAAAATTTACTAGCGCAAATGAAATATGTTCGGATCTACAACTTAATGGTAACATACATAAAATTTACTGCGTGGGAGGTCAATAGTTTTATTTTTCATCTCAGATTAATGTATAAGTGGAATGAATATTCTTATCTTTTAAGTAGTATTTCTGTAGAATTCCCATGTAATTATTATTGAGTTCGTTAAAATATTGATATCAGGACAATCAATTTATTAATATTTTTACCATTTTATGAATTTTGAACCATATTCATAGCAACTTTTCGGAACGGAAAATATAATATGTCTCTCCCACTCGAGAAGTACTTGTCTCTCGGCGGTAAAATTAAGTTTCTTTATTCGACAGTCAAATTAAAAAACGAATCGGCGAGGGTACATCCGCGAATCCATTTTTCTTCTATTCTTCTCCAATTCAACGTTCTTCTACTTTTCTTTAAACAAAATAATTTAATAATAGACTAATTTAATAATAGAATAATAATCTAATAATCATTCTCTGCACATACTACTAAAGGTACGTCTACGTATCAGTTTTGAAAGTCGTTTGAGATTTCTATTAAACCAAATTTTGTGATTCTTTCCTTTAAATGAGAAAGAGAATGAGTCCTAGAAATGTTACTACTCTTATCATCCGGTGTCATAGTATAAACATTAAATATTAATAATATCTTAAACTTTATAGAATGAACGATTATCTACTGTAATTTGTTCATTAATTCGTTTTGTTTTGGAAGTTTTTAAGTGTGTTTGAGTGCTATTAAATAAGAAGATTAATGAAGGTATATAAACCGTCAAAATATTATGGCATGTTCATTAATCAGAAAATGCTTGGGAGATAATCTAAGATTCTAAATTGTAGGCAATATGCAGATATTATTTGCAAACTCACAAAGAAGTATTGTATTCAATTTGTAAATATTTAATACAATTGTATGCTAGTATTTAATTGCACACAAGCATAATACTTATATATTATGTGCTAATGTCGTTACTATTACAGTTGTTACGATTTGATAAAAATCTACTTATAGGAGCTGAATTCAGAAATATGTGAATAAAATAATAATAACAATAAAAATAATAATAATAATAATAATATAAAATAGAAAACGCGCATGTAATACGTTATTAAACCGCTACGTATATTTCAATTAATTAAAAACGAAAATTCTTTATTTACTACGACAACTTTGGGAAAAAGGACTGAGGTATTGGATTTGATGCGCTATCTCCAATTTCATTGCCTTTTGAACGTCAATATTGCTTCAGCTAACTGCCGGATCTACCGGTTTGTTGGGTTGGGAGGCTCAGCTACTGGAGCCTTAAAGTTTTCCATTAAACTCACTTTGCATCAACGGTTTCCTACTTATGTAATTTTATGTTAAATATTGGACTTCACCGTTTTGTAACACTGAGATACTTACAGAGAACCACTGAATATTTAAGCTGCCGTTTACAAGTGGAAATGAATATAGAGGTTTAGAGATAGAAAAATGATTTAAAGAAGGTTAATTGACATTATCTTCTGTTTTTTACTTGGTCGCCCTTACGAAGATACTTTTTTAAATAATCGTGTTGATAAACTTTTCTAAATTGTGATAAACTTCATTGTCATAGGTAATACCATGAGTGCTTTGGAATTTATCAGAGAATTTTCAAAGCACTTGTGGTATTTAATAGGACTTTTGGGGGTAAAGGCGGTATAGTGTTGTGCTCGCCAGACAACCTTCCCCTTGTGCCGATGGCGACGAATAATGGGAGTGCTACCTTCACCTCCCCTGTGGGCCACGTCGGCCTGAGTGCAATTGTACAGGGATATATTTTACATATACACGATTATTACGATTATTGCACATCAACACAACGATCAATACCGCCGATACATACCGCCTCCTAAAATAGATGAGTCACAGCTTATTGTTGGCCTGTAGGTATGGGCGGTAATCGGGTATAAAAGGCGTTACATGTTATGAGATACCGTACACCGCACTCATTGGGGCATTTTATATTATAATAAAACACTATTGGTTTCAATTTCACGTGTGTAATAGTCAATATAATAAAATAAGTGGCTACTTTCATGAATTTGTACCTGCTGCCTAAAGAATTGGTTTAATATTAGTAAACTTTCTCTTGAACAACCTTAACTGTCTTTTGAATTAATTATCACCACCACAGACGCGCATGGGATTTTTCTTTGGAGAAGACTACAGATACAACGTCCAATGGACTTAATAATACGAATTTGTCATGGTTTATATTGAGTTTAAAATGTATTTTTAAGTTAACGCGAGTATAAATGTTGTTTTGAGAAACAAGATAAATTAATTTTTCTACATTTAAAATATGTTATTTCGCCTCCAGGCCATCGAGATAACTTCGTATTTTTTTCTTTCATTTGATTTTTACAGCGAGGGTCTTGCAGACTCTTACAGCTTTACAGCACTTTTCAATGGCGTGTAAAGAGCAGTTTAATTGCCTTCGCATCTACTCATGCATTAAACCATCCACCCGTTCCGAAGGGCGCATTGATAGGTCTCGAGGAATTCATTCATATGAAAATGAAGTTCTTTCTCCAGGATCGATGTTGATGTGGATCCCCAGACAGCTGTCCCCCTTAGGCGAAAAAGTGGCTGCCCAGACGTAAATAGTGGCGAAACGGGGCGTCTTCGGGGCCACCGGTTCACCTCGAGAGGGCAATCGCTCTCTTAATGCCCTCCGCCCCGCCCACGTCTCGCCCCTCCTTGGTCTCTGCACACGTCTCGTCTCCAGCCCCGCTCACGCCACGTCTTTACTATCGCTCGCCCCCGCCCTTCCCTCCGCCCTCGCCTCGTCAACGACCGGCTCGTCTCTTTCCTTGCCCTGCTCTCGCATCGTCTCTCTCCCGCCCCCGCCTCTACCACCGACCACGCCTTGCCTCCGCGCCATTTTTTTTCTTTTATTTACTTAGATGGTCAATACGTAGCTCAGTTTAAATTAAGTATACATATGTTCGATGGCTTAATAGCTAACTTAAATTAAAACTTAAAACTAATACAGTGGTTGTGGTTACCCATCGGGCTCCTCTAGTCGAGATCTAATTCGGAGATTTTTCTGAGGAAAATGTGAAAGGGAAACTTATTTTGTATTCTGATTCTGTGTGATGGGTTTTTGCCGAGTCTGTGAACTAATAATGAAGGGATATGGGATATGTCCATATGTATGGGATATGTCTCACCAACTTGGTAGAAAGTTAGGTGAAATGATGGCCTATAGTCTCTAGGTCGAATTCTTTATGTAACTGGCCTCCGCGCCATCTCGACTCTTTCCTCGCCCCGTCTCGCTTCGTTTTCCGTCTCTAACTCGCCATCACCCACCCTTACTCCGCCCATTCCTCACAATCGCCCTGTTTCCCCCTTTCCCTGACCACGCGTCCCCTCGAATCTTCCCCGTCTCTTATGTCGCTTCGGCTCTATCCGTGTCCTTCATATGTCTCGCCTCAGTCCCGACTCCCCCCCCCCGTCTTCTTTGTCTGCCCTTCCTTCTATCCAGGGCCTCACCATACATTGTCACCGCCATTGTCTCGTATTTTTGTCCGCCCCCGCTCTCGCTTCACCATACCCGCCCCGCCGCCGCTCCCCGATCACCACACACGCCTCACATCCTCTTATCTCTTTCCCCGTCCAAGCCACGCTTTCGCTTCTTCGGTACCCTATCCCCTTCAATGTCGCGCGCTCGCTCCCCCCCTCCCGCTCTCCTGAGCATAACATCCACACCCACACTCCACTCGTGTACCTTTCTTGTTAACGGTAACGCTCTGTTGTATATGTTACAAGGATTTGCACGCGAATGTTAACTGCCTTACTGGGAAGTCCCCGCCAACAATCCTCGGGTTTAAGAAGTCGAAGCGTCTGATAATGGAGGCTTCTCTTTTGTGCTGTCCATCATGTTGAAGTAATGGGGTGTATAGGTCGATTGCATGAATCTATTAATGCTGAGAAGTGAAGATATGATAGGAACTACAAAACAGCCAAAGGGACCCAATAAATCTAAGATACAATTTCAGACTTAGAAATAATTTAATAACATACTCACTAATACTAAATTATAAGTATTAAATTCGAAGTAAATTTAATATATTTTAAATTTTGTAGGAAAGAAAAAAATATTGTATTAAACATATCTCAGGGAAAAATATATAAATTAAATAATCACTAAAATAAGTGTTTTGTATGGCAAACTTCATCGGTATGGGTTCATATTATCCTATTAAAATTTCACCTTTTTTTTTATAAAGCCACCTATTCTTAAGTTTGTTTCAGTGTTGAATATTAGATGCAAATTGTATCTCTCTCCACTAAAGAGTTATAGTCAGTTATTGCAATTGAATAGTAACATTGAACTATAACTCCAAATAATTTGAACTCGGCCAACATAGTGTTTAGTTCTTCAAAACAGAAAGTGTTTGCGTCATACGCTAAGTGTTACATGAATAGTTCCAGAACACATTGTAATTTCGTACAGAAGATAATCTCCAGTTCCAGAACAGTCAATTACGCTTAAGTATGGGTCACTCGCAACGCCGCAGCCGTCGTGCGATGTGCAACACTGGAGCCCCGTATTCAGAGGGAAGTGTGTGCCTTCGCGGTGCGTGTCTCCGCCGGCACGACCTATACGCACGTTGCACGACGAGCGTGATTAGCAGCCTGCCGTCCGCTTTGCGAAAAGTCGCCGGGCCGCCAATGGCGCCTTAGCACCCGGCGCGCGCCGCCGCCGCCAGCCTCTCAAATGTCGCGTCGCTGGGAACCATTTTCGCGAAAGTCCGCTAGGAGGAGCCGCTGGGTCGACGACGAAAATCCAAACCCCAGTACAAAGGTGTGTGGGCTCCACTTAATATTCTTTAGATACGTATATCTGCATTGTTGTTGCCACTATTATTATTATTATTATTATTCCATTACCTCACGACTAAAGATGTTATGAGTCGGCTGAATATAAAATCTACTCCAGGTTGCAACCAGCTACCTAAGGAGCAGATCCGGTGATTATCGGTGCCTCTACAATACTTTACCGCAAAATGTGGGCTGTTCCAAATAAAGCAATTTCTTGCACTTCCCAGTCTTTTGAATTACCTGGGAGTTTAGACAAGTTCTTACTCAAATTTTGCGGAACAAATCCCAGAGCTCCGATAACTATCGGGACGACCTGTGCTTTTACGCCCCACATTCGGCTGATCTCGATTTCCAAACTCTTGTATTTAAGACGTTTCTCTGCCTCCTTAGTAACGACGTTTAGATCGCAGGGTACAGCAATATCGATAAGTAAACACGATTTTTTTCGACAAATCCCGGATAACTATATCCGGTTTGTTTGCCGCTATCGTGCGATCA
>JAHLJT010004567.1:103328273-103397778 GCA_031308135.1 Acheta domesticus | reverse complement strand
ATTCCTTTCTCATCCATGTCTCCTCCTCTTCCCTTACACACACATAAACATGCAATGCAGTATGGCACATGTCAGGAGATCGGACGGGGTGTAGAGCGTATCCCGGCTTGGTATTCCCCAATCCATTTATTGTACGAATAGTCCGAGGGCTGATGTTTGAGCACAGTGCTTCATGCTTGGCTCGCAGGAGTGATTTAATATCCCCAATCCATTTATTATACGAATAGTCCGAGGGCTGATGTTTAAGAGCAGTGCTCTATGCGTGGCTCGCAGAAGTGATCCAATGCCCCCAGTCTATTTATAGTACGAATAATCCCAGGGCTGATGTTTGAGCGCAGTGCTTCACGCGTGGTTCGCGGGAGTGATCCAAAGGCCCCAATCCATCAATTGTACGAATAATCCCAGGGCTGATGTTTGAGCGCAGTGCTTCACACGTGGTTCGCGGGAGTGATCCAAGGGAGTGATCCCAATCCATCAATTGTACGAATAATCCCATGGCTGTTTGAGCGCAGCGTCTCGGTGATGGCTCGTACGTGTGACGCAACGCCGGCGGCAGCGTGGCAGCGGGCAGGGCCGTCCGCCAGGTGCTTAGTTACAGGCCTCGCAAGAGCGTCGCGACGCCTGCCATGAGAAACGAGGGCGCGCAATGCTCCTGCGGGAATGAGGCAATGCACACAGTCGTCTCCGAGGGTGCGGGCGCACGCCAGCCGTACACGCGCCTTCGGAGCTCGTATGCACCGCTGGTGACGATCCCACTGGGCCGGGCAGTTAGGAAGTGGCAGTGAAGTCTAGAAAAAAGGGACTCGAGGGTATCCAAAAGACCGAACTGAGGACATGGAGCATCAGCTCCGTGTATGTAACTGTCAGGTTAGTTGAGGTAAAACGCCATATATTTACGACAGTTTCACAAAAAACGTTTAATATTGTGCAGTAATTCTTGGTACAATTTGTAGGTGGGTGCAGTTATGGCCTGTAACACTGATGCCTACTGAAAAAGAACCAATAATCTCTTAGGGATTAAAGCAAAATATTGATAAATGGAAAAAAAATAGCAATAAAATTAAGAATATCTGAAAATAAGTTCATTGATGGCGAGTTGTATGTACGACTGAATTATGCGCATGGTCATTCATTCATACAGTGATTAATTAATATATTACTTTCTCAATTAATTTATTCTGGATTATTATTGAAAAATATTAAAGACAATTATTCCTGCAGAAACAACAATAGCCGACGGGTACTGTATTATTTATTATAATTATATCATCTTTAATGTGGAATGAAGTTACATATATCCAAAACAGAATTGAGTATCATGCATGACTTACATCCATTTCTTTCATTTCTATGAAAGAGGAAACGTAAAAGCTTCTGGTAAAAACAATTTCTTGAAATACCGTTTCTGTTTAGAATTGAATATTCTTTTATCTAATGACCACTCTTCTAACTTTCCCCATGAAAATAAATGTGGCTACGGCAGTGATTGTAGTTTTAAATATTTCGTATTTAACTGATATATTTAACTATTCATAAATAGGGGTGTAGAATAATCATTATTTTATAAAAGAAGAGTTTCATTCCGGTAAATTCTGATGTAATTCCGACTCAGTGCGGCAAGTTCAGATCCCTACACTTTAATTTGTAAGTCTCAGAAGAGACCGTGCCGAGCTTGGTTAAGAGAGGTCTCAAGAAATTGTGCGTGACTAGCAAATGCAAGCGTGCGAAACGTTCTATCCCACATTCTCAAACAGAAGCATTTACCTCGTGAGCATTTAAATGTAAAGTAAACGAACTTTTCTTTGTATATTATATCGATAAAATCGGTAATTTCGAATTTTAATTTATCATTTATTATGATTAAAGAACAATACATGTGTAAATAGGAACGTAAATACTGTACATTAATGACTTACCACTCGTGATAAACATCACCTTCGCTCTATGCGCCTGGAGGGAAAACGTTCATTAATATATATATATATATATATATATATTATAGATATATATTTTTATATATAGATTTTATATATATTTTATATATATATATTTATATATATATTTTATATATATTTTATATATATTATATATATATATTTTTTATTATATAGGAGCGAATATTTTGTCAACAAAACTCGAAAAAAAACTCTTTTCTGTATTCAAAATTCGACTAGAATATGGTTTAGGATAGAGACCACAGAATGATGAAAACGTGCACAAAATTCACTTCTCTCCATATCTCGTCATACGCAGTTTTAACTGTTTTTGACGTAAATAAATAAATAAATGGAAAATTAATCCCTTTTCCTCGTTGTCTCGTTAATAACCTTACTAAATGTCGTGTAAATAATTATTGTGACGGAGCACTAATATTGATAGCTTACTGAAGTTGAAGTTGTTGAGGTTGCGTTTGTAAGTTAGTGTACAGCTTGTGAGAGTTTCAATGTAGGAATAACATATATGTTTTAATGAGTCCATTACAGAGCTTTTGTCACGAAAAAGAGCCTTATTTAAATGATACTGCTGCATTACACTCTCCATCAGTAACCAATTATCTAATTCTAAACACTATAAACGCAGTGTTCGATGGTTCAAAAATCGAGTAATTGCTGTGGTAATTATAAAATCAACAGGAAATGATCCTAGGTGGTTGAGAATGTTTCCATATATACCTTGCAATGGAACATAATCCATTCAGGAACGTGAAACTCACTTGTGCCTCATTATGTTACCCTCTGAAAGTGCAATGCGTGTTACCTTATGATATTCATATCAGATGTATACGAGTATCCTCCAGCATCATCAGTTCTAAAAGATTCTAGTCCGGGTTTGGAAAAAGTAAATCAAAACTCCCCACCACATCCAAGGAAATAAAGTACATCCGGCAAGAGCATAATAAACGGACTAATTTTGCAATATTTTGTTTGCCATATTGTTTATTTATTTTATTTTATTTTGTTTATTTTATTTATTCAATTAATTTAATTTATTTATTTTATGTCGAAAAAATAAAAACTGGATGTGACTTTTTGGAAAGAGAAAATCTTCATTTATTGTTTGTTTCTTTGCATTTTTCGTTTGTAACTTACGCGAGATGACGGCCAATTGGCCATGCAAGCGATCGTTGTAGTGCCTGGATGTGACATTCCGTCGAATGTAGGTCTTTATTAATTGTATTCAAACTGACATGCGAGATATCGTTAGAACTGGATATTGCCAGCGAGTTTGGATGTTCCTGGGAGACTGCCTAGGATCTTTCATGTGCAGAACTAGTGCTAGCATTTGCTCAATGGATCAATTTCATTAAAATATGGGATCGTGAAATTTCAGCTTACTTGCTCAAGTTCTGAATTTTATGAAGATATGTTTAAATATAACATTTAAGTTATTCTCACTTCTAAAGAAATTTTGATTCTGCAAGTACTGTAAAACTAGTAATTACTCCTAACATTGTTTTTTATTTTGTTAATTGAATTTAATTTCTTTCCACTATTTCTCCACACTAGTTCTATGTAATTTGTTTTTGTAATACGTTCTTCGTGATGCTTTTAAATTTAATAACTCACTCCTTACGTATTATTGATTACATTTAATCTTAAGTTTAGAAACTCGAATTTACAATTTCATCGAATAGTTGAGATTCCGTGAAAGATTATGTCTTACATCACATTTATTTACATGGATAAAATA
Organism: Acheta domesticus; assembly: GCA_031308135.1. Lineage (NCBI taxonomy): Eukaryota > Metazoa > Arthropoda > Insecta > Orthoptera > Gryllidae > Acheta > Acheta domesticus. The sequence continues at coordinate 103,394,088 of JAHLJT010004567.1, read as the reverse complement.
TGGGTGCCTACCAATACTGCTGTCTGGTTAGCTGATCCTCCATAAAATAGTATTGCTCAAGTTCTTACGTACATGCTTTATTGCATTTTTGATTCAATGAAAATGTATGAATCATTTGACATTCGCTATAAATCGAATTTCTCCCTTTCTAACTTTCATCATAGAATTGATACCGAGAAACTTTCGTCACACTACAAGTGATATAGAACGTATAAGAAGAAAATTGATAGGCCAGAACCTGGGCAGAAAAGCGAGAGAAATGTACGGCGAATATAAATAGCGACGCTGACAAGAGGATATGAAATGCCAGGAGTAGAGTTAATTCTCGAGGTATGTACTCTCGCCGTAACCTAGTTTTCCTAAACACAGCTTCCAACAGCGTCCGGTATTTGAACTTTGCCCGTAACTCAAATCTGATGCGAATTCTACAAGTGCCTCATACGGCCGCTCCAAGGACCTTGATACAGTCTCTCTATTTACGCTGGCGCTGTAGCAACCCGGGGTTCGATCCCCGGGCGGCGCGGTGGCCAGTGACCGCCCCCGCCCGCCTCTGGCCTCGATGGGCAGATCGAGATAAGCTCCGCCCTACATACACACCCGCCGCGCCCCTCTTGCGGGAGGTCACGAACCGGGGACGCCGGCGGTGACCGCTGCGCCCCGCCCCGCGCTGCCGCCCCCTCCACTCCACTCCACTCCGCTCTGCTCCCCTCAGCTGCCTCCTAAGCCCCGCCCGCCCTGCGCAGAGCAGGCCCCTCCGTCCCCTCACCCGCACCCTGACCCACCTCACTCTCTTGCCCTGCTTTGGGTTCCTTGGATATCGTTCCTCCGTATCCCTGTCTAGCTCTTGTTTCTGGTGGCCAACTGAGTGTATTTATTGGGTTCCTTGGACATCGTTCCTCCGTATCCCCGTCTAGCTTTCAATTTCTGGTGGCGAACTGAGTGTATTTAATTGTTATGATAATTTACAGAGGCCATTAAATGTTCAATGCTACAACATAATTATCTCCATCCTACACGTGAATATAAGATGACATGTAAGAATTAGATAAGCCAGATTATCCTAGATTGTGAGAAAATCCAGATACAAAGATATTTAAAGTCAAAACAGCGCATTTAAAAAAGGTGTGGGAAAAGCTACATTTCAAAAGTTATTGATTCATTGATTAGTGATTGATTGATTTGTGATTCCGGGCGCGTCCACTACTAAGGTCATTATGCCCGTAAGAGTAGTGCACTTTTTATCGTGGGAGGTGGCGCTGATTTTCATCCGCTAGATGGTGAGATCCAGCGCCGACCTACGTGATCTTGCGGACATTTTCCCCAAACAGGTATCTCCTACCAGTGGGGCAACGCCCCAGGAGTACTGTTTGATCCTTTAGGCTATGGCTTCTTTACTTTGTAACTTCTGTGAACACTCAGAATCTTATCTAAACCATTTTTCTGCTAAAAATTAAGATAAGAGACGTTGAGAAATCACATATTTGTAACCGTTAAGGAGTACTAAATGTACAACGCAAAAATGTCTAATGATGTCATTTATTGTGTTTCTTAGTAAATGGTCTTAAATTTTTTAATGATTTTTTATCGATTTATGACTACAATTACCTTGTAATAATCTACAGAAACCAGATACCTACGTATTTCACTGTTATTTCTTCCTACTCATTTTATTGTCAAGTATATTAGTTTTCGTTTCAAAGATTTGTAGAGAGTGTCATGTATTTTCTTATAAACTAACGTGTACCATATCGATAATCTTAACACTGTCGTAATAGTCTTGAGCCTTTCGCGAATTTCAGGAGTTAATGAGGCGTACGTTCTCTTATGGACGCCACGAGGTCAGAACGTGCAACCGCAACGAGAAGAGGCGACGGTAAAATCGGTTAGCAGAAAGATGATGCCCAGCCAGTTGGAAACGTTTAGACACGTCTGTTGACCACATAATGGGGGAAAACAGGAAATTGAGAAAAACTTAATCTTTCAACTTTCATATTTCTTGACTCTTCTTAGTCTCACAGTTTCAAATTCTCGTTCGCTTCTAGCTAGTTGTCGTCGCGACCATTAACGCGCGTTTCGTTGTGATAGTCATTTGAACGACGAGTACAAATAAGAATGTTTTACGTTGAATTGCAGTGACTCAGTCCTCAACAAAAGGCAACAAAAAGCGATAAAATATCTAGATGTAACCACAAATAAAGGAAAATAATTTTTTGAAGTCTTGAATATTGCGAAATAAATGCCTCTTCCATCGTTTTAATACTTCTATAAAAATGTCTAAATATATTACCCAGAGCTGTAAGGTGGCATTCGTATTGCCCGATAATGCAAAGAATGTGTGAAGAACGAAAAAAGGTTGTTCTCGGAGAGTTTTTATTTGCAGCTAAATTAGTGTTATGGTTTCTTAAGTAAATAAAGTTCTTACAATAATACTTATATCATCATTGGTAGAATATTAGAATGCAAATTTGAAACCGTGACATTCTTATGCACATTAAATATAAAACCAATTAAGTTTGAAGAAATATCCTGTTGTTTAATCTACAATAAAAAAAATAAAATATAATAAACGACAGTTTATATTATAGTTTTTAGTTTTTATTCTCAATAAAAATATAAATATAAGTGGAAGAATAGTTTTTATTCTCAAATAAAAAATATAAAAAGAACGTACTATTTTGTTGTGAATAACAGATTTAAAGAGGAGACAAAAACCTTTTGAAAAAAATTTAGTAAGAGTAAAGTCATTGTTAACTTCTTTTTAATCCATTTTTAGGATAATTTTTAGGAGGCACTTTTTATCACCTTCCCGGCTAAAATCAGCGTTGATTTAATAACTAGCTCGAATCGAGATTTCTAACAATTGATGGTTGCAGAAGGAAAAATGGTATATTCCGAATGTTGGGGTGATATACGTTTTCTGCAAAATCAAATAATAAACACTACAACACTTTTATGAAAATCTCTTTTTTTTTCAAAACTGAAAGTCAACCATCGAGATGTGAAAATTAGCAAGTATTCTACATCTAACTTCCACTTATGGAAGCTAAAATTGTTTCTTAGGTTCCTCTGAATTAATTATATTAAAAAAGTGGATTAAAAACACAATTCTCAAGTGCATTTCAAGCTTGAATCATAATTTGAGACCTACTTTTAAATACTTACTCTTTCAAAGTATTAAAATATACACAGGGAATTATTATTATTATTTTTCCATTACATCACGACTAAAGATGTTATGAGTCGGCTGAATATAAAATCTACTCCAGGTTGCAACCAGCTACCTAAGGAGCAGATCCGGTGACTATCAGTGCCTCTACAATACTTTACGCAAAATGTGGGCTGTTCCAAATAAAGTAATTATTATTATTATTATTATTATTATTATTATTATTAATAATAATAATAATAATAATAATAATAATAATAATAATATTTTCTTCTTCACAGTTTTTACGGGTCGGTAAGTCAACCACTCACAGATAGGATGGCCAGGTGAGCGGTTGCTTTATTGAAGATTCAGATGGCTTCTAACAATATGGCATGTATTCAAAATAACTGCCTTCTGCATATTATATATACTTCTGGCATCCAAGTGAAGACACTCTAGTGCTCGAAATGTCTGTTTCGGGATCACTCCTGTGGCTGATATTATTAATGGCACAGTCGTCACTTTGCTGAGGTTCCACTGAGCAGCGACTTCATGGGAGAGATCGGTATATTTCTAGATCTTCTCTTGATGTTTTACCGGTATATTGTGGGTGTTAGGTATTGATATCTCAACAAAGAAAGCCTGCCGATGTTTTCTATCAATGTATGTTTAATCGGGTCCATTGCCGCCAACTTGTCTGTCAGTGATAATGGAGCGATCCCAGTAGAGTAAGTGCTCACTACTTTCAAGCACGTTCTTGAGGGACATATTTGTAATACGGCAAGGAAGTGGCGAGTAAGCCCGTTTTCATTGCTAATAATTGGTGGACCTGCTTCGCCACTTCATCATGCCTCTTTTTATATTCCAACTGTGCGTGGCCTCTATATCCACTTGCCACTGTTGGATAGTTTCGCTTGCGGCCTCTCATCTCCTACACGTGTCGGATTGGATGGTCGAATCTCTTAGAATGTGTTTTCTTTAGTTCAAAGTTGGCACCACTTGGTCCTGGATAGCTATCATGAAGGCTTCTGTCTCCGGAAAGAGATCCCCATGCTAGAGTCATACGTGTGACGCAGAGATGTCGACTTCTGGTTTGCTCAGCTCATGGGGGTGCAGTGTCTTCGCGTCTTTCCGTGCAGTGTCTTCGCTTTCCATGAGGTTATCTTCTCTTCGGTTTCAGTGACTGGCTGAACAGGTGGATCAGTCATTTTCAGGTTCAGAGGACTATAGTTATTATCAACTGCGCTCACTGCTTTCTGATGTCTCCCACAATGTTCCAAGAAGTATCTTCTGAGTGATGCAATTTGAGAGCTATGTAGATTTATGAGATCTAAAACACCTCGCCCTCTTTGTGATCTTGGAAGGGTAATACGCTCAATACTTGAATGGGGATTATGTTTTCGGTGTTGAGTCATAGCAGTTCGAATTGTCCTCTGGAGATTATCGAGGTCGGTATTGCTCCATTTAATAACGCCAAAGGAATATGTCAGCACTGGAATAACACATGAATTGATGGCCTGCACAAGATTTCTAGCAGAGAGTTGAGTTTTCAAGAGTACATGCAATCGTTTATACACGTCAGTTATTAGTATGTTCTTAGTGGAAGTGTGTTTAATTCGGAGTGACTATTGGAAACCCAAGTATTTGTATACTTCATGGGGTTCCATGAAGGCAATCTTTGGCTCATTATTATTTTCCGAATTTATAACTTGCATACGACCCCGGATGATATTCACTCTCCTGCACTTATCCAAACCGAATTTCATCTTTATGTTTTCGGTGAATTTCTCCGTCACGCTAATTAGTTGCCGCATATGATTATCAGTGTCTGCATAGAACTTCAGGTCATCCATGTGAAGAAGATGCGAGACACGAAGAAGGGTTGAGTTCCCTTTAAGAGCGATGCCATAATTAGATGCATTTAGTAGAGTGGACAGAGGATTCAAGGCTAAACAGAACAATAAAGGGCTTACGGCCGTATTCTCAATCATGGATTACTTCGAAAATAATCTGTGAATCGAGGAATTCGTGGATTAGGTTAACACTCGGATAACTCTCAATTCTTATTCACAAACCGCGGTCATCAGAGAATTGGCGGATTCGAGGGTTACCCTTGGTCAGAATGTTACAGGAAATGTGATTGGCTGTGGAGTATTCGATGTGGTTCTGTTTGTAAACATTAGTAATAGCGCCACTTCAAACGCGATCTCCAATGTTATCATTTCGCGTACTAAGTAATGTATCCAGGGCCAACCAATCTAACATTTCTATTTAAGAAATTAATATTTTCACAATTGTCATTGACAAATACGCGAATACTGTTGTAAGCAAAGTTACAAAAGCAAAAAAGAAGCATCACATAACCTGCAAACGAATTTCAACGCAGTAAGTATTGTTTAGCAGTTTAAGAACAACTATAAAGGCTTGAAAAGAATGGTTTAAAAGGCAGGAGTGATAATAAAGTTCCTATTTACAATGACAGAAGCAGCTACAACACTGTGTACTTAATTGGATGGGAAAATTACTGCATTCATCCGCCTGAAGAATGTACTGCATGTGACTATGATTTGGGATATGAAAAGGCAGTTAATATGACTCGAAGTAAGTGTTTTTGGTTTTATCTACCTTGCAAGTTGTGTATTTAATTTTCAAAACAACAGTACTGGCTCTCTACCAAGAGTTTTACAAATATTTTTGATTGATACTTTGTGTTCTGGTGAAGGGCTACATGCAAAAGTTATTTCAGTAGTTTTTAGTGCAACTAATAAAATAATTTCACTTCAAGACTATTTTCAAAGGAATCGTGCCACCCTAAACCATGGTTTTACCAAACAAAATCAAATCAAATATGATGTCATGAAACATTCAAATGCAAGTAATACTTGCACAATTTTTTAAAATGAAATGTATACAATAAAACATGATAAACCATGTCTTTTAATAAAACAAAACAAATTCAGCGTAATTGTCATAAAATTCAAAAATTGGAAATAATCCTGCCCAGATATCAAAGTTACTTTGTCTTCTTCAGAAGATACAAAATAAAATTTTATTTTTGTTTTGGTGTGACATACTGGAATAAATGTGAAATAGTATATAAAATATTCTTTGGTTTTCACATAGATTCCAAAACTATTATTTGCACATTTTCATGAACTCTTATTGTTAAATGTACTAATTCATATTTATGTTTTGTGCTTCTCTGAATCCATAGTAATATATACTTGTTTAATGAAAAATACCCTTCTATTTCTGGAAGCTGAAGCAGATTATTGTTACTTCGTTGCTGAAAATGTAATGTAGGCTAAATATAAAAAATATTGAATTTTAAAAATCATTTACATTTTATAATATCATTGAATTTAAAGAAAGATTAATTAAATGTCAACAATCATTATTGATTATATATCTGTCTTATGATATCTGATACCACAACTTCTGTAAATATATTGTGCATATTGTTAATGTGCATAGTCTATATTAGATTGGGATTCCAGTATCAAACATTCTTTTAGAATATTATTTATGTTTGGACTGATTGAAGGGTTGGATTTCTGAACTTAGGATTTAAAAAAATTAAGATCTGTTGTATAAGGGAAGTAATTAAAACAAAATTGTTTTGGTTTTTCAATTTGTTTATTGCTAGTAATTTTATTATCAATTTTTTTAACAACCGAACCATCTTTTAAAGCATTTGTAGAGTGCTGAATTTATTTTTTCATTTATTCTCTTTTCAAAAATCTAATTCTACACTCTCAATTGTAAATGAATTGAAACACTTATGTTTCCTGAAGTTCATCTTTGGTAATCTTTACTATAACGTTGATGGATTTGTGACATATCGTTGACATTGTAGATAAATGAAACAAGTTTCTTTATTATCAGCAAACTTTTGTTGACAGTGATGAAACCAGTTATTTTACAATTTCTACAATCATATTCATGTCAATAATATTCGTATGTTTTTATTGTTTGTCTTTCTTCATTGCATAAAGAAAGGTTCCATTCATTATAGACAATCAGGTGATAATAAAAAATATTTCATACAAGGTTGAAGTTTGTACATAAAACAAAGTTGGAGTTTTTACAATGTTTCAGAGATCATTTGTCTCCATCATCAGGTACTTTTTGGCTTATATTGGATATAAGTTTTAAGTTTGTAAATCATAAGTTAATTAAGTTACTTAAGTAAGTGAATGGTAAGATGATTTGTCTCCATCATCAGGTACTTTTTGGCTTATATTGGATATAAGCCAAAAAGTACCTGACGATGGAGACAAATGATTTGTGATGGAGACGTGATTGTGATTGACATGTGATGGAGACAAATGATTTGTGATGATGGAGACAAATTATCTCTGAAACATTGTAAAAATTCCAACTTTGTTTTATGTACAAATTTCAACCTTGTATGAAATATATTTTATTATCGCCTGATTGTCTACAATGAACGGAACCTTTCTTTATGCAATAATATTCATATTTAGAAAAAGGGACTCATAAAGATATCCTTTAAAAATGAATATTTTATTTCCAAATAGGATATGTCAGAGATAGATAACCAGTACCAGCAGCTGCGAAAGGGACCAGAAATTATGAGAATGGTATCTACTTCCCAGGAATGCAAACAGTACCTGAAGGATTCCACATTCTTAAAGCATCAAGAAGAATTTGAGTTTATGAATGAACATGAGTTGAGGATGCAATGTTTATCTACCTAAAATTTGAATATTATCAAGATATGAAGAACGAACAATTCATTCTTTAAAAAAAATTAAATTTTGTCTACACATTAAATTAGTAATGGAATCAAATATGGACTACATCCTTTATTTGTTTGTTTTTAGCAATTTGAGATTTTATATTTGTTCTACAAAGGGTTAGCAAAGGAATAAAATATTCATTACATTGAAACCATTCAGCATATTTTGCTATGTCTCTTCTTTTTTATTTTTGTTTATTGTGTTTATAACTTAAGGTTCAGTAATATTCCTGTATTTGGGCATTAAATTTGTGAAAATTATCATTTATTTACCAGAAAAGTTTCTGTTTCAGTATTGAACATTAATGAAATAAAAATATTTGTTAACTGCATTCAGTTTTTATTTATTTACTGCAAATGAAAAAACTTATAATTCAATTTAACCAAGGATCTACTTAGTAGCATTTTTGTCTAATTGTTATTGTATTCTTTCTTTAAACCTTTGTAATCCATTTCAATTTATTTGAATTTATGGTATATTCAAATATTTAACTTGAAATTCCTTGACTATTTATTTGCCTGATTATGTTAACAATATCTACACTGTTTTTGGGTGTTGCAAGTATATATTTCTGATGATCTCCTATAGTGAATGTAAAAATTAAAAAAGACATTCTAATAGATGAAAGTAAGATAAACTATGACCATACCTTTAATTGAAAGCAAAAGCTAATAATGTGATTTTATTAAAAAATAACCTGCACTGATAGAATGATAAGTCCAAATTATATAATATTAAATACGATAATTGCTGAACCCGTTATTAGAAACAATATTAGTATTCAAAATTATTCAGCATTAACTGACTACTCAGATTATATTACTGATGACGGAATGGAAGCAAATAGAGGAGTCTCTCTTTATTTCAAACGCATTCCATAAATTCAACAGCAAACAAAATCGTACTTGGCGGAGTCGTCTGTATTGTTTAACAGGGTCGCCAATGGCAACAAGTGCCAATTCGCGAATTATACGCCGAAATCGGATGTATAACACACGGATCGAAATTGGGGTGTCTAATCCTCGAATCGCAACCGATCCTGCCTCGTGAATAAGGATTTTGCTTTGAATCGCGAATAATCTGGACTCGACGATAATTCTCGTATTACACGGTATTGAGAATATGGGCGTTAAAGAATCACCCTGGAAAATCCCTCGGCGGATTTGTGTAGTATCAGTTCTGGACGGATTGTTTTCAATTAGGGAGAGGTACAGTTTTGTATTTCACAGACTCATTACAGTTTTCAGGAAGTTTTGGACAAACGGATGGACCTTGCGTACATCCAAACACTGAAGGAGTCAAGGATGGGGCACGGTGTCGAAAGCTTTAGCACAATCTATTAGCATGCGTACAAGTTTCTTTGTTTCTCAAGCACTTGCCCCATAATTACAGAGTCTATAATAAGTTGCTCCTTGCATCCCTGAAATCCAGGTCTTCATCCATTCTGTTCAAGATGTTCTGGTCCTCAATGTGATTCATCAGCAGTTGTGTAACACATGATATTATGAGTTTGTAAAAAAGTTTGAAGGCAGGTTATAGGCCTATACTTCGATGGGTCTTTAGTGTCACCCTCCTTTGGTAACAAGTACGTTCTACCTTCAGTAAGAAAGTAAGACATATTCTGGATTGTGAAGAAAAGATTGAATTATAGAAGTTATATGATGGTGATTGCTGGTATTTTTTTTTGAGCCAATAATTGTGCAGGCCATCACTGTCCGGTGCCTTCCAGTTATGTGCCTTGTTCAAAGCTGCTTGGACAACCTACACAATGATGACTAGTTCATCCATTCGAGGGATATCTCGGCGTCCGTCATATTCCATTTCAATCCACCCCGTATCTGGGTTGGGAGACACAGCAGACGACCAGATAGGCATCCAAAAGTTCTCTATCTGTGGTTTAGTGGGAAGCTTTGACTCTTTCACATCACTTATCTCTGCCCTTTGAAAGATTCCTGTAGAATCGTTTCTGGTTCCTGTTAAAAAGAGTATTATGTTGCTTCCTCATTGTGCAATTCCTATAGCTTTGAAGGCATTTTGTTAACGCCAAAATCTTTTGTCGTAGGGTGTCAAGATGTTCTGTTATTGTTGTATCTAAGAGTTCGTACTTTGTATGTAATTTTCTATTGATAAGAATGTTATCCACCCTTCTTCTCAGTTTTTTCTGAAGTATTTCCTTTTTGAAATTGAGTGAGTCTCCCAACATCTCTTCTAATGCGTTCTATACGATTCACCCAGCATCTTTCCCATGGTGGCATTTTTTTATCTTTCACTTCGATCATTGTGGGTTGTTGCTACGCGGCTAATAAGCTTGGAGCCGTACATCTTGAAGCCACAACCGATGCACAATAAATTGCTGTGTGCACTTCTTCGAATGATGATCTTTGATGTAGATGCTACGGCAGTACTGTTTCATTTAAGACGCTGAATAGCTCTCGCCAATTTCTTCGAGCAATTTTGTCTGGGAATGAGATGGCGTTTCAGTGGGTCAGTTCCTTCAAATTCCGCAAGAGCGGCTGCAAATTCATTGCGAATCATCACTTCGTCACCACTCTCATCTTGAATAATTTCTGACATCATTATCCCATTGTCATCCAGAGTTTGTGCAGCTGATATCTCTACTGTGGATTCTGAAGAAGTCAAGCATTTTTCTCACTTCTTCCTTTAGTGCTTCCAGAACTGGTACAGAAAGAAGATTCTTCTGAACAATTGCTCGACGCTGGTCCGCTATTCTTTGCTCACTAACTTCAGATTCAGGGAAATGGTTAAGGAATCTTTGATGTAATTTTTGTCGGTATGCCGTAGTGTCAGTCTCCATTTGGTAATGGTGTAGTATGATGAAGGTATTTATTTCTCTAGTCCACTTCAACCTTATGCGTGGCCTGCCTGCCGAAGTGGTCTCTGGAAGCAATAGATCTCTCTCTGAGAAGCACTTGCGCCAGGTGCAGCTGTAAGTGAAGATGGACGGGTGCTGCTATCTTCGGCTGTAGCATATTCAGGGTTATCCCCGATCAGGGCCCGCCTGTTCAGCTCCTGATCACCACTGGCTCGCATGCTGTCACCTCCGGCGGTGGCTCCGAAGGTGCCCTGGCGCTCACCAGGCAGCGGCTTATTTTCCGAGGCCTTTCGACGCATATTCCGTGTCTCCATATTTCTATGGGTGTGCCATCGCCCTGTTTGTCGCCAGATTTTTTGACGTTGCCGTTTCTTCTTCTTCTTCTTCTTCTTATTATTATTATTATTATTGAAGGAGCAGCGCTTGTGTTGTTATCAGTAAACTGTGATTAATTTAAGGCGTGAGCCAATACACACCGCTCAACCATCCTCTGATTGCTCAACTTACCTTGGTCCACTGGTGATGGGTTAATAATTGATAGGTTGCAAGTCACCATTCTTGCATTTCTGAAAATGATCTGTCAAGTGCTGTCATCATCACTCAGAAATGAATTAGAGAACATGTAAAGTTAATACATATAATTGAATTAAATAAACACTACAAAGAAAATTAGGTTGGTAGAATTGCGATGTCTTGTAAAGAAGTAAATCATGATATTGAGTAAGCACACAGATGGTGTAGCTGTACTTGAATGTACCGTGACTTCATTGAATCACTGATCAGTTTATGTATATGGCATATGCAAAGATTAATCAAATATAAAAGAATAACATTGAGATTGACAGTGATCCTGTAAAAGATAAGTGATTGTTACACTCGGCACCTGGAAGTACTAACTAAATTCCGTGACTTCTTGGAGTTTGTTTAAAAAGTTCAGCTAGCGGCGGAATTGGTGAAGTTCGTTTGTTCCCCAATGCCTTCTTCTGATACCTGATTAACATTTTTCCTGAAAGACGCATATCAAAATTCAAATAGGAAGCGCTAAAAATGTATAACTATTACATTATATTTTTTCCGGATTAACCAGTCAAACAATAAAATGACCACTGTCCCATTTGATTCCCTTTCTCAGTCTTTCAGGGCCAAATCACAGTACGAAGTATAGAACAACGAGAATTGGAGGCGGATCTAGGACGCCGGCGAATATGCCTCTGCTCCTTTCAAACCGCTTCCCCTTCTCGCGTGTTCTTTGTGGCTTCTAAAGACCTATATCTCATTCTCATGTCGTGACACTCCGCATGAAAGTTTAAAACCACCTCTGGTTGTGCTGAAGGCGTCCTCGCATTACGTCGCGCCCTGCAATAATGCAGCCGTATACTTTCCTCGAAACGACCACGTTGGACTCAGTTGTGCCACCAAACAACTTTCCGCCTGTCTTCAGACCCGCTGATCCATAAATTACGGGGATTCTAAGCCTTTGTTATCCTGAGAATCATACATGAGCGCAAATATCAGTCGTTAAGATCGTACAAGTCAATGTTTGTACTCATGTGTATTGGGATAAATATACTTATGATCTGCTTTCATTTAATAAGTTTTTATGACAACAATGAGACATCAAATTAATGCAATTTTTTTTATTTGATTGATTTTGATTTTTTATGTTTTTATAACCTTTATTATTGATTAATCAATTTTTATGTCTATCAGTTCTGCAAAGTAGCAAAAAATTAGTATAAATTAATTTTCCCAAATGAGAGGAATTCGAATTAGATTTAGGGTTTGAGAGTCAAAATTTGACATTCTCTGTGTTGTGATACCAAATTTTCATTTGCGTCATTGTTCTCTTTCTCTACTAACATAGTTGATTGATTGTTAGTGATTCGAGGCGCTTCAACTGCTAAGGTAGTTAGTCTCGTAATCCCGTAAGAGTTGTGCATGATTTATCGAGGGAGGTGGCGGTAATCTTCCCCTGCTGGATGGTAAAATCCGACGCCGACCTAACTGTCTGCTAGCACGGTTTTCATCAACCAGATATAGCCACCAGCGTGCCTGCACCGACCCATTCGGGACAAGCTCCAAGCTCCCAACCGGTCTCTCGGCATATAAGGTAGGGCAGTGCATAGTAGTGTAAGTGCATGTAAGTAATGGGTGAGGGAAGGGAAGAGGTGGGGAAAGATCGCGCTAGGTCCGTGGCCCTTTTGTTGGGGCCTGTTGCTAGGGCCCACCGCTCCGGCATTAGACTGGTGTTGATCGGAGAAGAAACCACGGAAAAACTACCGATCAGAGCACCAGGGCGCTAGAATTCTTCTCCCTGACAGCGACTGAACTCGACCTAGCTCTGTAGCTAGTATCGAAAATCCTGGTATGTCGAGACTCTAGCTGTAAGAATTAATTGCCTTGAGCCACTTAAGCCGGACTACTAGCATAGCTTCTTTTATATACCAACATAAATTTATTTTGATTTTTATATCTTAACAATATGGACTAATACATTTTAGCAATAGCACATTTACCTCCGTTTTCGAACACTTTTTTCCTTTCCTTGAATAAAGATTTAAATGTAATTCACAATTGGGAATGCACTCGTTTTAGGAAAATGAGTAAGAAGGAACGGTTTAAAACAAAAAACAGGCAAGAGTAATTAACAAGGTTTGGTTCGAGCGTTTAGGAGGAAGAGCAAAAGTATTGAGTGATTCAATCTGTTGTTTCATATGAGGGAGAAATAAACTACCTATTAGCCTTTTATGTTCGGGATTCATTCGAATTTTGTAAGAATTGGGATGTAGAGAGATCCGCTTTCATGTGCTTAACGATACGACCCGAACTGCACGTTGCCATTTTGCTTCAAATGAGCGAAATTCTTCATGTTCCATCGCAATCTCTTCTTCTCGCCCACATAACTTTGTTCCTGCCAGTACGATGAAAAGGCGCGCGCGCTCCCGAGGGCCGAGACGGGCAGAGGCGAGCGGGCGTGCAGCGGAAAGGGCAGGTGGGCGTCGGGGGTCGGGACCCCAGAGGCAGCGGGGAGCCCCGGGAGCCCCCGATTTCATCTTTCCGGCCTCGCCTCGCCCCACCACGCCACGCCACGCCTTGCGCAGAAGGCTCGCAGCGGAAGGTTTTCCCTCTCTCTCTCTCTCTCTTGCTTGGGCGGGCGCAAAAAGTCGCGAATGTGGAGCAGCAGGGATTGTGCGCCGGCTGATTTATTACTGCGCACGCGAATAGCACTTGTTAGCACTCGCCGCCGCAGCCGCCCCACTGCCATCACCACCACCACCATTACCTCTTCTACCCAACCTCACCACCACCACCACAATCGCCCAATTCTGCCACCTCTGTCGCCGGCGCCGTTGCCTTCACCACGTCTACCTCACCCTTTCTATAAATCCCTCCCATCTCTAACAAGGCATCCTATTTCGAAGGTACTATTACCGTCGCCGACTACTCTCGCTTCTCGCAGCAAACCTGCACTGGACTTTTCGCTGTCGCATCCACCAGCACCACTACAAACACTTCCACTGCCGCCCGCCGCCCTACGCGCCTTCACTGTAACGTCTGTAGCGTCTCTATTTAATTTGCCAGCTTCGTTCTCCCGTGACAAAATACAAATGTAATTTCAGTTATGACTTATATTCTTCCTCTGACATTGTCCCTTTTTCTCAAAGAATTTGAATCTACAGCAATGAACAATTGATCATTGGATTGGATTATTTACCGACTTCAATGATATCCACCACTAGACGTTAAAACATTAATTAAACAATTAAATGAATCGCACATAGATCGCACGGCCGTCACCACGAGAGCGCCAGACTCCCCATAATGCCAGCGCTAAAGTTGAGAAAGCCAAACTTTTCAAGCTCAGCGCGAGTGCCCGCACTATCAAGCAAACTATCAAGCACGGCGCGATAACATATATTCAGCGGGTGTGAAGACAGTATGCGCTCCCTCTCGTCCTCGGAGCCCGTGAGCCCGCTGTAGGTCGTTTCGTGCCAAAGTTTCCTAAGAGATTTACCAATTACCTGATTTATGTGTAGTTGAAATTGATTAATATATAGTGTCAATTTGTCGTTAGGCGGAAGAGCGGTCCTTATGGACCCAGCCTCGCCATATCAATAAAGCCATTCTTCTTCTTCTTTTGCCTTTTCCCGTTAATACAGGGTCGGCACTAATGGAAGTGGCTCATTTTTATTAATTTTCACACGCTCCATTTTATTAGGATTTGGAGAATGTTTTACGGCCGGATGCCCTTCCTGACGGCAACCACAAGGGACACACAAGCACATTACATATAGACAACACACACAATGACGAAACACACAACCATGCTCGAGGCGGGGATTCGAACCCACGATCCATTGGTCCAAGATCGCTACGGCACTACTATCTTCTCGATCCATATCGGCGATACCGCCACGGCACTACTGCGATCTCGACCACCGGATCGGCATCAATAAACCCATTATTATTATTATTATTATTATTATTATTATTATTAATTATTAATATAACATTTATCTTTGATAACTTCTGTACCCTACATTACCTCCGCGCTGAAAAATATGTTATTGGTTCTTCGACCATCAAAATCCTCCTAACTTGTATGCCTTGCGCCTTAGAATAAACAAGAATAAACATTTACGTAATAAAATATTGATATCAATATTGGGAGTGCTACCTTCACCTCCCCTGTGGGCCACGTCGGCCTGAGTGCAATTGTACAGGGATATATTTTACATATGCACGATTATTACGATTATTGCGATTATTACGATTTCTTCTACTAACGTATTATTACGATTTCTTCTACTAACGTATATACGATTTACATTGAGGATTACGGTACGATGAGCGTACGTGCTACTTTTGTGTTTCTCGGAGAGTTAGGACTACTGGCGTTGTAATGGTCCCATTGCGTAAATGGAATGGCTGAGGGTACAGCGGTGGCGCTAATGGAAAACATAGTGTTAGTCTTACTCGTCTTCGTCTACGCGCGTATAATGAGAAAAAAATGAAATGAGTAATAGCGCAACAAATGCCATCACCTGCAGCCGTTTGCGGGAAAACCTCTTTACGGAAGTATCTTTGCTCGCGCGGTCTAACCTAACATTACATAATTTGTCATTAGTAAGACGTTAACATTAAGATTTGACGTGGTTGTAAAATTTACTAGCGCAAATGAAATATGTTCGGGTCTACAACTTAATGGTAACATACATAAAAATTTACTGCGTGGGAGGTCAATAGTTTTTATTTTTTCATCTCAGATTAATGTATAAGTGGAATGATATTCTTATCCTTAAGTAGTATTTCTGTAGAATTCCCATGTAATTATTATTGAGTTCGTTTAAAAATATTGATATCAGGACAATCAATTATTAACTATTTTTTACCATTTTATGAATTTTGAACCATATTCATAGCAACCTTTCGGAACGGAAATATAATATGTCTCTCCCATTCGAGAGGTACTTGTCTCTCGGCGGTAAAATTAAGTTTCTTTATTCGACAGTCAATTAAAAAACGAATCTCGGCGAGGGTACATCCGCGAATTCCATTTTTCTTCTATTCTTCTCCAATTCAACGTTCTTCTACTTTTCTTTAAACAAAATAATTTAATAATAGACTAAATTTAATAATAGAATAATAATCTAATAATCATTCTCTGCACATACTACTAAATCTACGTATCAGTTTGAAAGTCGTTTGAGATTTCTATTAAACCAAATTTTGTGATTCTTTCCTTTAAATGAGAAAGAGAATGAGTCCTAGGAAATGTTACTACTCTTATCATCGGTGTCATAGTATAAACATAAATATTAATACTATCTTAAAACTTTTATAGAATGAACGATTATCTACTTTAATTTGTTCATTAATTCGTTTTGTTTTGGAAGTTTTTTTAAGTGTGTTTGAGTGCTATTAATACAGAGAAAGATAAATGAAGGTATATAAACCGTCAAAATATTATGGCATGCTTCATTAATCAGAAAAATCGCTTGGGAGATAATCTAAGATTCTAAATTGTAGGCAATATGCAGATATTATTTGCAAACTCACAAAGAAGTATTGTATTCAATTTGTAAATATTTAATACAATTGTATGCTAGTATTTAATTGCACACAAGCATACTACTTATATATTATGTGCTAATGTCGTTACTATTACCAGTTGTTACGATTTGATAAAAATCTCCTTATAGGAGCTGAATTCAGAAATATGTGAATAAAATAATAATAATAACAATAATAATAATAATAATACTAATAATAGAAAATAGAAAACGCGCATGTAATACGTTATTAAACCGCTACGTATATTTCAATTAATTAAAAACGAAAATTCTTTATTTACTACGACAACTTTGGGAAAAAGGACTGAGGTATTGGATTTGATGCGCTATCTCGAATTTCATTGCCTTTTGAACGTCATATTGCTTCAGCTAACTGCCGGATCTACCGGTTGTTGGGTTGGGAGGCTCAGCTACTGGAGCCTTAAAGTTTTCCATTAAACTCACTTTGCATCAACGGTTTCCTACTTATGTAATTTTTATGTTAAATATTGGACTTCACCGTTTTACAACACTGAGATACTTATAGAGAGAACCACTGAATACTTAAGCTGCCGTTACAAGTGGAAATGAATATAGAGGTTTAGAGATAGAAAAATGATTTAAAGAAGGTTAATTGACATTATCTTCTTGTTTTTTTACTTGGTCGCCCTTACGAAGGTACTTTTTTAAATAATCGTGTTGATAAACTTTTCTAAAATTGTGATAAACTTCATTGTCATAGGTAAATACCATGAGTGCTTTGGAATTTATCAGAAGAATTTTCAAAGCACTTGTGGTATTTAATAGGACTTTTGGGGGTAAAGGGCGGTATACGTTGTGCTCGCCAGACAACCTTCCCCTTGTGCCGATGGCGACGAATAATGGGAGTGCTACCTTCACCTCCCCTGTGGGCCACGTCGGCCTGAGTGCAATTGTACAGGATATATTTTACATATGCACGATTATTACGATTATTGCACATCAACACAACGATCAATACCGCCGATACATACCGCCTCCTAAAATAGATGAGTCACAGCTTATTGTTGGCCCGTAGGTATGGGCGGTAATCGGTATAAAAGGCGTTACATGTTATGAGATACCGTACACCGCACTCGTTGGGGCATTTTATATGTATAATAAAACACTATTGGTTTCAATTTCACGTGTGTAATAGTCAATATAATAAAATAAGTGGCTACTTTCATGAATTTGTACCTGCTGCCTAAAGAAATTGGTTTAATATTAGTAAAGTTTCTCTTGAACAACCTTAACTGTCTTTTGAATTAATTATCACCACCACAGACGCGCATGGGATTTTTCTTTGAGAAGACTACAGATACAACGTCCAAAGGACTTAATAATACGAATTTGTCAGGGTTTATATTGAGTTTAAAATGTATTTTTAAGTTAACGCGAGTATAAATGTTTGTTTGAGAAACAAGATAAATTAATTTTTTCTACGTTTAAAATATGTTATTTCGCCTCCAGGCCATCGAGATAAATTCGTATTTTTTCTTTCATTTGATTTTTACAGCGAGGGTCTTGCAGACTCTTACAGCTTTACAGCACTTTTCAATGGCGTGTAAAGAGCAGTTTAATTGCCTTCGCATCTACTCATGCATTAACCATCCACCCGTTCCGAAGGGCGCATTGATAGGTCTCGAGGAATTCATTCATATGAAAATGAAGTTCTTTCTCCGGGATCGATGTTGATGTGGATCCCCAGACAGCCTGTCTCCCTGAGGGGCGAAGAGTGGCGGCCCAGACGTAAATAGTGGCGAAACGGGACGTCTTCGGGGCCACCGGTTCACCTCGGGAGGGCATCGCTCTCTTAATGCCCTCCGCCCCGCCCCACGTCTCGCCCCTCCTTCGTCTCTGCTCACGTCTCGTCTCAGGCCCCGCCCACGCCACGTCTTTACTGTCGCTCGCACCCCCGCCCTTCCCTCCGCCCTCGCCTCGTCAACGACCGGCTCGTCTCTTTCCTTGCCCTGCTCTCGCATCGTCTCTCTCCGCCCCCGCCTCTACCACCGACCACGCCTTGCCTCCGCGACATTTTTTTTCTTTTATTTACTTAGATGGTGAATACATAGCTCAGTTTAAATTAAGTATACATATGTTTGATGGCTTAATAGCTAACGTAAATTAAAACTTAAAACTAATACAGTGGTTGAGGTTACCCATCGGGCTCCTCTAGTCGAGATCTAATTCGGAGAATTTTCTGAGGAGAATGTGAAAAGGAAACTTATTTTGTATTCTGATTCTGTGTGATGGGTTTTTGCTGAGTCTGTGAACTGATAATGAAGGGATATGGGATATGTCCATATGTATGGGATATGTCTCACCACGTTGCTAGAAAGTTAGGTGAAATGATGGCCTATAGTCTCTAGGTCGAAATTCTTGTATGTAACTTGGCCTCCGCGCCATCTCGACTCTTTCCTCGCCCCGTCTTGCTTCGTTTTTCCGTCTCTAACTCGCCATCACCCACCCTACTCCGCCCATTCCTCACAATCGCCCTGTTTCCCCCTTTCCCTGACCACGCGTCCCCTCTGAATCTTCCCCGTCTCTTATGTCGCTTCGGCTCTATCCTTGTCCTTCATATGTCTCGCCTCAGTCCCGACTCCCCCCCCCGTCTTCTTTGGTCTGCCCTTCCTTCTATTCATGCCTCACCATACCATTGTCACCGCCATTATCTCGTATTTTTGTCCACGCCCCCGCTCTCGCTTCACACCATACCCGCCCCCGCGCCACTCCCCGATCACCAACACACGCCTCACATCCTCTTATCTCTTTCCCCGTCAAAGCCACGCTTTCGCTCTTCGGTACCCTATCCCCTGCAATGTCGCGCGCTCGCTCCCCCCTCCCGCTCTGCCCACGCCTCTCCTGAGCATAACATCCACACCCACACTCCACTCGTGTACCTTTCTTGTTAACGGTAATGCTCTGTTGTACATGTTACAAGGATTTGCACGCGAATGTTAACTGCCTTACTGGGAAGTCCCCCCAACAATCCTCGGGTTTAAGAAGTTAAAGCGTCTGATAATAGGCTTCTCTTTTGTGCTGTCCATCATGTTGAAGTAATGTGGTATATAGGTCGATTGCATGAATCTATTAATGCTGAGAAGTGAAGATATGATAGGAACTACAAAACAGCCAAAGTGACCCAATAAATCTAAGGTACAATTTCAGACTTAGAAATAATTTAAGAACATACTCACTAATACTAAATTATAAGTATTAAATTCGAAGTAAATTTAATATATTTTAAATTTTTTAGGAAAGAAAAAATATTGTATTAAACATATCTCAGGGAATATAACTATAAATTAAATAATCACTAAAATAAGTGTTTTGTATGGCAAACTTCATAGGTATGGGTTCATATTATCCTATTAAAATCTCACCTTTTTTTTATAAAGGCACCTATTCTTAAGTTTGTTTCAGTGTTGAATATTAGATGCAAATTGTATCTCTCTCCACTAAAGAGTTATAGTCAGTTATTGCAATTGAATAGTAACATTGAACTATAACTCCAAATAATTTGAACTCGGCCAACATAGTGTTTAGTTCTTCAAAACAGAAAGTGTTTGCGTCATACGCTAAGTGTTACATGAATAGTTCCAGAACATATTGTAATTTCGTACAGAAGATAATCTCCAGTTCCAGAACAGTCAATTACGCTTAAGTATGGGTCACTCGCAACGCCGCAGCCGTCGTGCGATGTGCAACACTGGAGCCCCGTATTCAGAGGGAAGTGCGTGCCTTCGCGGTGCGTGTCTCCGCCGGCACGACCTATACGCACGTTGCACGACGAGCGTGATTAGCAGCCTGCCGTCCGCTTTGCGAAAAGTCGCCGGGCCGCCAATGGCGCCTTAGCACCCGGCGCGCGCCGCCGCCGCCAGCCTCTCAAATGTCGCGTCGCTGGGAACCATTTTCGCGAAAGTCCGCTAGGAGGAGCCGCTGGGTCGACGAACGAAAATCCAAACCCCAGTACAAAGGTGTGTGGGCTCCACTTTAATATTCTTTAGATACGTATATCTGCATTGTTGTTGTCACTATTATTATTATTATTATTATTATTATTATTATTATTATTATTAATGTTGCGCTAGATGGGACGTTGGATGCAGGGTTGGACCATAAAGGATCAATCGTCAACGTTTTTTGTGTATGCCTATGTAATTAGGCTTTCCATTTGTTTGAAAATTCAAACAATTGCCTAACAGGGATCATGATTTCCAACAATGCCGATGTTTAACAACAATTCGCGCTCTTCAATAGAATTTTACGAAACTTATCAAACGACCTTCGTAGTTGTAGCCTTGACAATTCATATGACTAAGTCCAACAGGGAACACTCCTGTTTTCATATTTCAATATAAAAATAATAGACTTTTCAACAGAAAAGTAAAATTAAGAAAATTAATTCTTCCAAGCATGGTAAAGAAATCGTGCTCTCATTTGTAGCATGTTGGTCAGTTATTTTCTGATGTAGTATCTACAACCAGTTGGCAAAGACATTCCTATGCTTATTTCGCGTTATTATAGAGCAAACCTCACGTAGATTTGGAAACTTAAACTGTGAGTTTCAGTGAAATAGACGCAAGTTATTGGTCGTTGGGAACATTTTGTGGTTTGAGTTTATTACACCTCCGGTTTATAAGATCTTATGACCAGAGCTAAATCGCTCTGTGGAACATGGTGAGAGAAACTAACGTTTTGCGGGATAGTAGACTAGCGAGTTCCTTGGATTTCACTGGATGTAGAAAGGAAATGAATGGTAGTGCTCAGGTTTTAGAAGTTACTTTTTTTTAATCAAATGCTTTGCTTTGTGAGAAAATTATGATTGATTATATTGTCAGAAGAATAAAATAGAATGATCTTCACGCGTCTCTTTTCCTCTTCCCTTCCTCAACCTTTTAAGCATTCGGCTCGCACCAGTAAAAGAAAACCTTGTAAATGTTTACAGGATAGCGTCCCTGACTGTCAACATGAGATGAGACTTCATTAACAT
Organism: Acheta domesticus; assembly: GCA_031308135.1. Taxonomy (NCBI): domain Eukaryota; kingdom Metazoa; phylum Arthropoda; class Insecta; order Orthoptera; family Gryllidae; genus Acheta; species Acheta domesticus. Next base: position 103,372,277 of record JAHLJT010004567.1, on the reverse strand, counting down.
TTTATATTTACTTGTAGAATTATCATGAACGTTTGTTGATATTAAATATACAATCAAAATAAAAATTACTCTTAACTTACAATATAATTTCTTAGCTCTATATATTATTTTTTTAATTCCCTCAAAGAAATCCCCCAAGAAGTGTTAGTTCAAATATAACTAGTGGTGCTACAGAATGGCACAGACTTTCCCGTATTAGTTTTCTATTTTCCTGGGTCTTCGCTAGCTATTCGGAATTGCCACATACTCTTTCTTGCCAGCTACCATCTATCATCGCCAAAAGTACATTTTTTTGTCATTTTCTTAATTTTTCGGTTTCCTATTGGTAGAACAGAAACATTAATTGTAGAATATTAAAGAACACAAAAACCTAGCCGTAAATGGCAATTTTCTTTTAAAAATTATGTGCCGTTTAAGAGAAAATGGCGTTTTAGCACTACTAAAAATGCGAAATTTGAAGCTCATTTTCATTTTTTGAAGTTATTTGAAGCACTTACGCTCACAAATATAATCATCTTTACAAATTGCGGATAATGTGCATATTAAAGATGTGAGAGATCTTTCAAAAAATTTACATTTATATAATTTTTGAAAAAAACAAAAAAACTCAAAATAAACTTCACGCTATACTAATGAGTGTAATTAGCACTATCCGTTACAAAAGTTTCAAGAAAAAAATTGCAGCCATATACGAGTAAAATGACGTTTGAGCATTTCTGAAAATGCCGAAATTTGAGCTACTTTTCACAGAAAACGGTAGTGTTTTCGAGAAACTTTACTTGACATTATTTAAAGCATATATACTCGTAAATATAATAATGTAAAAAAATCGCCGATAATGTAAATATTAACGACGTGAGAGACAAGTAAAAGAAATTACATTTTGGTAATTTTTGAAAAAACCAACCAATAGACCAAATGGCTTTTATGTCGTTGATAGAGTACATTTACCACTATCTCTATCAAAAGTTTAAAGAAAAAATTTGGAGCCGTTTTTGAGAAAATCTTGTTTTTGTAATTTTTTAAAATTGCATATATTGCACGCAATATTGCAAGAAAACTACCAAAATTTTGAAAAACATTTACATGAACTTTATTAAAGAACTCAATATGCAGAACAAATTTTATTTGAAGAAAAAATCTCTATCTTCAATTTTGTAGTTGGAGAAAGACGCCGAAAAAAATTCAAACTTTCACAATTTTCGAAAATTCAGAGCTGTATGTGAAAATCGGACCTATGCCATGTTAATAAGTGTATTTTCCTCTATTCATACAAGAAATTTAAAGAAAAAATTTGGAGCCGTTTTTGAGAAAATGTTGACAATCCCCGGGGGGCTTCATATAAAGTACCCCTAAATTGTGAAGAATCATTTTCAAAATCTCAAAGCTTTGACTAGAACCAAATCTACTAGGGAATATCCATTTTGGAAGAAATCGTACGTATGGTTTAGGCGCTAGCAGTGTTCACAGACGGACGGACGGACGGACGGACAGACGGACGTTTTCCTTTCAATTGGGTTTTCGGTATCAAGGACCTAGAAAACAGGGTTTCTGGCTACACCACGTGTTAGGGGATTTTTTTTCTTAATTTAGCAACTAGGTTTTATCCACTTATTCGGTTTTCACGGCCTGGCAATTAATTTTTTCCGCCGAAAATTGGCCATTTTTTCGCGCAGCATTACATAACTTTCCCTATACTACGTATATCACTCCGTGTATACGGACGTATACGGGAAAGTAAAAATCATGTTGGCTTGGGGGTTTTTAAATGCATCATTTTAGTTTATTTGGCTACTATTGTTATTACTGTATGATTATTACTTAATACAAAGATTGTAATTATACAAGAGGCACAATTTTAATTCAAAAGCTTATCTTCCATTAAATTTATTAATAAGTCATTTCGTGAATGAAAGTAAAAGCATTAAAAAGAAAGGTTTCGTAGAAAATATTTATAATTTAAATTTAAGAGAATTAAGTGAGAGTTAGCAGGGACATCAGGAAGAAATAACAATCGAAGCTACTTGAATTTTTTTTGATTCTCACATAACCAAATCAGCTCAATTTTAGTCGCAGTCAAACTTGGTGTTAGGATAGCGTACCACAAAGGACGTGATAAGTGATAATGAAATTGTACATTTTACAGAATTATCTCTGATGTAAAAGTGTTGGATTTCCAATTGAGGACTGATTTTGGTTCGTTTGTCTAGAACAAAATCACAGCCCTCTAGTGACCAATCCTGTGCTCACCAGCGTGTAAGCTTTACCCCCGAATTTCCAGGATTATAATTACACGTGGAAACGTGGGGATAAAACGCGTTCTTCAGATATTACCACATAGTTTCTTTTTATGTACAGTCACTCCAATATTATCCTGGTATCATCATCACTATCATCATTGTCATCATCCATTATCATAATTTATGATTATCGAGCCCACGAATTGGGACAAGTCATCCAGCCCTTTTCTTTCCCATAGGTAATATTCCAGAGTTTACATCTACAGCACAGGCAATCGGTAAGGCTCGACGAATGATAGAGAATAAGGAGAACAAATATTTTAGCGCTCAAGTGAACAACTTAACTTCGATTCAGTGTCAAAATCCGTTTCCAGAGTAACGGAGAGCCCCGGCATGCAATGGTTTACAATGTGGCAAAAACCCCATTTGCACGCGAATACTTCAGTGCAACACGTTTTTGTTCGGCTACTTCGCAGTTCAAATCTGCACCCCCCCCCTTCGCATGGTTTCGGTCACTTCATCTTTGTTAGGTGTTCTCAAAGTTAAAGGCGCGGAAAATTAATGTGCCGCAAAAGTTGCTCGACTAGTTCGACGAAACAACTTTCATTGGGAAAATGGCGATCACGTATAAACAGGTTTGTGAATTAATTGGGGTTGTAATAATATTTATTCTTAACAGCTCAAACTCAACAGGTAAGAGCTTACGTTTATAATATTACACTATCGTTTTCCCTCAAAACAGAAAGGGGCTCTAAATTCAGACTAATATTATTGTGAGTATAAGTTCTAGAGAGAAAACATTTCAAGTTCGCATTTTTTTAACGTTTAGCTATCACATATGCATTTTCTTAAGAATTCACTCTTATCTAGTATACATTTTTTCCCGAACCTACTACACTTAATCATGGTCTAAATGTTCAATATCTAAAATTGTTGAAATGCGAAGAACGTCGATAGCAATCCAGTGGTTCGTTCCTTCGTTAGAGTTCTTGACCTCTCAGGACTGCTCCCTATAGCATTTTAAATTTCCCTAAAGCATTCTCAATGCCTTCTACATTGGCGATGTGTGATTGTATTCTTCTCACTGATACTGTGTGAGGCTGATCAAAACTCCTGGTTGTCATATCCCAGTGACAACGCGACTGCCATATCCGTTGCCACTGCAGTGTCGATGACCACGAGGGCCCCAGGGTTCGAGTCCCATGATGGCGGATTTACGACTATATAGCTGGGTCGAATTCACCGAGTATTTGGAGAAGAATTCTCACGGCTGGCAGCTCTGATCGGTATTTTTTCGTGGTTTCTCCGATCAATACGAGGCGAATGTCGGAGCAAAACCCTAACAAACGAGTCACGGACCGCACGCGATCTTTCATTTCTCATTCTTTTTCACCTTTGACCCATTAAAACACCCCCCACACACACACACACACGCACTCGTATTTTCATGGTCTACATTATCGCACAAGACGAGACATCAGCCGGGAACTTAGAGCTTGTTCCAACTGGGGCCATGTCCCGCTGGAGAATAACTTCACTTGGAGGGGAAACCCCCCCTCAAAACCAACGTGTAGGTCGGCACCGAATCTAACGCAATGGGAAAGGAATACAGCCACAACATGCACTACACTTACGGAACTAATGACGTACGTAGTTGACCCATCCGGAATCAATAACCATCACTGACCAAAAATGTTTGAGAAGGTCTGGTCTACGCGAATGTGAACTTCCCGTCCTGCGGGGTTCGTGTGCGGTTGCGCCATCCGAAATGCGAAATGTTCCCGGAGATTTATTGCCAGGCACTTTGGGGAACTCGTTTATCCGGTATTCGCGGGCGCCGCCTTGGAAAAAAGGCTCTTCGCCGCAGCCGCCAGGGCGCCGCGCCGCTGAGGAATCGCCCAATTACGGGGGTTAAGAGCTCTGGTGACCGCGCGCGGGAGGCGCTGCGGCCCGTCTCCCTTGTGGCGGATATGTGTTCGAATTCCGGAGTTATTGCTCGGCTGGGAGACTCCGTGGCTTGGAGGCTTGTGTGACTGGATGCGAAGGCTGGTCCAGTCCCACGTGGTCGACAGGTTAAATGATGGGCCTCGTGCACCTTCTTATTATTTTGCTCGCCTTCAGTTGTTTTTTTTTTGGGGGGGGGGGTCTGATCGTGAGGAGAGACGTTTGCTTTTGATGCATAGATAAATCTAGTGACACCATTTGCAATCACTGTAGATAGTCCGTTCTTATTCGTTCTCATTTCGTTCATGTTGGTTGATACTACTGTTCGTTTGGGGGTATTTACCTTGTAATACATGATAATTAAAAAGTGCCTAGGGATCCCTGAAAGTCATTTGCGTAACGCTGTGATAAGTCCTGGGTAATAATCTCTTCTTGGGAATTCGTAAAGGTATCCTGCTAAGGGAAAATGGCGCTCCCTAAGGTGACCATTCTTTTGATACACTCAACCATTTTAGCACTGAAGGGAATACTTTCCTTGTGCGAAAGTGATGACTCTGAGGAAATGGCGAAAGTGACGCGCTTAATGTTGGCGCAGACTCCGCGACACTCACCGTTTTATTATTTCGTTCATTTTAATGGTGTCTAAAGAGTTGCACGATGCACGTTAAGAAAATAATATGTCAAGGTAACAGCATTTTAGCATCTTAATGTGAACATTGCATCCCATCGTAGAGTATTAAATAGAAGTTGACTCTTCATATTTCCAGTATAATATTTCCATGATACTTTCATAACGACGACGATTTCCAAATCTCTTTTTGCGGAACTGACATCATGGATAACAGAAGACTCATCTCGTAAGACCGAAAGTAATTTTGAATCACCCTTTTGGAGCTTCCAATTGTTGATTCAACGATTCTGACGTATGAATCGATTGTGACAGCAGGTTGTGCAAAAAGAAACTACATTATTATGAAGAGTTCCATTCCATTCAGCGACACGATTAGCTGAAAAGTACGGTGGCGTAGAAAGATGTCAGTTGTAATTTTACAAAGTTTAAGGAAACTCGCGCGTTCTAATGTTCAGCATGATATGCAAAGAAAGCACGTACACGTCGTTTTCATGAGCTGTGTCATACAAGCTTTATGTATTTATTGCAGTCTTTAGGGTATATAGCGCGCCAGAAAAATGTCTTCGCAGTAGCACCTTGCTGATGAGAGTGCTTGCAACAGAAATTATGTTGGTAGCACGAGCTGCAGCTTGAAAATGTAAATTGTGTACTCACTACATACATAATAGATTCTGAAAGTGTTTTCCCCTTCACTTGTTTCTCTGTGATCTTGTTGCTACCAACATAACGGAATTTATTAATAGGAGGCCCTGATTCGGCTTGGTTCAGAGAGACTTTCCTGGCGCACTGTATTAGGTTAGTTTAACGTCACTTCCAATAACCACCGAGCTCCCAGCCACCATGTTAACTCCCTTTCAACTCCCTTTCCTCAGTACCTGGCCGCCCTGGCGTGGCGTAGGTGCTTGAGGTTAAGGCCTAATACGTGTTACTTCTTACGTGTTGGTTCGAACCCCGCGCAAGGCATGCATGTCTTAGTTTGTGCATTTCCCTTATCTCTCAATCTGTTCCTTAATTTCTTTCCGTTCCCAGAACTTGTGTGACGTAAACGTCTACTGGCTGCAGCATCAATACTATCTCTGATGTATGCAACCTGACACTCTTCCTCTAAAGGAGGGCCCACACATTCGGAGAGTAGCAAGTGACCACTCGCCAGATCCAGAGTAATATTGAAGGGTTGTTTGCCATTTGCCGAGCCGCGAGCATTCGGGACTCACCCTTCCCCTTACCATCACGATTCGGCCTTTTGGACCCGTCAATGGAAGGGAATATTCACCCAAGCCCTAGTTGTTTGAATTGAGCGAGCAGTAGCTCGCCACGCGGTGAATGCGTGTGGAGCCAGTAAGCGAACTAAGCTTAGATGTGCTCACGACCTTCTTCTAATCCGAATATACTAGAACGTACTAATACATGACAGAAAGAGACTCGAATTGGTGCAATGGGGGAGGGGTATGCATCTGGGTGGTCGCACCTGGCGAGCTAGTGGTGATACAACAGCACATACTTTCTCGTATTATTTCTAAATTTACAATTTTCGAAAATTTGAATTAAAAAAATGAGACCTGCGCCACTCTTTTAAGCCTTCTTTGTCGGAAGACTTTTTGAGCGGGTTTTGAGAAAATGATTTTTATAGTTGCATTAATTTGAAGCACGAATTACGAAAAACAAACTATTCTTTATTTTAAAACATTGTACTTAACCTTTTTTTAGTGAGATGATTTTTTAGAACAGATTTTGTTTAAGACACAAAAATCCATCCTCAATTTTATAGTTTTGAAATGTTAAACTTGTGCATTTTTCGAAAATATAACGAGTTCGCCAAAAATGACACCAGGACAATGTTTTTTAATCGTTTTTTGATTCATACGAGAAAATTTAAAGAATGAATTTGACACAGTTTTTGAGAAAAAAGTTTAAAAAATTTAAATTGCATATATTTCACGTAAAATTAGGCAAAAACTACTCATATTTTCGAAATATTTTAAACGTTCTTCTTTCCAAATTCGTCTTTAAAGAACAGATTTCATTAAGGAAAAAATCTCAATCTTCTCCATATTTCAGTTGCCGGAGAAAATTGCACTTTTGGAATTTTCGAAAAATAAGGTATTTTAACGAAAATGAAACGTGCAGCATTAAGCGATCTTTATACTATCTGAGGGCAAGGTTTAATACAAAAATTTGGGGCTATTTTTGAGAAAATTTAGAAAATGTGGGGCATTACGTAAAGACAATAATAGTTATAATGCCGAAAATTTGACGTTTTTTGTTGCATTATATCTTGCGAAGTAAGGGCGAGAAAGTAAAAATAATCTTGACCGGAGGGAAGATAGATGACTAGGGGCTAATGGGAACATATAAGTAGGGTAAAGACACGAACATTTTCAGAAGATGAATTTGAGATTGTACCTGGAGGTAAAACTGATATTTTGTATTCTAAAGGAAACTAATAGATTAGAAAAAGAAAACAGAGGACAAAACACTTTTGGGGAAGGTTCCTCTCATAAAAGGCAGAAACTCCCTCTCACGGAACATTTCGTAACAGATTCTGACGTGCTTTATCTAAAGCAACTAATGAAGGACGTCGAGGTGTCATGACTCGTGCAACAATGTTGACACCATCGATCGAGGGATGTCGTCTATTCTGCGCGATTAATGTGTGGGATGGTTGAAACGGTGAGCTTAACAGATGGCGGCGTATCCTGTGGTTATCGACGCTCCACAAACAACTCTCGCACTTGGTACTAAGCATTTCCATTAAAGAGAAACGCACATTAAAGCTAACTGCATCCTTAATGGATAATACAATGTAACTGAAGCCATAAGATGATGCAGTAACGAACGTGTTTTACTATTACTACCCTAATTACTTGCTTAATGAAAAGTATTTAGGACATGCGGGTCTTTTTGTCTTTCATGTTTCACCGAGTTGCGGATGTGTTTGAAGTCCGAGAGTAAATCATTAGGGTATGGTTTCTGCTTTGTGTAATTCTTATTACGAACTTAGTTTTATATGAATGTTTTACGGTCTAGCAGTTAATGTGGAAGCCAAAGACGGAAACTAGGCATTTGTTATAAGATAAGTGTGTTCATGCAGGAAACTTCTACGACTCATCCGTTGCATTCTGGGATCGTCTCTGACATTTTTCTATCCTCTGATTTCGGGAAACCCCTTATTCCTTAGAAAAATTAATGTTCAATTCAGAATATATAGGAATGTTCACTCACTATGATTAATGGATAAACAATATTTTATTTGATACGATTTTCATTTTCACATAAAACAAGAGTTGTAAAATGTACGATATGCTAATGGGTATTCCCTCTAGGAGAAACAGAATGTATACGAATGTGTGAGAAACATATACAACAAGTTTGTGTATGTGAATGAGAGAAACGTTTATAGGGAGCTCATTCCCTTTTCATAACTTAGGTAATCTGTCTGTTCTGAATTGTATTCCTCTTGCCAGCAGCAATACATTTTAATTTCATTCATATCATTTCATTTCAACCATTTCTCAGGTAATGAAGTGGAAATAACTTTTATGGGAGTGTAGCTTCTTTCTGAAACATTTTTGTAAATGTGTTGTAAGTACAAAGGTGGAACTTGCACTTCCTTATCCATTTCAAGAAGATATGTGGTAGTTTCAGCAAGCGTGTGAATTCAGGTAGTAGAAGTTGTGACGATTGGAACATGACTAGTAACGTTATTTAACATGCAAGCATTCAAATGCAATGATCCTCGTATCTTAGCAAAGACTCATAAGGACAACTGCCCCGGGCAATTCGGCTACCTGTTGCGTATCGCCCAGTGCCAATTTGCCAGTGAATCATCGCCGGTTGTTAGACGGTCTTTGGCCTCATTCCTGCGTATGTTGTCCTCTTGCCGGCAGCGCTTCGTCTGCGTCACGGAGCCGCGTCCCCGCCCCATCCACTGCCTCTAAGAAGATGACGCGGCGCAAAGCGACCGCCCAGGGGGCCTAACACTAAGAGCTGGGGCTGACGAGGCGATTGTCCGCTCTGCGGGCAGCGGGGCGGAGTGAGAGAAGGAGTATTTGTTCATTCCGAGCGCGTAAATTACTGGAGTCATTAGTCCGTTAAGTGTATTGCGCGTTAAGTTCAAGAAATGGCGTTGCTTCCCTCCCGCTGGAAAGTGAGATGCGGTGCCGGACTTCATGTACAAGTAATTACATGTTCAACCAAAAATTCCAAAAGCTTATGTTAAATCTATGTCTCGCGTGTAAGATGTCGGTGCCAACGGAAGAAATTAATGAAAAGCGCGAACCGTTCAATAGGACGTCAATGCAATTCAAAGAAGTTTTCTAGTGAGCTGAAAGTGCAGAGTGAGACTATCTTTAAAATATTTCGAACCGTGCAAATGTTTTGCCAAAACTAATGTGAAGATTCCATATTTTTTGACTGATTATTTAGTGTTTCCGGGCACGTAAAGTTTCCATTAGCCCCATAAGTGTAGTGTATGCTAATTCCAGTGAAGCGGCAGTGTTTCTCCCTTGCTGAAACGTAAGATCCGACGCTGACCCACAAGACTGTTCGCGCTGTTTTTCTCTCCAGGTAGCACCCCACCTGGTCACCACTGCTAGTCGGAACACGCCACCATGGTCCCGACTGGTCCGACATGGTAATGTATTTTATATGTCAGTGGAGAGGCGGGGACAAGAATGAGAAAGGCAAGAACGCGCGCCGGTCCGTGGCTCTTTTGTTTGGGTATAGGAAAAACTTCCTATCAGAGCAGCCGACAGGAAGGAGACAGGACAGTGAGATATAAACAGGATGTAACGAACTGAGTGTAGGAGTCAACGCAAAGGAAGTTAGCCCGGGTTGGAACAAATAGATCACAGCAGAGCACGGCAGGGCAGGGCAGGATGTGGGAAGACGCAGAGCAGTGGCCTGTAGGGAGGGGCTATGCATAACGGGACAAACTTGAAGATGCGAGGCAGGTCATCACGGAGAAGAGATCAGTGTAGTGCAGGAAAGAGGAATGCGAAGAAGGGCAGAAAGTACTAGGTGCGGAGAAGATCAAAGCGAAGCCACTCATTGGAGAGATTGCAGGGCGAGGTATAATGCAGAGAGAAGTGCCTCCTGGGCAACCCAGAACAAATCCGATTGGGACAGAATGAATTGGTACGGGGCAAAACTGTGAGGAATAGGCAAAAGAGCACACGCGCAGTACGGGGCATAGAAATGCAGTTCAATGAGGGGTGAAGCACGCCCAGCAGGAGTAGGCAAGGAAAAATAGGGGAAATTGATTGATTGTTCCGTGTTTCCGTCCGTCAACTGTTACGGACGTTAGTCCCGTAAGCGTAATGCATGTTTAACCCGTTATATAACGGTGTTCTTTCCACGCTACCTACACCCGACCTACACGCGACCTACGCGACCTGCACGTCGGCTCGTCGGTGTTTTCCTCATTCAGGTATCTCTCACCAGCGGGGGACCATCCCAACCGAGGCAAGCTGTAAGCTCCCGACCGGTCTCCCGGCATGTGTGGTAGTGTCGTGTATGTTAGTGTAAGTGTGTGTAAGAGGAGAGGATAGGACAAGGAAGAGGAAGGAAAGATCGCGCGCGGTACGTGGCCCGTTTGTTATGGTACTGCTCCGGCATTCGCCTGGTGTTGATCGAAGAAACCACGGAAAACTACCGATCAGAGCAGCCGGCCGCTAGAATTCTCCTCCAGACAGCGACTGAATTCGACCTAGCTCACAAGCTAGTGTCGAAAATCCTGCCGCTGTCGGGACTCGAACCTAGGACCTCCCGGTCAGAGGGACTGCAGTGAATCAGGTTGATGCACTGAGCCAGAAAAGATCGCGCACGCTCCCTTGTCGGTTTGGTGGTACTGCTCCACCGTTCGCCTGGTATTGGTACGAGAAACCACGGAAAACTATTGGTCACAGCAGCCGACTGCTAGAATTCACTTCCAATCTGCGGAAGTGGGATCTGGAAAGAGCCATTCAGGATGGAACAGCAAGGAGAGAGAGCAGTGGAAAACAGAGACTGTAGTGTCAGCCGTCTGTACTGAATAAAATTAGGCTGGAGATAGGTTTGGTGGGGAGAGTGTGGACGAGTTACGGCGGGGTTGGGCATTACGGAACAGCGAGAGTGGGGCGAGATGAGACAGGACGGGTCTGAGCGGGATGGGATTGCGTGGAACAGCTTAGGAGCGAAACGGTGAGTCGGTGCCGAGCCGGACGTTGGGAGGGGGTTAAATACGAAGGTGGTGATCTGCATTACTGGTTGGCGCGCGAACCGCAGTGTCGTGTCTTTTCTTTTCGTTGACCCACTATTCGCCGTCCTTGTCCAAGGCGTCCACTTTCTTTTTTTGCGCACAATCGTCATGCGAACCAGGTGATTTTTATGATGGGAGACGGCGCGCACAACACTTAGCGGTTAAACAGTGTTTTGAATGTGCATGAATTAGGTTCTGAAGAATCATAATTGACGGCATGATCTTATTGTGGTATTCCAAAAATAATATGCTCTAAGATATTAAAAATTGTAATGTGTACATTTTGCAAATGCAGAAAATTGTGTTGAAAAAGTTCATGATTTTCCAATCTCACAGTGAAAATGTAAAACTATCAATGGATATAAGTAATATTAAAATTATCAAAGGGCGCCCATGTGAATTCATTCTATGTTCTGAAATTGTTCTTAATTACGTTAGTCCTCGAATTCTCAGTTTTCAGAAAGAGTTGCATACCCCCCTTCCCCCAAATACTTCTGTAAGTGGAACGAAGTTATACTACTTGGTATTGCCAAGTCAGTCATAATACAAAGTTGAGAAATGAGGAAAGGTAGATAAGATTTCTCTCTTAACGCAAGCAAGTTTCTGTTTGAAGGTATCATTTGAAAGTTTCAGTTCACAAGTCACGTAAACAAAATGTAGGTAAGCAGTGCTTGCAGATACTTATCCAAGACTGTGAGTTGGCATTATAAGAAAATGTAACAATCATCTTTTCTTTACGTATTAAACACTGAAGCTAAATTGTAAAATGGCTGTTTAAAAATTGTGGTTGTTAAGGATACATTAGTAAAACTTACAAATGAGAGAATGGCAATGACATCATGTGATACGGTAGAGTACGTTATTCAAATTTTAGATTTTTCTACATATAATGCATAATATATGTTCTAGCTAAGATATATATCTAGTGTGAGCATTTTTCCAAATTCATTACAGGTGGCATGAATCCTTCATTGTCTCCAATCCGAAGCTTCTCAATACCTTCTAATTTCCAGAATTTCGAATATTACCAGTTGTGAATTTTTTCACCGAAATCCTTGAAAACGAATTCATACAATACTGAGGACTTTACGACAGAAACAATTTTTTTTATGTCCGGTTCCATCTTGTATTTTAGAAATAATTTCGCTATGTCCCCGCTCCATCAGCCAAATGGCCACGTGGGCCTATATAGTCAGAGATAAAAAAGAAGAAGGAAGTCCCGTTGCGTGGGGAGGTCGCCGCGTCCAGGTGTCGCGTGTGTCCGTGTCAGGCGCGGCGCGCGGGGCTCTTAACTTGGCGAAACGAATGAGAATTGCTATTGCGCACCGCGTTCGCGACGACCTCAAGCGCCACGCCGCGCCGCGCAGCGCCGCGCCGCGCCGCTTGAGGTAGAGAGATGCAGAGAGTAGCGCATTCCATTGTACCACCGATCCCGCCATTTTATGTCCAGTTGTCAGGAAAATTGAAACTGCGTAATATTCCGTATTTTGAGAACCATGAATCTACCCCAAACCAACATTAATATCCTTAAAAATCTTCATAATGTCACCAAATGTTATAATTTCCCTTCAGTTCCTGATTGGTGCCTGACGGGGCTGTCGAGTGAGTGGATATTAAATGGCGGCGGTTGCGCTACTCTCTGTATCTAGGGACTCTAATTCGAGCCTCAACCCAAAACTCACTGAGGTAACAAAAAAGTTTTTGAACAGGATTATTTATTATATTTTATTTATGTGTATTGATTAACATCAATTCAAAAAAACAACAAATGACAGGAAACTGAAATTTAAAAAAAATTGTTACAAATGTAGCTAAGCGTCTAAACAGTTATGTGAGATCCACGGAATTAAACGGAATTAAACTTATCAACTAGTAGAGAAAATGTAGTAATATTTGATTCTTTTAATCTTTTCTTTACGTTAGATTTTTAATTTCTATAAACTATATGTCAATTTGTTTCTTGTTAAATGATTTCAACTATTCAAAGAATATTTTATATTATATATCAAGTTAATTTATCTACATACATGCAATCTGCCCAAACTAGAAGTTGATTTTATTTAATTAACTTCGAAGGTCCGTTAAAGCAAATGCCAAAACGAGCAAATATCTGTTGTAAAATGGCAATAATAAATGTTTTCTTGAAGTTCAGCTACTTCGATTCGCCTCTTGCAAAATTACGACCGTTTCACAATTCTGCTATATCCTATGGAAAAATAGCATAATTTTTCGTGAAATATGATTTTGATATTATTGTAAAGTAATGATGTTACAACAGCACATTCTTACATTTTGGAAAAATTCTTCGTACGTTTTACTTCCTGGTGATGTTCACACCCGAAAGAACGGTCAGACTAAAAAAACTCACATATTTTCCGTATGGAGAACCCTAAAAAATGCGAATTTCCGCAAATATCTCGACATTGATTTTTGCAGTGTTACACAACCTTCTCTAAAGTTTACTTAAATGAAAAATGTACCACATGCACGTGAAAGAAGAGTTGAGAAATGAGTTTAAATACACATTAGAAATAAAAATTTATTGTCATAAATGAATTTGAAGTAATATAATGGCTTGTAAGTATTTTAAAATGGAGGCGTTGCGCAATGCGCGTGTTTCGGTTTTTAACAGACCACTGCCCGCCGCCGGCGTTTCGTGCGAGCGGACAAATGAAGGCGAACAGGCGCCCCCGGCAATGTTTCTCTGAGCTTGTCTTCCCCGGCGTGAGAAAGACATAATGTGTTGCATCATATGTAGCGTGTGAGTTGTCTATGATGCCGCAAAGGAACTTGCCGATGAAATTGTAATTTTCTGACAAGTAAACAGTGCTGGTAGATGTTTTGAATTTGTGAATTACGGGTTTTGAAACCACACCGTCGAACAACTACTAATTTTTTTAGAATTTATTTTTTTACTGTATCTTCAAACTGTACAATGAAGGCAAATTCCAAAATGATGTCGGTATACGTAATAATTACACGCGTTAATTGAATATACATGATACACATGTTCTCTCTCTCTCGCATGGAATGACATGTGAAAGATATGAAATAAATTGATTTTGTTACTCAATGAGTCATATCCAAATGAGAATGGTATCTAGAGTAGAAACAATCTAGTTTATGTTATGTTAAACGTTGCAAGTCCATTCACATTTCCATTGATTTCGTTTCATTTAATTATTCATTATTTATTCATGTTTCATTTTGTACTACTGCCCGAAACGTCAATTAGTTTTTTAATTATCCTATTTTCACGTTAATAAACAAATGTGTGGCTATTAGGTAAAACTCATTAACTCCACTTTTACGTTATTCGAGAAAATCAGGTTTTAAATTTGATAATACTGATTTGGGATATAGAAATAATGCTTCGTTGTTGGATTCTTTTTTTTAAGGGTTAAGGAATATCTGAAAAAAACTAGTTTTTAGCAATATTTGCCCATCCCATCCGCCCGCGGTAAACGTGTAAATTGACTGGATTGGGTTGGAGTTAATGAGTTTTTCCTGGTACACGGGTGGAGTTAATTAGTTTTTCCTGTTCCGCTTCACTTTTATCGACTTATTTATATATTTTTCGGTATATGTCGATGGTTTTTGACATATATCGACGAAATTCGATATATTTCGATATATCTCCATATATTTCGATATATTCGATATCGTAGCTTTATATCGATGTATGCTGATAACTTTCGATATATATGGATGTATTAAACAAATTTCAATAAAATAACATTTATTTCGATGAATATTGCTATTTTTCCTTACAAATCTACACATTAGACACATTTTGATATATTCGGCATATGAAAATTAATTTAGTTTTGAGTTGATGTTGACATATTATATCAATGAGTTTGACATATTTAAAGTTAACAATTTGTTAATTTTAATAATTTGGCATAAGTTCATAATTTATTCCAACATGAAACTCATTAATAGTATTTATGAACATTTAATAATTTAAAAATTATTACATTACTGAAATATGTCAATTGTCATTTGCTATATTTCAGTAGTATTAGATCATTTTTTAACATATTCGATTTGTTAATTCATTTTTACTTTCCCGCATACGTGCGTATATACGGAGTAATATACGTAGTTAAGGGAAAGTTATTGAATGCTGCGCGAAAAAATGGCCAATTTTCGCCAGAAAGAAATTCGTTGCCGGGCCGTAATAACGAAAAAGTGGATAAATCCAGTTGCTAAATTAAGAGAAAAATACCCAACATGTGGTGTAGCCAGAACCCCTCTTTTGTGGGTCCTTGATACGAAAAACCAATTGAAAGGAAAACATCCGTCTGTCCGTCCGCCCGTCTGTCAACACTGCTGCACCGAAACCATGCGTACGATTTCTTCCAAAATGGATATTCCCCAGTCGATCTGGTTCGAGTCGAAGCTTTGAGATTTTGAAAAAGATTCTACAAAATTTGGGGTGCTTTACATGCAGCCCCCCGGACATTTTCACAATTTTCTCAAAAACGGCTCCAATTTTTTCTTTAAATTTCTTGTAAGAACAGAGTAAAGTACACTTATTAAGATAGCATAGGTCCGATTTTCACAGTTAACTCTGAAGTTTTGAAAATTGCAAAACTTTGAATTTTATTGGGCGTCTTCCTCCAACTACAGAATTGCAGATAGATATTTTTCCTTCCAATAAAAATTGCCTTTCATAGTGAGAGTTTTCTTTAGGACCATGTACATTTTTTTGAAAATTTTAGTACTTTTCCCGCAATATTGCGTATAATATGTGCAATTTTTAAAAAAAATACAAAAGCAAGCTTTTCTCGAAAGTAGCTCGAATTTTTTTTTTTAACATTTGGTAGGCATTTGGTGCTATGAGATGATATATACCCTATGAGATGATATAAACCCAATATCGCTCTATTCTTTTGTTTTATCAAAAATTGCAAAAATGTAAGTTTTTTGAATTGTCTCTCACGTCGGTAATATTTACATTAGTGGCGATTTATTTACATTATTAGATTTACAAGTTCAAGTGCTTTAAATAATGTCAAGAAAAGTTTCACGAAAACTCAACATTTTCCCTGAAAACTAGCTCAAAATTACACGTTTTCAGAAACGCTCAAACGCCATTGTCTCATAAATGAGTTCAAATTTTTTCTTCAAAGTTTTGAAACGGATAGTGCTAAATGCACTCTTTAATATGACGTCAAGTTCATTTTGGGATATTTTTTTGTTTTTTCAAAAATTACACAAATGTAATTTTTTTGAAAGGTTTCTCACATCTTTAATATGCACATTAACAGCAATTTGTAAACACTAATGTATTTGTGTGTGAATGTGTTTCAAATGCAGTTTTTTGAAAACTCAAAAATTTTCTGTAAAAATGAGCTTCAAATTTCGCATTTTTAGTAACGCTTAAACGCCATCTTCTTAAAAATGGCTACAAATTTTGAAAGAAAATTGCCATTTAGGACGAGGTTTTTGTGTTCTTTAATATTCTAAAATGAATATTTCCGTTCTACCATTAGGAAACCGGAAACTTAAGAAAATGTCGAAAAAATGTAGTTTGGGCGGCAATAGATGGCAGCTGGCATGAATATGTGGTAATTCCGAATAGCTAGCCCAGACCGAAGAAAATAGAAAAGTAATACAGGAAAGTCTGTGCCATTCTGTAGCACCACTAGTTATAACAGATTTGATGGAGTTAATGTGTTTTTCCTGATAGTGTTGGAGTTAATGAGTTTTTCCTGATAGTGTTGGAGTTAATGCGTTTTACCTGAAATTACTGTAATTTTAGTGATTTTTATCAATTATTATGTTGATTAGGTTAACGTTTTTCACTGATATTGCAGTATGTAATGAAAGAAAATGAAAAACTAATGTGAAATATGGTGAAAACGCATTTTTTTTTCAAAAATGGAGTTAATGAGTTTTACCTAATAGCCACAGAAATATACATTGAGTTTAAATAATAATAATAATAATAAAAAACCGTTTGGTACTTATTGTTTAAAAATAGATAAGAATAAAATTTAAAAATGTTAGTAAAAGAGTAATTTTATGATCTGTAGGAATTGGAGTAAGTGCTAAAAGAATTAGTGTTTAGGCTTGATATCCGAATTATATTTTTTTACCCCGGAAGTAATTTTATAGTGTTACCGACGAAAAATTCTCTCCTTAGTGTGGTTATAATTTAACTAATTTCTTGTTTAATGCGTGTGACATAAAAGAAAAGAGAATTTCCTGGTTTGCCTATCATATGCATTACTACCTTGTATTTGATAATATCTTTCCTAGTTATAATTTTAATATCTCTCAAAGCAGTACTGAATAATTCATTGCCTTATTCAAGAACATGTCTCCAAAACTTTCGTACCATTGTTCCTAAATTCACATTATCTTTCATCAATATTTATTTTTCATGAAAGTACATCGTGATATGTACCATAGGTTATTCTCCATTGTACTTCGTTAAAGTCGCACAATGTCGTCATCGTAAACAATGAGCGTTATCAGCAGCGGAACACGGAACATTGTGGCTTGCATGTGGAGTGGCCTTTTGTGGAGATCTGCACAAACACGTCATGTGGTCACAATAAAATAAAATCATCTCAATGTGCGTTAAGATTTGAAGATTTTTTTCTTCCACACAAGTTCATTTTTTCCACAATGAACGAAAGTGCGCTTTTCTACTATAATTTTAGTGGCGCTATCTTTTAAGCATTTTTCAGTAAATGTATGTTTTCAATAAGAAGTCCAAATAATGGTCAATGACAATTTGAAATGACGCATTGACACCCAAAAAATAATACTTACTAGAAGGAAGTGTTCAAACAGAATAACGTTCTGCAGAAGTGTATTTACATCAGATACCGAAATAGAGGGCAATAAACATGCCTGACGAAAAAGGAATTGCATTGTAGTTTTCAGGAGGTACAAATGTGTGTGTTCACGTGACCATGATCACACTGAAGGGAACGTCTTCGTTAGGCTAGCCCAAAACCGTGGTGCTAGGGTCATCGAACACAGGAATCCGGGGAAACACGGTTTCCACCATGATTTCGCACAATATTCACGTTCAGGTCAGTACTAAAAAACTAGGTTCGTTTAGGGTGGTGTCGCTACGCATGGCCTTAATGTACTTACCTCCAACTGCTTTCAAGTCTTCCAGACAAAGAGTACTTATGTCTTTTTTCGTACTTCTATGACTGATGTATGCAAACGGACTTAATTTTCTTTATTACTTTCTCGTATACGTACGTATTAAAGAGAAACCTTTTTGCTGCGGCAAGAAACGGAGTGTTTTCGTCAGAAAAACTCGTATTGTGGGGCTCTGATACAGAGTAAGTGGATAAATCCTGTTCTAATATGTAGTAAATTACTCCTCCTAATACATTATATAGTCAGATTTCACGAATATTGAGTCCTTGATATCAAAAAAGTGGTTTGCTTCTAAATGTCCGTCTGTCGTCTGCGAACAACACCAGGGCCTAGCCTACGTCTAGAATTGTTTTCAAACTGAATATTTACCAGTCGATTTGACCTTATTCGATGCTTTGCAATTTTGAAAAACATACTTTAATTTTTGGTGGTACTTTTCATGAAGGCCCTAAAACGTTCAAAATTTTCTCCAAAAAAGGATCCAAATTTTTTCTTTAAATTGTCTGTAAGAATAGAGTAAAATTTACTTATAAAGGTGGAATTGGTACGACATTCATTGAATTAACTTTAAATTTTTGAAAATTACAAAATATTGAAACTTTTTCGGCGTCTTCCTACAACTACAAAATTGAAGATAGTTTTTTCTCTGAAGAAAATTTTTTCTCCATAAGTAGTTCTGTCATTAAGGTCATGCCCTTTTTTTAAAAATTTTAGCAGTTTTTGCGCAATATTGCGTGCAATATGTCCAATAATTCCATCATATAACACCATTTTCCTCTATTTTTTGACACAAATGTAATTCTTCAATAATGTTTTGACACAAATGTAGCAAATATTCCAACAAGCGATACCATAGAGAAAGAATGGGAAAATATTAAAACATGTGTAGAAAAAGCAGCTTTTGAAAGCATAGGAAAGAAAAAGAAAATTAGGAAAAAGAAAGGACACAGAGTATGGAATGAACAACTTAAGGAAGCAGTGGTAGAGAAAAAGAAATCATACTTGAAATATCTTCAAATACGGAATGAAGAAAGTAAGAAAGAATATAACTGCTGTAGAAATGAAGCCAAAAGACTATCTCGTATAGCACATCAGAAGGCGTGGAATCACTTCATAAGTAAAATAGAAAATGATATTCATGGGAAGCAAGTACTTGCCTACAAAGTAATGAGACAACTCAATCAAAAAAAAAGATACCGTTCAATTGGAAGTTATAGATGAAGAGAAATGGCTGCAACACTGTAATAATCTGTTGTTCAACCCACTGGAAGAGAAGGAAGAACAAGAACAAAAAGAACAAAAGAAAGATAATATCGATCCACTAACAATAGGAGAATTATTACAAGTATTAAAAGAAATGAAATGTAGAAAAGCTACTGGTATAGATAATATAAATGTGGAATTACTAAAATACGGAAGCACCTTTCTCCATTTAAGACTGTTACATCTGTACAATCAATGTTGGTTAAGAAGTACAATACCAGAAGAATGGCAAACAGCCCTAGTAGTATCTGTGTTTAAAAAAGGGGATCGAAGCAACTGCGAAAATTATAGAGGTATTAGCCTCTTAAACACAACATATAAAATCTACAGTAAAATGATCCAAAAGAGGATTAAGACTATAGCTGAAGTTGTATTATTAGAAGAACAGAATGGCTTCAGAATGGGAAGATCCTGCACAGATAATGTTTTCGTAGTGAATCAAATAATAGAAAAAAGAAGAGAGTTTAATTTAGACACGCACATTGCTTTCATTGGTTTTGAAAAAGCCTTTGACCGAGTTAATAGAAGAAGACTATGGGCTATAATGGATAGAAGAGGCTTCCCAAAGCATTTAATAGATGTAGCTAAAAGTTTGTATAAAAATACAAATATTCGAATAAAAATAAATGAACGTCAATCACAAGCATTAAAAACCAACCAAGGATTAAAACAAGGTTGCAGCCTTTCTCCGATACTATTTAACATATATATATATATATATATATATATATATATATATATATATATAGACGAAATTTTTAGAGAATGGAAACCGAAAGTAAAACAAGGGATCAGATTGAACGGGGAAAATTATATTAATACTCTAATATTTGCTGATGACCAAGTCATTATGTACGAAAAGGAAGATGATCTCCAAATGGCACTCCATCAGTTAAATCTAATGTGTAAAAATTATAACATGAATATATCAAAACAAAAAACAAAGGTCATGGCTTTTCAGGGAGTTTATCCAATTAGAACAAATATATGTTTAGTAAACCTAACAATAGAACAAGTAACACATTTCAATTACCTGGGATGTGATATAAGTTATGACCGAAGCCAAGATATAAAAAATAAATTGCACAAGTTTCAATACATATGCGGCACACTACATAGAACGTTAAGAAATAAGACAAGAAAAGATACTTTGTTGAAGTTCTATAAAACAATGGCAACCCCAGTAGTCCTGTATGGGAGTGACAGTTGGGTTCTCTCTCAAAAAGAAAAATTAAATATACAAGCTACGGAGATGAAATTTTTAAGGAGAGTAAAAGGTTGTACTTTGCTAGATAAACAAAGAAATGAAGATATAAGAAAAGAATTAAATATATTCTGCTTAAATGATTCCATACAACAATGTAAACAAGACTGGAAAAAACATTTAGAAAGAATGGAACATAATAGACTACCTAAACAAATGTTGCAGTACAACCCAACAGAAAGAAGGAGTGAATGAAGACCACGTAGAAGATGGTTTGAAGTGTGAAGACGGAACAGGCAGCCGCCTAATCCTTGAAGTGAAGAAGAAGAAATGTAATTCTTTTGAGATATCTCTATCGTCGTTTATGACTACATTAGAGGCGATTTGTTTACATTATTGCATTTATTCACATTCGTTTTAAACGATGTCATATACAGTTTCTAGAAAACTCAAAAGTTTTCTGTGAAAGGGAGTTCAGAAATCTTCATTTTCAGAATAGCTCAAACGCCTTTTATTCAAAAACGGCTGCAAATTTTTTCTTCAAGCACTTTGTACGGATAGTGCTAAATGGATAGTATGAGTTCATATAAAATTTTGCTATATTCTTTGTTTTCTTTTAAAAATTACGCAAATATATATCTTTTTACATATCTTTCAGGCCGTTTATATACATATTTTTCCAGCTATTTTTATGCATGATTGCATCTTTGAGTGAATGTGCTTCAAAAGACTTCAGCTGAAGTTTCTCAAAAATTCAAAAGGTTTTTGTGAAAAAGAGCTTTACATTTCTCATTTGTAATAACGGTTAAACGTTTTCTTCAAAATTTCAAAAGTTCAAAGTTGGTTTGGTTTTACTCTTCTATAATATTCTTAAAGTAATATTATACAATTAGGAAAAACGATAGAAACAATTCAATTACCAAAAATTGATAAAATTAAAAAAAAAACTATATAGTTTGAGGGGTGATAGTTGGCAGCTGGCAAGAGGATGGGGCAAGACCGAAAAGATGGGGCAAGGCCGAAAAGATAACCAGACCAAATAAATTAGAAAACTAACTAATATGAGAAAGTCTTTGCCGTTCTGTAGCACGACTAGTTTCTTCTGGTTTCGTTTGCAGGATTTTCAGTACAGAACCTTACCGTATGTAATTGGAAATTCACAGAAAAATTACTCTCGAATCATAACAGAAATCGCGAGTCAGCTTAAGAAAGTAGGAAATCAGGAATTAATCATATTTACGGAAGAAAATATTTTATTACGTAACGGAAAGAGCATTCTTTCTAAAGTTTCAGAGACGCAAAGCTCTCCTCTCTGTGCACACCTATAATAAAGTATGTACATGTCTTTGATAAGGTAAGTCTTTGGTAAACCGCCGTTCATATCACTTTTACTAGAACAAGTTGTGCAATTTGCAAAGTCGTCCCATCTCCGTTACGATGTCCCTGAGTCCTGCCGTTTTAAACACCAGACGCCGGCTGTTAAACAGTAAGCGTCTTTTTTGTTCTGCGCGTTCAGCATTGTTGCTCTCAGGGCTGTTAACAGATTGCTAAGTGGTTACTTGTACGAACTCACGAGTTTCTTTTGTTAGTGAAATTAAATGTGTAAAGTTTGATATTTTCGAATTGTTGTATATTTAGAACCCGAATTGATAAGAATGATTGAATTGATAAATATGATTAAAATGTCATAAAATGCAATAAAAATATTAAAATATGCCCAGAACATGCAATTTAAAATTTACAGGAATTTGAAAAACCTTATAGTTTGCTCTTAACTTCTGCTTAGAGAAGCGAAATTGGGGTAGGTTTTACGAAACCTCAAGTAAAAGGTAAATGTTTGATGGTTGATGTTTTATGGTGTTTTTGTTTTGATGGTGTAGTTTTGATGGTGCAGTGTTCAAAATGACATTCCGATTATGATAAAGCACTTTTGTGTATGTAACGGAATATAATGGCCAAAAAGTAGTAGGCATGTTCGACAAAAACAAGCCTTTCAGTCGAGAGACCTACTAGAGATCGTTCTAGCCGTTCCGGAATGTGGCCCGGGCAGTCCGCCAAAAATAACAGAACAATGGAAGGGATTTTTAAGGGAGGAAATAACAATATGAGACGATAAAAAGTCAGTGTATTTTAAATCACAGACGGCCACTTTAATTTCATATACTCTTTTTATAGCAGACCATTATTCAGAATATCATGTCCCGTCGGCCCTTGCTTGCATGACTTGCTGCATAGCATAAAGTGTCCAGGATGAAGCGTGAAGTCTCGCCCCGAGCCCATTTTCCCGAGCAGCCGAGGCGATCGCGCGGAGGCGGAGGCGGTCGGCGGGGCACGGAGCGTCCACGTATCCGCGCGGCGCGCCCATTCATTGTCGCGCGCGGGCTATAGAGCCGTCGTCGTCGTCGCCGGCCCGCAAGGCCTGCGCGCGTTCCTGGGCGTCCTAGGCGCTGACCCCGTTGGGAGAGCCGCGTGCCTCTGCCAATACACCGTGTCGCGCTAATCCTTCGCAAGGCGGAGGCGAGCGGCGCCGACCGACCCACCGGGAGGTCGCGAGGGGGCGAGGGAAGGCGCGATTGATTGATTGTGATTCCGGGCGCGTCAACTGCTAATGTAGTTAGTCTCGTAAGTGCAGCGCATGTTTTTGCTCGGGAGGTGGCTTTGGGTTTCCCCCGCTGTATGGCGAGATCCGGCGCCGACCTTCCGTCGGATACCAGAGTTTTCCACAACCAGGTATCTCGACGCCGCCACAGCACGGACAAGCTCTAAGCTCCTGACCGGTCTCCCGACATGTGTGGTAGTGTAGGGCATGAGGATAAGACATGTGTGTAAGTGTGTGATGAGGATAAGACACGGAAGAGGAAGGAAAGATCGCGCGCGGTCCGTGGCCCGTTTGTTAGAGTACTGCTCTGGCATTCGTCTGGTATTGATCGGAGAAATCTCTGAAAACTACTGATCAAGGCAGCCGGCCGCTAGTATTCTCCTTCAGACAGCAGCTGAATTCGACCTAGTTTACAAGCTAGTGTCGAAACTCTTGCCTACCGCCGGGACTCGGAATTAGGACCTCCCGGTCAGAGGCACTGCGGTGACGTCTGTTGAGCCACTCTCTCAGTGGAAGGCGCGACGTTTGGGTATGGCGGGTGATGGAGTCGTTCGCGAAATTTGTTTGTCTCTGAATGGCAGCTGCAATAAATAAGACGTGAAACGAAATGGGAATTCGGAATGAATAGTACTTTCACGATCATTAAGTCACCTTGTTTTGGTTAAGGATTTTACAAGCCAAAACCGGTTATCCTATTCACCCTAAAGTGGTTTATCTTGAACTATTTACTACACACTTTTGGGTTCCTCGCAAGGGAACAGCAAAACGCGACATCATCCGTACCAACACACCCGAAAGACAAGGGAATAACATCCACGCCTAGAACGGGATTCGAAATGTGAACCTTCGAACTGAGAAGTTGTGTCGATAGTTAGTTCCCTCGGCCATTGAGGTTTCAATTTAATGTTACTAACGGAATCGTTTATGTGTTAATAGATTCAGATGTAATTGTTCATTTTCTTGGGAGATCGATTCCGAAAGTCTCATTTAGAACGCACCTCGTGTCTCTTAATTTCAATTCATAAAAACGTTATAATTAAATGTGCTGCATGAGTAGACAAATAGCTGTGATACCACTTTTGTGAACAGTCATATGAGAAAATATTCTTGTACCACAAAATTTAAATATCAATGATGTTTTGTGGGTTAAGACGCGCAATAAACTTAATTAAAACTAAACAAGTACTACAAAGAGAGGCCGTTATCCTTCACCATCATTCTTTTAAAAACAAAACTGTATGAAAGAATACAAAAACAGATACAAACTTAGTGTGCAAGCACAGGTTAGTCAACAAATACGTATTCAAATAGATACGTATATTCTTGTAATTGTTTACCGCCTATCTGAATTCAAAGAGGAGCAATGTATTTGGCTTGGACCGCATATGTTTGTTCACAGTCAATGTCATAAAATCAGATTTATTTCATAAAGTCCTTCGAGTAACCTAGGCTGGGTATTATCATTTCTAATTTCCAAACTAATTTTAATTAGAGACAATTCCCAACAATATTGCGGTTTGTCTAATAATACTAATAAGAGATAATGAAAATGTGTCATATTTAATAAAATGAAATATAACTTCCTTACACAGAATAATTCTACAAGTACATGAAACATGCAACGCTGATGCAATAGTGGAACAAAGCATCGTTGAAGCCGATGCACATGTCGCTTGAATCCTTCGCGTGAGTCGGTGACGGGCGTCGTGGCCGAAGAGGTCGTTGGGCGGGAGTTGTGGGACAGGGCGCGGTCGCCAGCGAACGATAGGCTTGATGTGGGATTACGGCCGTACAGAACGATCGAATTACGAACGGGGGTACAGTGCATGCGTAATATGACAAGGGAAGAAAGTCGGGTGGCCTCGTAAAGTGGGTCTCTTACCAGAGAACCTTCATTGTTCCCTGCTATACTTGGTGAATGTGAGTTATGAAATATAAACTCACGTACCACTCACTTGTCAAGTCATTGTCCAGATTTAATTAGTATTTGCTTTTTCATGTAATTATAGTTGCTGGAAATATCTGAGAATGATAAGGAAAACTAATGAAGTGAATGCTTAGTGAATATCAATCAAACATTTTTAAAAGATCTTCGAATATTGATTTTTTAAGACTCTGATAAAAGGAAAATTATTCAGCCTGAAAGTTCTTATTTACAAGGACTGAAAGGAACAGAAGAAGATTCATAAGTGTTAGTGTTTCATTGTAGTTTACCTGTAGCTTTCAATGGAGTCTGCAAGAGTTTGAAATTCTGATATCGAATCAGGGCAGAACATTTATTGTAGATTGTTAAGAGTTTAGATACAATTTTGCTTGTACAGTTAATTTTTTTAAATATTTCATTTTATTTCTCTCTCTGAAGTTACTAGTAAACTATTGCATTCCCAGAAACACTTCCAGGAACGCGTTCCCAGAAACACTTCCACTGATTCACCAGGAATGTCCTCTAAATTCAAGGGAATGCACTCCTCGTAGGGTGGCCTGTAATGTATGGCGCAAGTGTGCATTGCAGCTATATAATAAGCGTTGTTTACGCTGAAATATGAAGTAAATTCCCAGAAAATACATAATTTGTTCCACATAATCTACTGAAATAAAGAAAAAGATTTTATTTTAATATATCGTTCGTAGGATATAACACTGACAGGATTAAAAAGATGAGCTTTTAATATTTACCAATGTTTTATAATAAGTTTTAATTATTATTATGAACAAAACAGTAAAATATATGACTAAGACTAATACCTTAATCCATTATTTAATTAACTGTTTGATTTCTGTATTTCCAAAATCAGGCAGCGAAACCTTTAAGGCTGACCAATTATGCCACTATTGCCTCGCAAAGGCAACATACAAAGAAATTTCCCCAACTGCCTACCGCCTCTATCGACCGTATGATCTGCATTTTGATCGCTTAACGCCCAGACAACACGTCACAGCACGCCATCAATCACACAAATCTACTCATTGGATTCGCGAATTTTTCACGCGCAAGGTCCTGACCAGATCGTGCCTGGCTTGAGTCAATGCGTGTTCAGACGACTGACTTGAAACGATACCTTTGTGGTGATATCATGAATGAGACGAAGTAGAAAGTCGTCCATGGTCGCAGGGCGGGCAGCGGAGGCAGCGGGCGGCGGCGCGGCGCGGCGCGGTGTGGCGCGCGCGGCACGGCGCCCTCGCCGGTCGGCGTATTGAGCACGCATCAACCGTGTCAATGCGCTGATACCCACTTAATGCACCGCTCGGCCTCCAAGGAGATCCTCGTGACCCCGAGGACTTGCTCTGGGCCACTCGTAACGTAGCGCGCTAGCTTTCTACCCTGGGGTACTGGGATTCATATCCCGGTCTCTCCCTGCGGAGTTTCTGATGGGATAAGCGAGTTCGCGGAAAGTTGGGTCGGGGTTCTCCCGTTTCCACTGCCTCGTGTTCATCCAAATACTTCTTCATTGTGGTAACTCACCACATCATTTTCACCAAATTCCATTAGGATGATCAGCATTATTCCTATTTATACTTTAGTGCGCTGTACAGGGTTGACTTGATGGCGACTGGATTGAGATTCTGGTCGCGGAACTCTCTTAGTATGCTGTCTTTCTGCAGGGAAAGATAAATTATTATTATTATTATTATTATTATTATTTGCGTATAGGCCATTTATGACCACGCTACACGTCATCTTCTGCGGCCCGGAGAGATAAGCGTGTGTAATTCAGGTTGGATCAGCGTTAAGCTAGATCTCATTTTTACCCCCCAGGGTTGCTAGCCCTGGGGCTATGGAAGATGGAATGATGATGATAATGAAGGGGCGAGAGGACGACACACACACATACACACATACCCAAATACACCCATGTCCAAGGCGTGACTCGAACCCGCGACCCTATGGTCCGAGTCCACGACACTCCTGTTTTAGCGATCTCGGCCACGGGGCTGACTGAAGATAACTTATTATTATTATTATTATTATTATTATTATTATTATTATTATTATTATTATTATTATTAGGATAAAATAATGCTATTTGCTCTCGAAAAGGATTGTTCTGCAACTGTGGGGACTGGTACACCAGCTCCCTTCAGAAGAGGAAGCCTAAATTATTTGAATGCAGCTCTCACTTATACGAAGTCTTGATTAGTTATTTTACGTACGCAATGTACGCTTTTAATACTATATTTGTAATTTTTGTAATTTGAGAGTCGGTGTTCGTAAAAGGTATGCCTTATCACCAACCAGTGTCCCGGAGATTCAGAGATACAACATTGAGATAGTTTTGATAGATGTGTTACCGGGCAGCAAACATCCAGAAAGTTACGTTCTGTTAACAAAATAAATTAGTATGTATATATATACATATACACAATAAAATAAATATACAAATCAATCAAATTCTGGTTCTCATTGACCTCAAATTGCCTTCCCACATTTAATTAAATCTGCTACGTCACCTACATGTTTAGAAAAAAGACCAGCTCTCAAAAGGCTCATGTGACTGATGAGATAATTTGCGTCGTCACCTCTAGTTTGACAATCGGAGAGATTCTTTTGTACTCCTCACGACTTTATTATTCTCATATTTTATGGGAACGCTAATGAAGATGATATGCATCAACGAATAGCCGTTAGATGATGAAAGTGCCGGGTTAGTCATGTCTGAAGCGTACAAATGAATGAATAATGCCATGAGAATGATTACCAAGCAATAATGGAATGGAAGTGAGGGAATAGAATAGAACTCAAGTCTTGGTAGTCCAGAACTCAGGTGGTATTATGATCAAGACGTTGGCAAATTCTGTTGGGCGCGGAGTTCTAGATTTCAAATTTGCGTGCTCTTCTTCTTTATTCTACTTTAGTAGCAAGTACACTAAACGTGGCAATACAATAAGCACAATAAAATAAGCAATACAAAAGATAAAAGCACCCCCGGCAGAAACAGATGAGCCAAGGCTTTTTAAATTCTACTGTACTTCTGAGAACCGTAGTACCTTTTATCAAATCTTCGGGCAATAACTTCTGCCAGTGCGTAGCAATCCTATCCACTGGAATTGGATCAAGACCATGGATAAGCATGGGAGTCAATATTTCGCACAAATAAAAACATTATTAACCTCATACATAGAACATTTAGTAAAGAGTAGCGGCTCTTTTTTTTATAACTTTTCTATCATGGACATATCACCATGTGGTTCAAGGAAGTAACACATGTGCTTTCATTCTAACTTTGTGATTCACGCTTTGGACAATCAGTTCAAGCGATTATTGATAACGCTAAATATTTTAATTTTATTCTCATCTCGCAATTATGTAAGATTTTTATTATGGGATACATGAATTTCATAGACACGAATCAATCGGAGGCTCCGTCTGAAAAGGCGGGAAGGAATCAAAGGGAAATCATAGACTTGCCCGTAAGCACTAGTACATGGATCGACCTTGAAACTCCTGGGCCTCAGAAATAAGCTTGGCACCAGTGTGTTAATAAATTACACAAGGGTTACATCGCTGTGATATGAAACATTGAAAACATGAATTGTTTAAGTTGGAATCCATTTGAATCTTTTATATTTTGTTCACCATGAAGTAATGAGCGCTGCCTATGGTCCGTATTCTGGGATGCTTCTTTGGCGTTGCTTGCAAATGATCAGAGAAACCACAAAACCACTGACCGGGACTGGCGACCTACGAATTTGATACCGGTAGGCCCTACAAACTCACCCACGTCAAACACATTGACGAGACTTTGCTCGAATCGATCCCGTTATCCCCCAATCCCTGATAATCTTCATCCGTAGGCGTGCATACGCTCGACGATATCAGTATTGGTTTATTTTCAACATTAGCCGACTGAGGTGTCTGATGCCACTGCAGTGTTTCTGATCGGGAGGTCCTAGGGTTCGAGTAGATCGTGTTCAGCTTCTGTCTGGGGAAGAATTCCAGCGGCTGGCTGCTCTGATTGGTAGTTTTCAGAGGTTTCTCCGATCAACACCAGACGAATGCCGGAGCAGTACCCTAACAAACGGGCCACGGACCGCACGCGATTTTTCCTTCCCCTTCCTAGTTCTTTCCTCACGCCTTACTCACACACGCTTCCACTTTCATACACTACACTATACTTCGATTGTACTTCGATCACACACCCACATCCCGGGAGACTAGTTGGGAGCGTAGAGCTTGCCCCGGCTGGGGATCTGCCCCGCTGGTGGAAGATACCTGGGAGGGAAAACCCCGCTACCCGACGTGTAGATCGGCACCGTATCTCACTCCCCTCATAAAAACAAACACAACACTTACGGGACTACAGCAGTTGACGCTCGGAAACGTGAAATAATCAATAAATCAATTATTCTCAACTTTGATTCTTTTCTGCTTCTAAACTCGTGGCATCGTGGACGAGCCTCGGAGGAGAGGACGCAGTGGAAGACAGGCCGCGGTCGTCTAGGGGCGGCGGGGGCGTGGCCGGCGAGCGTGCGGGCGATGGGCGTGGCCCCGGGGCGGCGCATGGAGCGCGCATCGGCCGTGTCAAAGCGACGCCCGCGCCGAAGCTCGTGCGACGAATCGACGGCCCCTAACGAGGGATATTGTTCGCAACGGCGGCGAGTGCGCTGGCGAACACAGGCCTTCGAGGTTTGGAGTGGTTGCTCTGGCCTGATTTTTTCAAGGAAGGAACCGTTTTCAAATGCCTTTCACAACCTGTTCTAATTAATGAATTAATGTTGCGAGCGCTGGTAACCCGGAAACTGGAAGCTATTCTTTTATTATTATTATTATTATTATTATTATTATTATTATTATTATTATTATTATTATATTGAAGTACAATTTGCATATTTTACTTAATTAAAACAATAAATTTAAATTTATAAAGTGAATAAGTAATTAAAAATTTTATCTCAGGCGTAAGGAGTATACACTCTTGAAGACATTTATGTCTTTTTGTCCGACATTTTTGCCGAAACAGATATTATTGGCCTTTATTTACGATGAAGAGGAAGAAGCTCTGTGTGGTATATTCCGAGTGATTTCAAGACCGGGTGAGAAAGGGAAGTCTTGTACGTTAGTAATGGCTAGTACCTCTCGTTACGAGTAAAATAGCGGTATCACATTGTATTTCCCTGATATCATTATTTTCATGCAAAAGGATCATTTCCCGAAAAAAACTGAAATATTTACGAATAACTTGAATGTTCAACGGCTTTTAGCATCCCTACCACGAGCCCCACGAGTTTAAACCAGGCGTCGTTCACCGGTGATGTAACGAAATTGGTATTTTCATGGCATCAAATATGGGAGTTGTGAAACTACTAGTGACAAATGCAGCGTCTCTGGTGGCGATATTAATCCGTGAAATGACTTCCAGCAGCTGGTAATCGACTGGCACAGACTCGCTATATCGGCGAACGGCACTCTTTTAATGAGATAATTTATACTTCATGTGTTTTCAACGTAATTTCCTTATCCTATCTAGGTGTCCCGATTATACCAACGGCTGCTATTTTCCACTTTCCTTTCTAGGCTCTACACCTTGGGCCCGCTTATTATGCCTTCATTTCCTTTTCTGGATGAATATAGTGCATCCTTTCACCCTTCTTGCAACACGAAACATCGCACCTGATTTTCGACCTCGCTCTGCGTTACAGTTGCTTAACTCGTTCTGTGCAAGCGGGCACGGATATTGCAATGAATCAGCATTCTTCTGTTTCAGATCCGGCGGTCGGCGAGTAAATACGCGTTGCCCTTGCGAAAATCTGCGTGGATAAGAGGGCTTTGGAGTGTTTGAAAACTTTCACTTTCCGCGAATTTGCAAACTTTCACATTTCGATCGAACCTAATTTTAGAAGCTGGCTTTTATCTATATTTTACTAGTAGTAAAAAGAGAGGTTCTGAAATTACATAGGAAAATAGACGAAATACTTTTAATGTTCTTTTCATGTGGTTACTATAGAATGAAGACCACATTTTAGGCAAACTCAGATCTTTGTACTCGTTCTGTTTCTTTGCCTTGCCTTCTAGTTCAAAATCCATAACATGATATCAGTGACCAAGAATAAACAATTGATACTTGGCACATCTGTGTGAATGAAATTGTTCACATTTATATAGATTATTCTTTAAGATAAGAAATGGGTTAAGGGTCCCACGCTACGGACTATCATCACGACGTCATTTCTTATTCCTCGCCGTTTTCCCATACAAATTTACTAGTCCGAGTATTTCTGTCTGATCATGCAGTAGGACGAGTTAATTAATTTGCTTACGGTTTCTCAATCTTAAATTCTGCGATTTCTCTTCCATTTTCCCTCTCTAAACGTCCAATGAAAATATAATAGCTACAGTTGCATCAGTTCACTGCACTTCATTAGCACTTCGTTAATATAGAAGAATTGAATGGAACCTCACAAACAACTTCTAGTATCTTGGATACGCTCATTGTTTGCAATACAATTTTTTTACTGCAGTTGCCCGTAAAAAGTCAAACATGTTAAAATCAAATAAATTATTAATTAAAACGATATAAAAGTAATTAACTGTGTTGTTGTATTTCATCAGTTGCATCACATGCGACTACGTGCTCTTTCGCATCCAATTGGTCATGGAATTAGAATACTCTCTGAATCTACATAAGTGAAATTGTCACTGATTCAATCAGTGAAAGCAGAAGTCACTGATATCTTCAGTCGAAATGGGTAGTTTTGCTGACAATCAGCGAATATGCAAACCTTTTCATAATGACCACCAGCATTTCACTTGTTGTCAGTGGTAAAAGTGCCGCGCCACCATCGCTCACTGATCGTTCAGTCGTCACGTTCAATTAGTTTGTCACAGATTTCACTGATTCAAACAGTGAAGTTTCACGGATTCAAAAAGTGGACCCAATTTTACTGATTTGTTCAGTTCAATTCACTGATCAGTGGCAGGGTTGTAACTGACACCATCAGTGAATAGTCACTGTCAATCTGTAGTTTTTCACTGATTGAGACAGAGAGTAATTCATACAAATGTTGATAAAAATGTATTATTGTGTATTATCCCATTGTTTATATTATTGGTTTGCTGTGACTGGTATGTGCTTCGGGATCAAGCCAGTCGGCGTCCCCGCGGCCATTCGCCGCGCGCCTCGGCGTGGGTGGGAGCGGCTGGGCGGCCGCTGCAGCGGGTGCCCGGTCCTCGGCCAACGCCCTCGCACTCGCCGGAGAACTGGGGCACTTCACTCGCAGGCACTATCGCGCCGGGAATCGAGATATGTACACAGATCTCCGCCTAATATTCATGAACTCTCCATAAAATTATTAAAGAATTGTCCGCCGGTCCTATCAATATCTGCCTTGTAGTCTGTTGTCGAGAACTGTTCTGTGGCAGTAAATCATTGTTGTTTTTCTTTGTTAGATAGTGACTGTTGTTTCTGAGTCATTGGAATTGTGACATTAAATTGTTCTAGTACCGAAAAAGGAGTGTTCTTATTTTTCCTTTCTCTTTAAAAGAAATTCGAAAATCGTTATGTTAAAATGAGATATTTAAATCGCTATGTCATGATATTGACATCAATTAGTACATAATATACTTAGTGAAAGGAGAACATGTCCTTACAATTACTATTGTGCCGATCCATTCTCTCTCTTAACATCTCGTGACTCAACGCATATAAAGAATACTGATGTAACACATTCAGAATCGACAGTCATATTCATTCAAATTGGAAAGCTAGAATGGTGTACCCTTTGACTTCCCCAACGAAAAGAAGAGATACATACAGATGAGAGGAGAATCGAGAACCTTGTGATGACGAAGTGAGATCTGAATGTTAATATTAAGTGATACGTATTGTTGAAATGCGATCTCGTTTTGATGTTCAGGCCTGCTACTCATTCATAGACATCGGGCTATTAGGCAGAAAGGTTCGTTAGTTAGGTGAACTCGCAATGCGTTTGAAAGATCATCATTTGTAAATGGAAAAACAATATAATCAATGTAAATTGTTTAGCTCAATAAAGTTCGTTCACGATGAAACATATGCCATCATCAAATTTTATCACATATGTGAATGATCTCGTAATATTAATCATGTTGAGGTCTGGGCAAAGATGAAGAGATGAAAATGTAAGTTAGTTTGGATCGTGCAACCACTGTTATTAAATCTCGAAAACTACAAAACACACGTTTTAAATTAATAATAATAATAATAATAATAATAATAATAATAATAATAATAATAATAATGAATTATACAGCCCTGTTTAAATGCAATTCGAATGTACTAAACGGTTAGACTATTGTTTTAATGAGCACTACCTAATATTTTTGTTTTACTCAGTACAAACAGTACATCACTTTCCTACGCACCCGAAGACAGTATTAAATTACACATCAATTTCAAGAAAACGAAATAACAGCTAATGTAATTGATTTTGTTTCAATAGTTCTATATTAACTGAGACGAGTTTAAAGAAAAAAAATACATTTCTATTTTTGCCTTGACCGGGAATCGAACCCGAGAGCACATCACGGGAAGCTAGTACGCTGACCATAAGCTTCATCAATATGATCTTTAGCAGTACCCTGGAGGCTGTTGATAAAGAAATAACTATTGAATCGCAACCATAATACGTTAATTACGAATAAAAATTACAGCTTGATACCTGAAAAACATGATCATTGATTTACTAGTGATGTGTGCCAGCAAATAAGCTGCTGAACAAAATCACACAATATGGTTTTCTAAAATGTAATATGCACACTGATCAAGGACAACTAATAAAATGCTCTCGTATAGCTCTACAACAAATTAAATAAAAAAAACAGTCATGAATACTTCAATAAAACACCATGCTCCATACTTTATATGCAGCAGGTGGCATGTAGTATGTAGCAATACAAATTTTAAACGTTTTTTACATTCCAAAAATATCAAAAAAGTTTTTGTTTCATAACGCGAAACTAAAATAGCAAATATTTAATGATGGGCGGACTTGTCCTTGGAACCTTGCTGTCGCGGGGCAGCTGTCTCGGAAGCAGTTACACACTGCGTATGATATGATAATATGCGGAATACTTGCATTTTTCGTCAAAATCGAAACTATTTCATTGTTTTTGGAATTTTCCCGTGTTCTTGGGTACCTTCGAAACTACAGACACCTCTCACATGGCCGAAGGGTGCTTAGTATTTTTCCTGTTTCTACGCGCTTCGAAATTAGATAATATTCCTTCTTTGAAAATTTGTCTCTTTGGCACTTTCTTATCGCCGGAAACTCGAAGTATTTGACACCATCGATTTACAAAGCTCCCAAGCATTCGAATAAAAATCAGAGACCAATAGATGGATGTGTAATTGATAAAAATAATAATTTTTGTTTCTTGTTTTACAATTCGTCTCTCTGTGACCGCTTGGGTTACCGACAACTCGAAATCTATTTCACCAAGAAGATTCGGAGTGTTCCGATTCCTCCAGCAACCGCACATCACGGTGTAAGAGATATAGGTGGGTTCACTCCCGGTCTAAAACTGAAGCTAATGTGAGGCTAGTTCTCACAGTTCTCGCTATGTAAGCGCTGCGAACGAACGACTTGGGCATTTTTGGGACAAGATGGTGCTCCATTTAATAGCTTTGTAACCTCTGGTGGAAGCCACTAAATCGCGAGACGCCATCATGAATGACCAACTCGATCGTGGATAAGCGAGGAACTAGCCTCAAACTGGCTTCAAAAATTTTGTCCAAAAAGGCGGCTAGTTGACACACTTATATATCTTACACCGTGATTTCACCAAGAAGATTCGGAGTGTTCCGATTCCTCCAGCAACCGCACATCCAACCGACGGCGGTCACTGGCTCTCAGCGGCGCCTCCTCCGCCGCGCCCTGCCTTCCCCCTCCTTTCCGCCTCCCACCCCACACACGCTGCGTCCGGCGCGGCGCGGCGTCGCGGCGCGGCGCTCGCCTCGCGACGCCAGGCCAGGGACGCCTCCTTTCCTGCACTCTCCCTCCCCTCCCCCTCCCAATGCCACTCCCTCTGTCTCTCCCTGGGCGGCGCGCCCTCCCACCTCGTCGGCAAGGCGTTGCACCCGCAGTGCGAGGGAGGGCCGCAGATCGCCCGTGGATAACGCGCGTGATAAAACGGCCCTCGATTCGGTCGCGACACAGCCAAGTGAGGAACCCAGCCTAGGAGAGATTATTCACGACTTGCACTTCATTTGTTGTTGTTGTTGTTGTATTTGTTGTGGTTGCTCCTGCTGTTGTCGGTATTGTTGTAATGGTGGCTGCTATTGTTGATGCTGTATTATTGTTAATGCTACTTTTTTTGTTGCGTTTTTTTGCTCCGTTTATGGGAAAGGATCTCCTGGTTCACACCTGACATGGGCTCTATTGCTCGAAATTAATGTTAATTATTGCTCTAACTGGACATAAATGCAGCATCACACTGCGCACATTTTGTTAATGCGGGTGAGGTAGTGAGGAATCCAGTTATTTCATCAACAATACGTCTAATAATCGGTAATGAGTTGTTTCCTTCACGGTAATAAGTCTAGTGGTAATGGGTCGTTTCCTTCACCTGGGGCATGACAGTGCCAAAATCTATAGCTTATTTGCCTAAGCAGGTAGTTTATATTAAATAGAAGATAATTTTACAAAAATTGTTCAATATTATCTTCATAATTCAACTTAAAATAGAGGTATGGAGTTCTCAAAAAGTTACATTACTTTGATTCCCTTATTGGTTACCACCGTCCCACACAAAGGGGAATTTGTGATTTTTACCTATTATTCATATCGTTTACAACCTGAGCTCTGTGTCAGGCGAAATGCTCATCGGACCGTTAATCGAGGTTTAAGAAAAGGATGTCGCCCTCTCCCCCAGTGATTTCCAGACCAGAGGGGGGAGGTTCCCAGTGCAACTGCCGCAAAATATATTTCATGGCAATTCCGTCTGCCGGTCGTTTGTGGCCGACCCAACGGCCCCAGCGATTTCCAGCTTCTCTTACACCTCAATAAAAGCCAATGCCGTCCTACTTCTAACACGAATCTTCGTAAAATTTGAGAAAAAATGAATGTATAACAGGATGTTAGAGAAGGTTAACTCGGGTATGAGTAGGGGTAGTATGAGGATACGTGTACGTTTTCAAGGCCACCCCGAGACGTAGCCAGAACTGTATCGCAGGATGACGCCATCAGAACAGCTGTCCTCCGCACAACCCGTTAGGGGTCATTCCCCTTAGCCCACTCACTCACGCCCCACCACCACCCAACTCCCCCACCACCCACGCCCCGTCTGTCCACCACCACCCCCAACCACCCACCACCCAACCACCCCCAACCCCCCACCACCCTACCCCTCACCCCACCCCCCTCACCCCGCCCCTGAACAGCCGGGCCACGCTGCCGGCGCTTCAAAAATGCCGTCTTGGCGGGATTCGATCCTGGTGGATCTTTGGTTTACGAGGCGACCACCTAGACCGTTGCGCCACGAATGCAGCAATGAGAGACTCACCCAACAGCTCGGTGTCTTTCAACCGGCTTCCCGCCCACCCTGGCGCGCTCTAGGTGCAGTCTGCAGAGACATTGCAGCGTACTCTAGCGGTCGGGAAGGGAACTCTGAGGAAGTGGAGGTGAAGAAATAATTAAACACATTAAAATGTGAACATGCGCGTTTATTATTATTATTTTTGTTTTTACAAGTTATTTTGTTTTTTGGGTACATTTTTTCTTTTTTTCTTATGGTCTTTAAGTGCTTGACACCGTAGGCAATCACGTATGAGAGGAACAGTAGGGAGCGGTCGGGCGAGAAAAGGATGTGTATTGGAAGAAAAGTGAAAGACAATAGACAGTTTTTATAAAGAATTTTTTAAATGTTTTATTTTTAAAAATTTTTCCTCACAAATTCCGACGCCCCACCGCCGTGCTGGTCAGGTATCTGTCTGGGGAATGGGAAGGAAAAGGAGGGGCACGAATATTTGTATGAAGAGAAAGATTGGGGGAGGAAGAACTGCCGGGAAAAACGGGGAGGGAATGGAAAGGAGATGGAGAGCCTGTGGGGTGAGAAGATGTGGAGGGGAAAGCTGGACTTGGAGGGGGATTGTGTCGTATGGGAGACGTAGAAGGAAATTCGGGAAGCGGAGAGGGAAGGGTGCGGAAGGGAGAGAGCGGCCCGGGAACGGGTACAGTACGGCCGGGGATGGAAGGAGGAGGGTCAAAGGATGTAGAAGGTATGGGGGAGGTGGGTCTGTGAGGGGAAGGGGACAGATGTGAGCGATGCCGCGCGAGCACCCTTTCGAGAAGCTCGCGCTGCAGGTCGTTAAACAAGATTCGCATTCGTGTTGCGGCGTACCATAATTCTTCAATCGTAGGATCGAAACGACTTATGGCGCGAAGACACGAAGACGCCTCCACCCCGACCATCTCGATCATATCCGTGTTGTAGGAAAGGAGATCGGCCGTTGGACGAGGAAGGAAAGGGAGAGGAGTGAAGGTTAAGGTGGAAGGGGAAGGCGCGGGTACGGCAGTCGGGGAGACAGAAGCAGGTAGTGATTGCGGTGGGTCGGGAAACAGGCTGGCGTAGGCGGGCGGCGGAGTCGGGAGGGAATGAGGAGACGGAATGGGGGTTGTGGGGGTTGGGGAGTGACCAGCACGGAACGCGGGATTAAGGGGAGGAGGAGACGACAGGTCAACAACCTCAACAGGGCGGGTGGACCGCTCCATAAGGAAGCGACGCATCGCCTCCCCCCTTCCCATCGCGCGGGGGCGTCGGAGAGGCGCCAATGGTGTCGACCTGTAAAAAGAAACACAAACATTAGTGAATGAAAGCAAATGAAATTGCGAGTTTGGGAATAAAAAAAAGGAAAAATTTCAAGAAAAGGAAATGGAAAGTGGATTCACCTATTTAGGTCTTCTTTGCAAAGTGTAGGACATGTACAGAGATGGTAGGGGTTTTGGATATCTTGCCCCCATAAACCAACGTTAATCCGAGGAAATCGCTAGGAACATGGGAGGCGTAGCGATCGGGCAGGAAAACGTCGTAGAGATTGTCGAGAGTAACAACAATTGCTGGTTTTTCATGAATTTGAATTGATTTTGCATGGGTGATCGTATAGGGTTTGTTAATCTCTAAATCTCTCAACTTTATCATGTCGTATGTTTCGCCTTCAGCGAGAGCATTTAAAGCAGCTACAGTGTCATTCGATGGTAGTCTGTAAAGAGACGGCAGGCAATGAAGTAAAAGGAAATTCACAAGAAATGAGAATGGGAATAAGATAAAATAGTTTTGTTCGCCTTACCGCGCAGGAACGCCACGCCCAACTCCAACGGCTGGGGAGCTTGCGCTGCAAGAAATGAAGAAAGAAAAATGAATAGGGATTCGTGCCACCAAAAGAAATCAATAAAGGAAAAGCAAAGTGTCTGTAGTATACTTACCGATCAGCGACAGCGGATGGGCGAGTCGACTCCATCTTTTTTGAAGATTGATGTGCAACTGCAACGAAACAGAGAGGCGTCAGAATTGTTTTGTGATATGCGGAGATGGAAAAAGAAAATGGTTTGACCAAGAGGAAAAATAAAGTTGTATCGACAGATTAAAAAATTTTAAAGTAACTACAAAATTCGGTTAATGTCTAAAATAAAGGAAAATGCAAAAGAGAGACGTAGATTTCAACTTACCGAGCTGTCGACGGGCTTCGGGCGTCGGACGACGGGCAGTTGTCTGCGGATGTGCAGCTCAGCAAGCACTGACACTCTCTCTGGTCTGTGGGACGGTTTATATGGGAAATGAACCACTGTCAAGTGGTAATGAGAGTGCAGCCACAGCGTCCGGGTGCATATCACGATGTTTGCAATCCTCTCAAGTAATGCGCCGAGACGTTTGCATGTAAGTTTTTAAAGAATACGAAGTTGTCTGGCGTTGCATCACAACGTGCAGTTTGTCGAAAGGAGAAGTATTTGTGCAAAGTCTGGCGCATGCACTCGAGTGTTTTCACGATGTTCTTCGTCAAGGCGAGTGAAGATCCGGGTAGGTGCAAGATGACGAAACGTTCAAACGCAGAAACCGAGTCGAATTTTAATGAAAAATTTTATGGTTTTGCGATATTTGGTGGCGGAGGGAGGAAAGGCATGGTGCTTTTTCGTAGGAATATGGGAAACAATTTATCAAACGAACAATTCCATTCAGAAATGCGTTTTCGAGCCTCAGAGTGTTAAAGACTATTACTTTTGTTGGAGTGATATTTTAAGCATTTTCAGTGTGTCATTTTTTTTGGTTTCCTTTTCCTTTGCATAGTTAACGGTAGAATCATTCTCTGAAAAAGTAACACTAGCTCAGACACGCTCGTGATATCGAGGTATAGCAGTTTTCCCCCAATGGTATTTAATATCAAATAAAAAAAATTCCATATCAAATAAAAAATTCTGTACTCCATTGAAAATGAAGGGTGTGCCATTGACTGATGTTAATGTAACAAAATTGTTAGGTCTACCAATTCAGTCAAACCTCAAATGGAATGCCCACTTAAATGATTTGAACATAAAATTAAGCTCATTATGCTACGCGTTCAGAATTCTTTCAAATTCCGTCAGCCTTCATACAGCTCATTGTGTGTATATTTTGCCAATGTTCACTCCCGCCTGAGATATGGCATAATATTTTGGGAAGCTCATCCTGTAGTATTCAGACCTTCAGATTGCAAAAGAAAATTATTCGAATAATGAAAAAATGCCTTCCACGTGATTCCTGCAAGCCTCTTTTCATTGAGCTGGGAATTTGACCATTACCTTGTCTCCTGATACACGAATCTGTAATATTTGTCAAGAATGGCCTACTTAACGGAGGGAGCATATTTTCATGCAATATTGATATTTATAATTACAACACACGAAGTAGTAACCATATTCACCAGGTGGCAGTAGCAACAGCTCTCTACAAAAAATTTTCACATACAATTCATGTACATTACTCTACAACACTTTGCCAGAAGACATTAAACGATTAAATTCAATAGAAAAGTTTAAGTCCCAAGTAAAATTTTTTCTGCTGCATAACTGTTTCTATACAATACGAGACTATACCGAGCATCAAAAAGGAATGTAGAATTAATTTGAACAATGATAGTTAATGTAATTATTTTTCATTTGGACTGAGAAGGTCCCTTGTTTTGCTTCTGGACAGAAATTATTTGTGGACGTCTTCTGAATTTCAGTGGGAAATATAGTTATTCAAATTATCGTTTTTCATATTATCGCGGCAAAAAGTATTAGTCTTTCATGAAGAGGCAGGAATTTATAGCTAATTTACCTTTGTCAACAAAACTCGAAAAAAATCTCTCTTTTCCGTATTCAAAATACGACTAGAATATGGTTTAGGAGAGAGACCACAGAATTATGAAAACGTGCACAATTTTCACTTCTTCCCGATAGCTCGTCTTACGCAGTTTTTAACTGTTGTTGACGTAAATAAATAAATAAACCGAGCACGGTTTTCCGGGTTTTGGATTATCTGAACGAACACAAATATTTTTTCGGAAATGTTATTTAAATGCATTTCTTCACATGGGTCTGCATGGCCAACTCGAACTGTAGTAATGCGAGTTCTTCCTTTATTCAATCGGACCGAAATGCGCGACTTTGGGAATTAATTATGCCGGAACCAGACGTTCGCGCGCCACGCGGCTTAGACAACCGTAAACTTTGCGCAACCCTCTACGGAAAGGTATGTTGTTCAAAAGCGCGGCGTCGCAAATTGCGGAAATTGTTTAAACAATTTATTGAAACAATTTTGCGTGGGCTTCGAAAACGCGCGCATCGTGTTCCCCGTGGTGTTCTCCACCCGTACGCGGAGTTTCGGGAGCGTCGACCGCACGGTTTGCGGAAAGTGTTTAAAGCATTATAGGAAGATTTTGAAATACGGTCAGTCAGTAATTTTAATGTACGGTGTTCTGTCATATTCACATTGTAAAACTTGTTGCAAAAGTATAGCGGAAATGTGGAAAACGACAGTAAATGTTTCTGTTAAAAATTGAAAATAAATGCTATTACAGAGACGCAAAGAAGACGAAGATTCATTAGCTCGAAAGAGTGAAACATTGATATTTTATTACGCGGAAAGGAATTGTGAAAGTATCCAAAACTATATGTTAGAGTACGTGCCGGCCCGATGCGTAAGAAAACTTCGCTTGGAGATTATTAGTGGACGAAAATATCGAAATGTCTTTTTTAATGTATTATCTCTCGCAGAATGCCTTGGTTTCAATAGCGCCCGCGAGGCGCGCTGCGAGAAAAGCTGTGGCTGGGCGGACAAGGTGAACCCTCCCCCCCCCCCCCCTGCCCCGCCGCCTCCGCCCGCCAAACCGGTTCTCGTGCACGTAGCGGCGCGCCGAGCTCCGCTCCGCGCCTCGCCCCCCCCCCACGCTAGCGCCTCTTGAAGGAGGCAGCCGTCCTATCGAAGGTCACTACCGTCTGCGGAACACTATTGAGACACCCCCACACACACCGCCATGAGCCACGCCGCACGCGATCCCGTGGACACTGTCGTCTTGCAGTGGTGGGAGCGCAGCTCACCGCACACTGGCCACTCTCTCGGACGATCAGTTACGGCTTTTTCCGAAAAGCCTCCTACTCACCGATCGCTGCCCCAGATGTATTCTGGGTGTTTCATCGTCTGCCGCGCCATCTGCAACTGGACCCGTTTGTGCGTGGTTGTTTGTACTGCCCGGGGCATCCAATGCCTATTGTTACGTCGACGTGGGTGTGTCTATGCTGCCCACGTCACTGTCCCAGCGGCCCCTGTAGGCGAAGCGACATGAATGGTCCTCCACCCCTTGTGCGTGACTGCATTGCCTGCAGCCCTAGACTTGCGCCGCCACCACTCTTCACGACGGTACGTAAACAATACAATACCCTCCCTCCTCCCCTGAACCTGACTGATGTATTGAGCCGTCTGTGTGTGTGTGTTGTAGCTCGGCCGATGCACGACGACGGGTTTTTAGTGTGGTGGTGGACACAGCGCCGCACCCTCTTCAATTTAACACCACGTGACCTAGCGCGCATCCCCAAACCGGTGTTGCTCACCTTCATGGCCCAAGAAGTCGACTTTGTGTTTGAGAAACTTCCACCGGCAATGCGACCTGGATCCGAGTGTTCAGGAGTGGTCGTCGCTGCTTTCGACATATGCCCTGTTGCTAACCTGCCTCATCGTCGGCTTTCCCCCCCTCTCGCGGAACTGCGTCGAATGTCGCCGTGAACGGGCGGGGCAGCCACCAAGGTTCCCATTGTGTGCCGCCGCGTGTCGGTATGTACGTCTGAGCGTCTTTAAGTGTTGTTTTTTTAAATTTTGTTTGTTTGTTCACACACTTCTGTCTAGCAGGTCTGTGTGGGCACCGCCACCCGGCACCCGCGTCCGCCGCATCGTCCATGCACCACAAACCTTGAACCAAGAGGCGACCGGTCGCCCGATATTGTGTCCTCAGCAGTCATCCACCTTCTCCTCCACCGGCAGAGGAAATTCTGTCGCTGCGTGGCGTGTTCCAACACAGTCCACAAACACCCACCGCCGAGCCGGGCAGCCCTGCTTAATCAGCTCTAAGTCGGCCACCGCGGCACCCTGTGTGTGAGAATATTTTTTCCACCCTCTGCCCCCAGCCCCCCCCCCAAAAAAAACACAGAAAAGTCGGGGAATACCATAAGCTTTATTCAAGTTACACATATGATACAATGACACACTTTATATGCCCCTGCTTACCGTTCAGTTACCGGATGTACTCATACGTCCGTTTGGACAGGATAAGCGCGTAGGCGTGGTGTTGGCCGGGATGTTCGCCTTTGTAGTGATTGAAAGCGCGTGTCCACAGCTTCCCCGGTGGGTGCTTCGCGCTTTGTACAGTCAAAAATGTATATGGGATACTTTGATTGGTATTCGCTTCGACCCACTGCCGATGCTGACGCGGTTGCCTGGTAGTACTGAGAGTGGAGGCGCGGACATATCTGTACGCTTCCGCGATTTGGCCGGTGGCCGCATCGATTGTTAGATCGTGATACGGGTACTCTGTTTCGTTGATTACCACCTTGGCGCTCGTCACACTTATGTGATCGAATTCGCTCGCGTTTTTTCTGCAGATTATTGTTGCGACTTGTTTGGAAGGCAAGCATCGCAAATGCGGGCTCTCTACGTATGATGATGTCTTGGCCGCCCATGTCCAATTTTGTTGTGGCCGGTACATTTGGAAACGTGAGCAGTTCCCACGCATATGCTCTACTGGTAGCGGCACTTGTTTCAAAATCAGTTCTGGATTCGAAGGTGGCTTTGGGCGTTCACGCGAATGGCGGCATGTGCCATTCGATTTTTGTGATGATAATGCTGGAAGGGTTACGGCTTCGGCCGCTTCGCTGCTTGCGCAACTGCGTCGTTATCGTGACTGGCACGGGTTAACACCAGATCCTGTTTGACACCCGTTCACGAGATCACGGTGATCTTCCGCCACGCCGAGGAGGGTTTTTAGCGGGATGCGAGCAGAGAAAATCCGGTTGTCGGTATTGATGAGATGTCCGAGGGTTCGTCTCGTCAGACGTGCGCGGCCAGGCGGCATATCCCATTGTTTCGCGCGTTCTCCATCGTGTATGATGCCAGTCCTTTCAGTGTAGTAAATTGCCTGGTTGACGCACTCTGTCCACTTCAATGTTCTCCGCATTTCGTACCGTACATCCGCGAACAGTGTGCAAACGCGTTGGTTACAAACTTACTGGGCGTCGCTGGCTGCCGGGGCTGCGTTTTTCACAGCTTTCCCT
>JAHLJT010004567.1:103314805-103328173 GCA_031308135.1 Acheta domesticus | reverse complement strand
AGGTTGGATCATCGTTAAGCTAGATCTCATTTTTACCCCCAGGTTGCTAGCCCTGGGGCTATGGAAGATGGAATGATGATGATAATGAAGGGGCGAGAGGACGACACACACATACAGACATACCCAAATACACCCATGTCCAAAGCGTGACTCGAACCCGTGACCCTATGGTCCGAGTCCACGACACTCCTGTTTTAGCGATCTCGGCCACGGGCTGACTGAAGATAACTTATTATTATTATTATTATTATTATTATTATTATTATTATTATTATTATTATTATTATGATAAAATAATGCTATTTGCTCTCGAAAAGGATTGTTCTGCAATGTGGGGACTGTTACACCAGGTCCCTTCAGAAGAGGAAGCCTAAATTATTTGAATGCAGCTCTCACTTATACGAAGTCTTGATTAGTTATTTTACGTACGCAATATACGCTTTTAATACTATAATTGTAATTTTTGTAATTTGAGAGTCGGTGTTCGTAAAAGGTATGCCTTATCACCAACCAGTGTCCCGGAGATTCAGAGATACAACATTGAGATAGTTTTGATAGATGTGTTACCGGGCAGCAAACATCCAGAAAGTTACGTTCTGTTAACAAAATAAATTAGTATGTATGTATATATATACATATACACAATAAAATAAATATACAAATCAATCAAATTCTGGTTCTCATTGACCTCAAATTGCCTTCCCACATTTAATTAAATCTGCTACGTCACCTA
Source organism: Acheta domesticus (assembly GCA_031308135.1). NCBI lineage: Eukaryota > Metazoa > Arthropoda > Insecta > Orthoptera > Gryllidae > Acheta > Acheta domesticus. The sequence goes on along the minus strand of JAHLJT010004567.1, from coordinate 103,327,440 downwards.
CATGTTTAGAAAAAAGACCAGCTCTCAAAAGGCTCATGTGACTGAGGAGATAATTTGCGTCGTCACCTCTAGTTTGACAATCGGAGAGATTCTTTTGTACTCCTCACGACTTTATTATTCTCATATTTTATGGGAACGCTAATGAAGATGATATGCATCAACGAATAGCCGTTAGATAATGAAAGTGCCGGGTTAGTCATGTCTGAAGCGTACAAATGAATGAATAATGCCATGAAAATGATTACCAAGCAATAATGGAATGGAAGTGAGGGAATAGAATAGAACTCAAGTCTTGGTAGTCCAGAACTCAGGTGGTATTATGATCAAGACGTTGGCAAATTCTGTTGGGCGCGGAGTTCTAGATTTCAAATTTGCGTGCTCTTCTTCTTTATTCTACTTTAGTAGCAAGTACACTAAACGTGGCAATACAATAAGCACAATAAAATTAGCAATACAAAAGATAAAAGCACCCCCGGCAGAAACAGATGAGCCAAGGCTTTTTAAATTCTACTGTACTTCTGAGAACCGTAGTACCTTTTATCAAATCTTCGGGCAATAACTTCTGCCAGTGCGTAGCAATCCTATCCACTGGAATTGGATCAAGACCATGGATAAGCATGGGAGTCAATATTTCGCACAAATAAAAACATTATTAACCTCATACATAGAACATTTAGTAAAGAGTAGCGGCTCTTTTTTTTATAACTTTTCTATCATGGACAAATCACCATGTGGTTCAAGGAAGTAACACATGTGCTTTCATTCTAACTTTGTGATTCACTCTTTGGACAATCAGTTCAAGCGATTATTGATAACGCTAAATACTTTTAATTTTATTCTCATCTCGCAATTTGTAAGATTTTTATTATGAGATACATGAATTTCATAGACACGAATCAATCGGAGGCTCCGTCTGAAAAGGCGGGAAGGAATCAAAGGGAAATCATAGACTTGCCCGTAAGCACTAGTACATGGATCGACCTTGAAACTCCTGGGCCTCAGAAATAAGCTTGGCACCAGTGTGTTAATAAATTACACAAGGAAGTGTGTTAATAAATTACAGTTACATCGCTGTGATATGAAACATTGAAAACATGAATTGTTTAAGTTGGAATCCATTTGAAGCTTTTATATTTTGTTCACCATGAAGTAATGAGCGCTGCCTATGGTCCGTATTCTGGGATGCTTCTTTGGCGTTGCTTGCAAATGATCAGAGAAACCACAAAACCACTGACCGGGACTGGCGACCTACGAATTTGATACCGGTAGGCCCTACAAACTCACCCACGTCAAACACATTGACGAGACTTTGCTCGAATCGATCCCGTTATCCCCCAATCCCTGATAATCTTCATCCGTAGGCGTGCATACGCTCGACGATATCAGTATTGGTTTATTTTCAACATTAGCCGACTGAGGTGTCTGATGCCACTGCAGTGTTTCTGATCGGGAGGTCCTAGGGTTCGAGTAGATCGTGTTCAGCTTCTGTCTGGGGAAGAATTCCAGCGGCTGGCTGCTCTGATTGGTAGTTTTCAGAGGTTTCTCCGATCAACACCAGACGAATGCCGGAGCAGTACCCTAACAAACGGGCCACGGACCGCACGCGATTTTTCCTTCCCCTTCCTAGTTCTTTCCTCACGCCTTACTCACACACGCTTCCACTTTCATACACTACACTATACTTCGATTGTACTTCGATCACACACCCACATCCCGGGAGACTAGTTGGGAGCGTAGAGCTTGCCCCGGCTGGGGATCTGCCCCGCTGGTGGAAGATACCTGGGAGGGAAAACCCCGCTACCCGACGTGTAGATCGGCACCGTATCTCACTCCCCTCATAAAAACAAACACAACACTTACGGGACTACAGCAGTTGACGCTCGGAAACGTGAAATAATCAATAAATCAATTATTCTCAACTTTGATTCTTTTCTGCTTCTAAACTCGTGGCATCGTGGACGAGCCTCGGAGGAGAGGACGCAGTGGAAGACAGGCCGCGGTCGTCTAGGGGCGGCGGGGGCGTGGCCGGCGAGCGTGCGGGCGATGGGCGTGGCCCCGGGGCGGCGCATGGAGCGCGCATCGGCCGTGTCAAAGCGACGCCCGCGCCGAAGCTCGTGCGACGAATCGACGGCCCCTAACGAGGGATATTGTTCGCAACGGCGGCGAGTGCGCTGGCGAACACAGGCCTTCGAGGTTTGGAGTGGTTGCTCTGGCCTGATTTTTTCAAGGAAGGAACCGTTTTCAAATGCCTTTCACAACCTGTTCTAATTAATGAATTAATGTTGCGAGCGCTGGTAACCCGGAAACTGGAAGCTATTCTTTTATTATTATTATTATTATTATTATTATTATTATTATTACAATTTGCATATTTTACTTATTTTACTTAATTAAAACAATAAATTTAAATTTATAAAGTGAATAAGTAATTAAAAATTTTATCTCAGGCGTAAGGAGTATACACTCTTGAAGACATTTATGTCTTTTTGTCCGACATTTTTGCCGAAACAGATATTATTGGCCTTTTATTTACGATGAAGAGGAAGAAGCTCTGTGTGGTATATTCCGAGTGATTTCAAGACCGGGTGAGAAAGGGAAGTCTTGTACGTTAGTAATGGCTAGTACCTCTCGTTACGAGTAAAATAGCGGTATCACATTGTATTTCCCTGATATCATTATTTTCATGCAAAAGGATCATTTCCCGAAAAAAACTGAAATATTTACGAATAACTTGAATGTTCAACGGCTTTTAGCATCCCTACCACGAGCCCCACGAGTTTAAACCAGGCGTCGTTCACCGGTGATGTAACGAAATTGGTATTTTCATGGCATCAAATATGGGAGTTGTGAAACTACTAGTGACAAATGCAGCGTCTCTGGTGGCGATATTAATCCGTGAAATGACTTCCAGCAGCTGGTAATCGACTGGCACAGACTCGCTATATCGGCGAACGGCACTCTTTTAATGAGATAATTTATACTTCATGTGTTTTCAACGTAATTTCCTTATCCTATCTAGGTGTCCCGATTATACGAACGGCTGCTATTTTCCACTTTCCTTTCTAGGCTCTACACCTTGGGCCCGCTTATTATGCCTTCATTTCCTTTTTTGGATGAATATAGTGCATCCTTTCACCCTTCTTGCAACACGAAACATCGCACCTGATTTTCGACCTCGCTCTGCGTTACAGTTGCTTAACTCGTTCTGTGCAAGCGGGCACGGATATTGCAATGAATCAGCATTCTTCTGTTTCAGATCCGGCGGTCGGCGAGTAAATACGCGTTGCCCTTGCGAAAATCTGCGTGGATAAGAAGGCTTTGGAGTGTTTGAAAACTTTCACTTTCCGCGAATTTGCAAACTTTCACATTTCGATCGAACCTAATTTTGGAAGCTGGCTTTTATCTATATTTTACTAGTAGTAAAAAGAGAGGTTCTGAAATTACATAGGAAAATAGACGAAATACTTTTAATGCTCTTTTCATGTGGTTACTATAGAATGAAGACCACATTTTAGGCAAACTCAGATCTTTGTACTCGTTCTGTTTCTTTGCCTTGCCTTCTAGTTCAAAATCCATAACATGATATCAGTGACCAAGAATAAACAATTGATACTTGGCACATCTGTGTGAATGAAATTGTTCACATTTATATAGATTATTCTTTAAGATAAGAAATGGGTTAAGGGTCCCACGCTACGGACTATCATCACGACGTCATTTCTTATTCCTCGCCGTTTTCCCATACAAATTTACTAGTCCGAGTATCTCTGTCTGATCATGCAGTAGGACGAGTTAATTAATTTGCTTACGGTTTCTCAATCTTAAATTCTGCGATTTCTCTTCCATTTTCCCTCTCTAAACGTCCAATGAAAATATAATAGCTACAGTTGCATCAGTTCACTGCACTTCATTAGCACTTCGTTAATATAGAAGAATTGAATGGAACCTCACAAACAACTTCTAGTATCTTGGATACGCTCATTGTTTGCGATACAATTTTTTTGCTGCAGTTGCCCGTAAAAAGTCAAACATGTTAAAATCAAATAAATTATTAATTAAAACGATATAAAAGTAATTAACTGTGTTGTTGTATTTCATCAGTTGCGCACATGCGACTACGTGCTATTTCGCATCCAATTGGTCATGGAATTAGAATACTCTCTGAATCTACATAAGTGAAATTGTCACTGATTCAATCAGTGAAAGCAGAAGTCACTGATATCTTCAGTCGAAATGGGTAGTTTTGCTGACAATCAGCGAATATGCAAACCTTTTCATAATGACCACCAGCATTTCACTTGTTGTCAGTGGTAAAAGTGCCGCGCCACCATCGCTCACTGATCGTTCAGTCGTCACGTTCAATTAGTTTGTCACAGATTTCACTGAGTCAAACTGTGAAGTTTCACGGATTCAAAAAGTGGACCCAATTTTACTGATTTGTTCAGTTCAATTCACTGATCAGTGGCAGGGTTGTAACTGACACCATCAGTGAATAGTCACTGTCAATCTGTAGTTTTTCACTGATTGAGACTGAGAGAGTAATTCATACAAATGTTGATAAAAATGTATTATTGTGTATTATCCCATTGTTTATATTATTGGTTTGCTGTGACTGGTATGTGCTTCGGGATCAAGCCAGTCGGCGTCCCCGCGGCCATTCGCCGCGCGCCTCGGCGTGGGTGGGAGCGGCTGGGCGGCCGCTGCAGCGGGTGCCCGGTCCTCGGCCAACGCCCTCGCACTCGCCGGAGAACTGGGGCACTTCACTCGCAGGCACTATCGCGCCGGGAATCGAGATATGTACACAGATCTCCGCCTAATATATTCATGAACTCTCCATAAAATTATTAAAGAATTGTCCGCCGGTCCTATCTATATCTGCCTTGTAGTCTGTTGTCGAGAACTGTTCTGTGGCAGTAAATCATTGTTGTTTTTCTTTGTTAGATAGTGACTGTTGTTTCTGAGTCATTGGAATTGTGACATTAAATTGTTCTAGTACCGAAAAAGGAGTGTTCTTATTTTTCCTTTCTCTTTAAAAGAAATTCGAAAATCGTTATGTTAAAATGAGATATTTAAATCGCTATGTCATGATATTGACATCAATTAGTACATAATATACTTAGTGAAAGGAGAACATGTCCTTACAATTACTATTGTGCCGATCCATTCTCTCTCTTAACATCTCGTGACTCAACGCATATAAAGAATACTGATGTAACACATTCAGAATCGACAGTCATATTCATTCAAATTGGAAAGCTAGAATGGTGTACCCTTTGACTTCCCCAACGAAAAGAAGAGATACATACAGATGAGAGGAGAATCGAGAACCTTGTGATGACGAAGTGAGATCTGAATGTTAATATTAAGTGATACGTATTGTTGAAATGCGATCTCGTTTTGATGTTCAGGCCTGCTACTCATTCATAGACATCGGGCTATTAGGCAGAAAGGTTCGTTAGTTAGGTGAACTCGCAATGCGTTTGAAAGATCATCATTTGTAAATGGAAAAACAATATAATCAATGTAAATTGTTTAGCTCAATAAAGTTCGTTCACGATGAAACATATGCCATCATCAAATTTTATCACATATGTGAATGATCTCGTAATATTAATCATGTTGAGGTCTGGGCAAAGATGAAGAGATGAAAATGTAAGTTAGTTTGGATCGTGCAACCACTGTTATTAATTCTCGAAAACTACAAAACACACGTTTTAAATTAATAATAATAATAATAATAATGAATTATACAGCCCTGTTTAAATGCAATTCGAATGTACTAAACGGTTAGACTATTGTTTTAATGAGCACTACCTAATATTTTGTTTTACTCAGTACAAACAGTACATCACTTTCCTACGCACCCGAAGACAGTATTCAATTACACATCAATCTCAAGAAAACGAAATAACAGCTAATGTAATTGATTTTGTTTCAATAGTGCTATATTAACTGAGACGAGTTTAAAGAAAAAAAATACATTTCTATTTTTGCCTTGACCGGGAATCGAACCCGAGAGCACATCACGGGAAGCTAGTACGCTGACCATAAGCTTCATCAATATGATCTTTAGCAGTACCCTGGAGGCTGTTGATAAAGAAATAACTATTGAATCGCAACCATAATACGTTAATTACGAATAAAAATTACAGCTTGATACCTGAAAAACATGATCATTGATTTACTAGTGATGTGTGCCAGCAAATAAGCTGCTGAACAAAATCACACAATATGGTTTTCTAAAAAGTAATATGCACACTGATCAAGGACAACTAATAAAATGCTCTCGTATAGCTCTACAACAAATTAAATAAAAAAACAGTCATGAATACTTCAATAAAACACCATGCTCCATACTTTATATGCAGCAGGTGGCATGTAGTATGTAGCAATACACATTTTAAACGTTTTTTACATTCCAAAAATATCAAAAAGTTTTTGTTTCATAACGCGAAACTAAAATAGCAAATATTTAATGATGGGCGGACTTGTCCTTGGAACCTTGCTGTCGCGGGGCAGCTGTCTCGGAAGCAGTTACACACTGCGTATGATATGATAATATGCGGAATACCTGCATTTTTCGTCAAAATCGAAACTATTTCATTGTTTTTGGAATTTTCCCGTGTTCTTGGGTACCTTCGAAACTACAGACACCTCTCCCATGGCCGAAGGGTGCTTAGTATTTTTCCTGTTTCTACGCACTTCGAAATTAGATAATATTCCTTCTTTGAAAATTTGTCTCTTTGGCACTTTCTTATCGCCGGAAACTCGAAGTATTTGACACCATCGATTTACAAAGCTCCCAAGCATGCGAATAAAAATCAGAGACCAACGGATGGATGTGTAATTGATAAAAATAATAATTTTTGTTTCTTGTTTTACAATTCGTCTCACTGTGACCGCTTGGGTTACCGACAACTCGAAATCTATTTCACCAAGAAGATTCGGAGTGTTCCGATTCCTCCAGCAACCGCACATCACGGTGTAAGAGATATAGGTGGGTTCACCCCCGGTCTAAAACTGAAGCTAATGTGAGGCTAGTTCTCACAGTTCTCGCTATGTAAGCGCTGCGAACGAACGACTTGGGCATTTTTGGGACAAGATGGTGCTCCATTTAATAGCTTTGTAACCTCTGGTGGAAGCCACTAAATCGCGAGACGCCATCATGAATGCCCAACTCGATCGTGCGCACCGAACGGATAAGCGAGGAACTAGCCTCAAACTGGCTTCAAAAATTTTGTCCAAAAAGGCGGCTAGTTGACACACTTATATATCTTACACCGTGATTTCACCAAGAAGATTCGGAGTGTTCCGATTCCTCCAGCAACCGCACATCCAACCGACGGCGGTCACTGGCTCTCAGCGGCGCCTCCTCCGCCGCGCCCTGCCTTCCCCCTCCTTTCCGCCTCCCACCCCACACACGCTGCGTCCGGCGCGGCGCGGCGTCGCGGCGCGGCGCTCGCCTCGCGACGCCAGGCCAGGGACGCCTCCTTTCCTGCACTCTCCCTCCCCTCCCCCTCCCAATGCCACTCCCTCTGTCTCTCCCTGGGCGGCGCGCCCTCCCACCTCGTCGGCAAGGCGTTGCACCCGCAGTGCGAGGGAGGGCCGCAGATCGCCCGTGGATAACGCGCGTGATAAAACGGCCCTCGATTCGGTCGCGACACAGCCAAGTGAGGAACCCAGCCTAGGAGAGATTATTCACGACTTGCACTTCATTTGTTGTTGTTGTTGTTGTTGTTGTTGTTGTTGTATTTGTTGTGGTTGCTCCTGCTGTTGTCGGTATTGTTGTAATGGTGGCTGCTATTGTTGATGCTGTATTATTGTTAATGCTACTTTTTTTGTTGCGTTTTTTTGCTCCGTTTATGGGAAAGGATCTCCTGGTTCACACCTGACATGGGCTCTATTGCTCGAAATTAATGTTAATTATTGCTCTAACTGGACATAAATGCAGCATCACACTGCGCACATTTTGTTAATGCGGGTGAGGTAGTGAGGAATCCAGTTATTTCATCAACAATACGTCTAATAATCGGTAATGAGTTGTTTCCTTCACGGTAATAAGTCTAGTGGTAATGGGTCGTTTCCTTCACCTGGGGCATGACAGCGGGTAAGTGCCAAAATCTATAGCTTATTTGCCTAAGCAGGTAGTTTATATTAAATAGAAGATAATTTTACAAAAATTGTTCAATATTATCTTCATAATTCAACTTAAAATAGAGGTATGGAGTTCTCAAAAAGTTACATTACTTTGATTCCTTATTGGTTACCACCGTCCCACACAAAGGGGAATTTGTGATTTTTACCTATTATTCATATGGTTTACAACCTGAGCTCTGTGTCAGGCGAAATGCTCATCGGACCGTTAATCGAGGTTTAAGAAAAGGATGTCGCCCTCTCCCCCAGTGATTTCCAGACCAGAGGGGGGAGGTTCCCAGTGCAACTGCCGCAAAATATATTTCATGGCAATTCCGTCTGCCGGTCGTTTGTGGCCGACCCAACGGCCCCAGCGATTTCCAGCTTCTCTTACACCTCAATAAAAGCCAATGCCGTCCTACTTCTAACACGAATCTTCGTAAATTTTGAGAAAAAATTAATGTATAACAGGATGTTAGAGAAGGTTAACTCGGGTATGCAACAAAAGAAATTAAAGTCGTTACTCATATTTCGTTGTTGGAATTCTGTAAATAATGTGACTATATTGTTTTGTCTGTTGTTATTCATCAATACTTCCTTGAAAAGCTCTTATGAATGCATTGTGTTATTCACGTTTTATCCACTCTTGCAATTATTTCAGATCATTTATCAGTTATATGAGGACACAGATAAATTATCTTCGATTTCTCAGATAGAAATTTCTCAGACAGATAGAAAACTCATGCAATTCACTGGGCAAATGAACAGACAATTTAGTGAGTTACTAAATATTAAGCCTCTTCTGAAACAACGTGAATAGAAATCCCTCTCTTGAGCAATGAGACACTGAGAAGCAGGTTGTTTGATCTCTTAGTGGTTATAACTGCCAATCCCGAGGAAACCAACAACCGTTTTATCGTGTATCACATCAACGATTACCTCTCACATCTTATTTAGAGTTGGTTCGCCACTCACCTGGTTATTACCCCATCAAATCTCTCTTTAATACGCCTCGCTCGCGACAGCAACGCGGTCATTAAGAAGCTCACCGGCGCGAACTCGAACCACTGCCCCGATCTGCTCGCGGCACGGTGCTTGATAGCCTGGAGCTCACTGCTGGCCGAAAAAAAAAAAGAAATTGACTACAACAAACTCTTGACTGTACAGATTTTACCCTGTGCGTAACAACGAAAATCTTTGCCTTTGCAAAAATTGCAGTATAACAATTTGAGCCTGTGCGGTCGTATTTTGAGCCAAAATTGCAAGAGTATAAACAAATCGTTTGTAGATCATTAAAATCTTGATTACACTATTAATCATTACACAGAAAGTAATATGCAATGCTACAATACACAATATTACTTTTGGCAGAAAAAGGAACCAAAGAAAGTGAATTCCAAACTTATGGGTATCCATTTGGATGTCCGTCCGTAGGACATAGGTCCATACGAATATAATGGAAATACTTTGCTTATATCTGTACGATCTTTTTACTTACACCATTAGCAGTAATATGACGAGATTCTGTCGAGGTATACATTGCTCATGGCAAAACTGCATTGTTAATTATTTTCTTTTGTAGATGTAGCTGAAATTATTCCTGTTTCAATTTAATGAAAATCCTATTATATGCCCGCAACATCGCACATTTATCGCTAACAATTATTATTCGATTATTAATCTTTGCTAAACAGTTCAGTTTCGATAAATTCATTTCATTATTATCAGTTTATTCTTAAAGTTTCACGAAGTTTAAATTAATTACTATTTTGTAAAGTGGCATTCGTAACGTGTGTGGTTTACTGCCTCAATCCGGTCTTCTGTTTTTAACTTGGATTCCATCGCGTTCCTTACTAGAACTACTTCCAGACTTGCTTCTTTATATATCCTGGTATTGCGAAGATTAGAAATGTAAGTACTCAGATTCATCATCTCTTTGGTTTCCAAAATTTGTGTTGTATAATATCTGGATCACTTTTCGTAATGTGGTAGTCTTTTCTTAAATGTATTCATTTAAATATATGTGCTTTTCACAAACATCGCATCATCCGATTTCCCTCTTAAACCGTTGCTTAGAACCAAAACATATATCACTGGCAAACTCTCAGTTACCTCAGAAGTTGTTCGTTGGTGCATTTCTTATTCAAATTCTCATGCGTCAAAACCGGTATACTATATAATAATGTATGTATGTATTTGGTATTTTGGGTCGACTGTCCGAATTTTCCGGCTAGCTAGCGGTGTCCCTTAAGCCTGGGCGTAGTTTAATTCCCACGCAAGAGAGACATGTAGCGAACATGACATATTTCCTTCACCGTAACTAGCAAAACTCCATCTGCTGAGATTTTCTTCGTCAGAAACTCACAGTTACAGAAACTGAGAGGATTTTAAAGGAAGGTACAACATCTACTTTTGCCTCGATCGGGAATCGAACCCGGATTCACACTCGCCTAGTATGCAGCCATTTGACACACCCATCCTAGAGACCATACTAATGCCATTAGCCAACAAATAAATTTGACCAATTCGAAAATATCTTGTACATTTTAAAATTAAGGACTATGATGCAATAAATATACTACATGTACTTCATGAAGTTTCAAACGTGGAACATAATATAGAAGGTATGAGATATTAATATTTAACAATAGAATTTTGTCTATTGTTTTGAACAAGAAGCTGAAGTGTTTAATGTAATATGTACAGAACATTCAATAATATGCTTAAAGATTGATTATCTTTACACACGCCTTAATAATCAGTTTATGTCGCCGTGAAACCATTAAGGTTGATTACGATAATTCATTTCGGTAATTAATCTTCCTGGCTGACTGACATAGGCGGTATGATCAACAAAAGCTACTACTTCCTCTTCCATTGGCAGAATAAAAAAGACATCGCACTGATAAGACTCGGCAAAAAATATGATTGCCTCTCAACGCTATGCCAAAAGTGCAAAGAAGAACTAATAAACATATTGTCACAATTACAGCCATGTAAAATTATAACATAAGATCTTATCTGACCAATTAATTTTCGAAATACAGTTTTTTATTACTATATATTTTCAAAGAAATGGAATATCAGTTTCATGTTTTAATGTTAGAATAGTTCTTATAACTTGAATTTCTGTGTATACTCATCTTTACTTATAATATTAACATTTGAATAAAGATAAATATCAATCTAAAAATGTAAATCCTAAAAAGTTAGGAAAATAACTCGTGTAGTTTATGAGAGAGACGTCTTAAACACACTTTTGATTCGATCCGGAAAAGCTTCATAAAAGTCCACAAACTATTTGTTTACAAATAAAATTATTTTCTTTGTCAATGACGACCGCACACGTTAATTGTAGTAATTAGGCGGGGAACTAGTACAGTCTTGAACAAGTGAAGTTTGAAACCTGATGGTCGGAGCCAAGTTTGTAACCGCCACAGAATCACTGTCATTATGCTGATACATACACGAGCCCACCGCTAACTACTCACACGAGTAGAACTGAAAGATCAGTGAAAGGTCGCAATGACGTAATATTGGCTAATCTATAATCTGCCTTGGAATAGCACGCGGCTATTCCAGTCTGCAGCCACCCGACACCGACCGGTGAACAGGCAGCGGGGCAGGGCGCAGCACACCAACACACCACTACACTGACGGGAAATGGGCGTCGCACACCTGCACGCACCACGGACAACCCGCGGTGCGGCGGCCAGCGAGCGAGCTTTTTGTCGTTCGGTGATGACGACGTGTGCCGTAGGACTCATTAATGAGTGTAGGTGAGGGAGGAGGCTGAAGCCTTTCTAGGCCTCCATTCTCTTGGCATGTGACCACAATTGAGGCAGGAAACGCAATAGTGGCCGCGAGGGAATGGCATTCTGCAGCGAAAACAAGAGAGACTTAACTTCAGTCTCCTAATATTGCAATTAAGTCACTCTTGCCTTTTCGGCAGGCTACAGTTAGATCACTATTGCGTTCGCTACCTCCAGTTTTTTTCTCATACTACTAGGTCATTAGCGACCACTATTGGATGTAACGTTATGGTTTGAGGATGAAACGATATGGTGATGATAGGGGATGAAAGGACGAACACATACAACCATGCCCGAGGCGGGACTCGAACCCGCGCCCCACGGTCCGAATCACACGGCACTCCTGGCTTAGCGATCTCGCCACGGGGCTGGCGCTACTGCAGTTTGCCTTTGCCTATCAGCGTGCGGAGGATGATAAATGTGATTTTGAGTGAAAGACCAGGGAGAAATATGGGGATGAAACGATGCTTTAGATGAAGTTTGTGACATGTACAATGGGGCTGCAGAGTCACCAATGCCGCAGGGCCCACTCTAAAATATGTAGTAACTAAGGAATTAAATTGATATCACCCCCAGAACCAACCTATTATCCCTAGGACCCAATCAGGCTTCCTGATACTAATAGAATAGGAAAACATTAATGTCAATTTTCATTCAACCCCGCATTTTGAACTCGATTCTGATCACATC
>JAHLJT010004567.1:103172666-103313805 GCA_031308135.1 Acheta domesticus | reverse complement strand
AAGCGTAGATCTCATTTTTACCCCCAGGTTGCTAGCCCTGGGGCTATGGAAGATGGAATGATGATGATAATGAAGGGGCGAGAGGACGACACACACACATACAGACATACCCAAATACACCCATGTCCAAGCGTGACTCGAACCCGTGACCCTATGGTCCGAGTCCACGACACTCCTGTTTTAGCGATCTCGGCCACGGGCTGACTGAAGATAACTTATTATTATTATTATTATTATTATTATTATTATTATTATTATTATTATTATTATTATTAGGATAAAATAATGCTATTTGCTCTCGAAAAGGATTGTTCTGCAATGTGGGGACTGTTACACCAGGTCCCTTCAGAAGAGGAAGCCTAAATTATTTGAATGCAGCTCTCACTTATACGAAGTCTTGATTAGTTATTTTACGTACGCAATATACGCTTTTAATACTATAATTGTAATTTTTGTAATTTGAGAGTCGGTGTTCGTAAAAGGTATGCCTTATCACCAACCAGTGTCCCGGAGATTCAGAGATACAACATTGAGATAGTTTTGATAGATGTGTTACCGGGCAGCAAACATCCAGAAAGTTACGTTCTGTTAACAAAATAAATTAGTATGTATGTATATATATACATATACACAATAAAATAAATATACAAATCAATCAAATTCTGGTTCTCATTGACCTCAAATTGCCTTCCCACATTTAATTAAATCTGCTACGTCACCTACATGTTTAGAAAAAAGACCAGCTCTCAAAAGGCTCATGTGACTGAGGAGATAATTTGCGTCGTCACCTCTAGTTTGACAATCGGAGAGATTCTTTTGTACTCCTCACGACTTTATTATTCTCATATTTTATGGGAACGCTAATGAAGATGATATGCATCAACGAATAGCCGTTAGATAATGAAAGTGCCGGTTAGTCATGTCTGAAGCGTACAAATGAATGAATAATGCCATGAAAATGATTACCAAGCAATAATGGAATGGAAGTGAGGGAATAGAATAGAACTCAAGTCTTGGTAGTCCAGAACTCAGGTGGTATTATGATCAAGACGTTGGCAAATTCTGTTGGGCGCGGAGTTCTAGATTTCAAATTTGCGTGCTCTTCTTCTTTATTCTACTTTAGTAGCAAGTACACTAAACGTGGCAATACAATAAGCACAATAAAATTAGCAATACAAAAGATAAAAGCACCCCCGGCAGAAACAGATGAGCCAAGGCTTTTTAAATTCTACTGTACTTCTGAGAACCGTAGTACCTTTTATCAAATCTTCGGGCAATAACTTCTGCCAGTGCGTAGCAATCCTATCCACTGGAATTGGATCAAGACCATGGATAAGCATGGGAGTCAATATTTCGCACAAATAAAAACATTATTAACCTCATACATAGAACATTTAGTAAAGAGTAGCGGCTCTTTTTTTTATAACTTTTCTATCATGGACAAATCACCATGTGGTTCAAGGAAGTAACACATGTGCTTTCATTCTAACTTTGTGATTCACTCTTTGGACAATCAGTTCAAGCGATTATTGATAACGCTAAATACTTTTAATTTTATTCTCATCTCGCAATTTGTAAGATTTTTATTATGAGATACATGAATTTCATAGACACGAATCAATCGGAGGCTCCGTCTGAAAAGGCGGGAAGGAATCAAAGGGAAATCATAGACTTGCCCGTAAGCACTAGTACATGGATCGACCTTGAAACTCCTGGGCCTCAGAAATAAGCTTGGCACCAGTGTGTTAATAAATTACACAAGGAAGTGTGTTAATAAATTACAGTTACATCGCTGTGATATGAAACATTGAAAACATGAATTGTTTAAGTTGGAATCCATTTGAAGCTTTTATATTTTGTTCACCATGAAGTAATGAGCGCTGCCTATGGTCCGTATTCTGGGATGCTTCTTTGGCGTTGCTTGCAAATGATCAGAGAAACCACAAAACCACTGACCGGGACTGGCGACCTACGAATTTGATACCGGTAGGCCCTACAAACTCACCCACGTCAAACACATTGACGAGACTTTGCTCGAATCGATCCCGTTATCCCCCAATCCCTGATAATCTTCATCCGTAGGCGTGCATACGCTCGACGATATCAGTATTGGTTTATTTTCAACATTAGCCGACTGAGGTGTCTGATGCCACTGCAGTGTTTCTGATCGGGAGGTCCTAGGGTTCGAGTAGATCGTGTTCAGCTTCTGTCTGGGGAAGAATTCCAGCGGCTGGCTGCTCTGATTGGTAGTTTTCAGAGGTTTCTCCGATCAACACCAGACGAATGCCGGAGCAGTACCCTAACAAACGGGCCACGGACCGCACGCGATTTTTCCTTCCCCTTCCTAGTTCTTTCCTCACGCCTTACTCACACACGCTTCCACTTTCATACACTACACTATACTTCGATTGTACTTCGATCACACACCCACATCCCGGGAGACTAGTTGGGAGCGTAGAGCTTGCCCCGGCTGGGGATCTGCCCCGCTGGTGGAAGATACCTGGGAGGGAAAACCCCGCTACCCGACGTGTAGATCGGCACCGTATCTCACTCCCCTCATAAAAACAAACACAACACTTACGGGACTACAGCAGTTGACGCTCGGAAACGTGAAATAATCAATAAATCAATTATTCTCAACTTTGATTCTTTTCTGCTTCTAAACTCGTGGCATCGTGGACGAGCCTCGGAGGAGAGGACGCAGTGGAAGACAGGCCGCGGTCGTCTAGGGGCGGCGGGGGCGTGGCCGGCGAGCGTGCGGGCGATGGGCGTGGCCCCGGGGCGGCGCATGGAGCGCGCATCGGCCGTGTCAAAGCGACGCCCGCGCCGAAGCTCGTGCGACGAATCGACGGCCCCTAACGAGGGATATTGTTCGCAACGGCGGCGAGTGCGCTGGCGAACACAGGCCTTCGAGGTTTGGAGTGGTTGCTCTGGCCTGATTTTTTCAAGGAAGGAACCGTTTTCAAATGCCTTTCACAACCTGTTCTAATTAATGAATTAATGTTGCGAGCGCTGGTAACCCGGAAACTGGAAGCTATTCTTTTATTATTATTATTATTATTATTATTATTATTATTATTATTATTATATTGAAGTACAATTTGCATATTTTACTTAATTAAAACAATAAATTTAAATTTATAAAGTGAATAAGTAATTAAAAATTTTATCTCAGGCGTAAGGAGTATACACTCTTGAAGACATTTATGTCTTTTTGTCCGACATTTTTGCCGAAACAGATATTATTGGCCTTTTATTTACGATGAAGAGGAAGAAGCTCTGTGTGGTATATTCCGAGTGATTTCAAGACCGGGTGAGAAAGGGAAGTCTTGTACGTTAGTAATGGCTAGTACCTCTCGTTACGAGTAAAATAGCGGTATCACATTGTATTTCCCTGATATCATTATTTTCATGCAAAAGGATCATTTCCCGAAAAAAACTGAAATATTTACGAATAACTTGAATGTTCAACGGCTTTTAGCATCCCTACCACGAGCCCCACGAGTTTAAACCAGGCGTCGTTCACCGGTGATGTAACGAAATTGGTATTTTCATGGCATCAAATATGGGAGTTGTGAAACTACTAGTGACAAATGCAGCGTCTCTGGTGGCGATATTAATCCGTGAAATGACTTCCAGCAGCTGGTAATCGACTGGCACAGACTCGCTATATCGGCGAACGGCACTCTTTTAATGAGATAATTTATACTTCATGTGTTTTCAACGTAATTTCCTTATCCTATCTAGGTGTCCCGATTATACGAACGGCTGCTATTTTCCACTTTCCTTTCTAGGCTCTACACCTTGGGCCCGCTTATTATGCCTTCATTTCCTTTTTTGGATGAATATAGTGCATCCTTTCACCCTTCTTGCAACACGAAACATCGCACCTGATTTTCGACCTCGCTCTGCGTTACAGTTGCTTAACTCGTTCTGTGCAAGCGGGCACGGATATTGCAATGAATCAGCATTCTTCTGTTTCAGATCCGGCGGTCGGCGAGTAAATACGCGTTGCCCTTGCGAAAATCTGCGTGGATAAGAAGGCTTTGGAGTGTTTGAAAACTTTCACTTTCCGCGAATTTGCAAACTTTCACATTTCGATCGAACCTAATTTTGGAAGCTGGCTTTTATCTATATTTTACTAGTAGTAAAAAGAGAGGTTCTGAAATTACATAGGAAAATAGACGAAATACTTTTAATGCTCTTT
This sequence comes from Acheta domesticus, assembly GCA_031308135.1. Taxonomy (NCBI): domain Eukaryota; kingdom Metazoa; phylum Arthropoda; class Insecta; order Orthoptera; family Gryllidae; genus Acheta; species Acheta domesticus. Next base: position 103,309,598 of record JAHLJT010004567.1, on the reverse strand, counting down.
TCATGTGGTTACTATAGAATGAAGACCACATTTTAGGCAAACTCAGATCTTTGTACTCGTTCTGTTTCTTTGCCTTGCCTTCTAGTTCAAAATCCATAACATGATATCAGTGACCAAGAATAAACAATTGATACTTGGCACATCTGTGTGAATGAAATTGTTCACATTTATATAGATTATTCTTTAAGATAAGAAATGGGTTAAGGGTCCCACGCTACGGACTATCATCACGACGTCATTTCTTATTCCTCGCCGTTTTCCCATACAAATTTACTAGTCCGAGTATCTCTGTCTGATCATGCAGTAGGACGAGTTAATTAATTTGCTTACGGTTTCTCAATCTTAAATTCTGCGATTTCTCTTCCATTTTCCCTCTCTAAACGTCCAATGAAAATATAATAGCTACAGTTGCATCAGTTCACTGCACTTCATTAGCACTTCGTTAATATAGAAGAATTGAATGGAACCTCACAAACAACTTCTAGTATCTTGGATACGCTCATTGTTTGCGATACAATTTTTTTGCTGCAGTTGCCCGTAAAAAGTCAAACATGTTAAAATCAAATAAATTATTAATTAAAACGATATAAAAGTAATTAACTGTGTTGTTGTATTTCATCAGTTGCGCACATGCGACTACGTGCTATTTCGCATCCAATTGGTCATGGAATTAGAATACTCTCTGAATCTACATAAGTGAAATTGTCACTGATTCAATCAGTGAAAGCAGAAGTCACTGATATCTTCAGTCGAAATGGGTAGTTTTGCTGACAATCAGCGAATATGCAAACCTTTTCATAATGACCACCAGCATTTCACTTGTTGTCAGTGGTAAAAGTGCCGCGCCACCATCGCTCACTGATCGTTCAGTCGTCACGTTCAATTAGTTTGTCACAGATTTCACTGAGTCAAACTGTGAAGTTTCACGGATTCAAAAAGTGGACCCAATTTTACTGATTTGTTCAGTTCAATTCACTGATCAGTGGCAGGGTTGTAACTGACACCATCAGTGAATAGTCACTGTCAATCTGTAGTTTTTCACTGATTGAGACTGAGAGAGTAATTCATACAAATGTTGATAAAAATGTATTATTGTGTATTATCCCATTGTTTATATTATTGGTTTGCTGTGACTGGTATGTGCTTCGGGATCAAGCCAGTCGGCGTCCCCGCGGCCATTCGCCGCGCGCCTCGGCGTGGGTGGGAGCGGCTGGGCGGCCGCTGCAGCGGGTGCCCGGTCCTCGGCCAACGCCCTCGCACTCGCCGGAGAACTGGGGCACTTCACTCGCAGGCACTATCGCGCCGGGAATCGAGATATGTACACAGATCTCCGCCTAATATATTCATGAACTCTCCATAAAATTATTAAAGAATTGTCCGCCGGTCCTATCTATATCTGCCTTGTAGTCTGTTGTCGAGAACTGTTCTGTGGCAGTAAATCATTGTTGTTTTTCTTTGTTAGATAGTGACTGTTGTTTCTGAGTCATTGGAATTGTGACATTAAATTGTTCTAGTACCGAAAAAGGAGTGTTCTTATTTTTCCTTTCTCTTTAAAAGAAATTCGAAAATCGTTATGTTAAAATGAGATATTTAAATCGCTATGTCATGATATTGACATCAATTAGTACATAATATACTTAGTGAAAGGAGAACATGTCCTTACAATTACTATTGTGCCGATCCATTCTCTCTCTTAACATCTCGTGACTCAACGCATATAAAGAATACTGATGTAACACATTCAGAATCGACAGTCATATTCATTCAAATTGGAAAGCTAGAATGGTGTACCCTTTGACTTCCCCAACGAAAAGAAGAGATACATACAGATGAGAGGAGAATCGAGAACCTTGTGATGACGAAGTGAGATCTGAATGTTAATATTAAGTGATACGTATTGTTGAAATGCGATCTCGTTTTGATGTTCAGGCCTGCTACTCATTCATAGACATCGGGCTATTAGGCAGAAAGGTTCGTTAGTTAGGTGAACTCGCAATGCGTTTGAAAGATCATCATTTGTAAATGGAAAAACAATATAATCAATGTAAATTGTTTAGCTCAATAAAGTTCGTTCACGATGAAACATATGCCATCATCAAATTTTATCACATATGTGAATGATCTCGTAATATTAATCATGTTGAGGTCTGGGCAAAGATGAAGAGATGAAAATGTAAGTTAGTTTGGATCGTGCAACCACTGTTATTAATTCTCGAAAACTACAAAACACACGTTTTAAATTAATAATAATAATAATAATAATGAATTATACAGCCCTGTTTAAATGCAATTCGAATGTACTAAACGGTTAGACTATTGTTTTAATGAGCACTACCTAATATTTTGTTTTACTCAGTACAAACAGTACATCACTTTCCTACGCACCCGAAGACAGTATTCAATTACACATCAATCTCAAGAAAACGAAATAACAGCTAATGTAATTGATTTTGTTTCAATAGTGCTATATTAACTGAGACGAGTTTAAAGAAAAAAAATACATTTCTATTTTTGCCTTGACCGGGAATCGAACCCGAGAGCACATCACGGGAAGCTAGTACGCTGACCATAAGCTTCATCAATATGATCTTTAGCAGTACCCTGGAGGCTGTTGATAAAGAAATAACTATTGAATCGCAACCATAATACGTTAATTACGAATAAAAATTACAGCTTGATACCTGAAAAACATGATCATTGATTTACTAGTGATGTGTGCCAGCAAATAAGCTGCTGAACAAAATCACACAATATGGTTTTCTAAAAAGTAATATGCACACTGATCAAGGACAACTAATAAAATGCTCTCGTATAGCTCTACAACAAATTAAATAAAAAAACAGTCATGAATACTTCAATAAAACACCATGCTCCATACTTTATATGCAGCAGGTGGCATGTAGTATGTAGCAATACACATTTTAAACGTTTTTTACATTCCAAAAATATCAAAAAGTTTTTGTTTCATAACGCGAAACTAAAATAGCAAATATTTAATGATGGGCGGACTTGTCCTTGGAACCTTGCTGTCGCGGGGCAGCTGTCTCGGAAGCAGTTACACACTGCGTATGATATGATAATATGCGGAATACCTGCATTTTTCGTCAAAATCGAAACTATTTCATTGTTTTTGGAATTTTCCCGTGTTCTTGGGTACCTTCGAAACTACAGACACCTCTCCCATGGCCGAAGGGTGCTTAGTATTTTTCCTGTTTCTACGCACTTCGAAATTAGATAATATTCCTTCTTTGAAAATTTGTCTCTTTGGCACTTTCTTATCGCCGGAAACTCGAAGTATTTGACACCATCGATTTACAAAGCTCCCAAGCATGCGAATAAAAATCAGAGACCAACGGATGGATGTGTAATTGATAAAAATAATAATTTTTGTTTCTTGTTTTACAATTCGTCTCACTGTGACCGCTTGGGTTACCGACAACTCGAAATCTATTTCACCAAGAAGATTCGGAGTGTTCCGATTCCTCCAGCAACCGCACATCACGGTGTAAGAGATATAGGTGGGTTCACCCCCGGTCTAAAACTGAAGCTAATGTGAGGCTAGTTCTCACAGTTCTCGCTATGTAAGCGCTGCGAACGAACGACTTGGGCATTTTTGGGACAAGATGGTGCTCCATTTAATAGCTTTGTAACCTCTGGTGGAAGCCACTAAATCGCGAGACGCCATCATGAATGCCCAACTCGATCGTGCGCACCGAACGGATAAGCGAGGAACTAGCCTCAAACTGGCTTCAAAAATTTTGTCCAAAAAGGCGGCTAGTTGACACACTTATATATCTTACACCGTGATTTCACCAAGAAGATTCGGAGTGTTCCGATTCCTCCAGCAACCGCACATCCAACCGACGGCGGTCACTGGCTCTCAGCGGCGCCTCCTCCGCCGCGCCCTGCCTTCCCCCTCCTTTCCGCCTCCCACCCCACACACGCTGCGTCCGGCGCGGCGCGGCGTCGCGGCGCGGCGCTCGCCTCGCGACGCCAGGCCAGGGACGCCTCCTTTCCTGCACTCTCCCTCCCCTCCCCCTCCCAATGCCACTCCCTCTGTCTCTCCCTGGGCGGCGCGCCCTCCCACCTCGTCGGCAAGGCGTTGCACCCGCAGTGCGAGGGAGGGCCGCAGATCGCCCGTGGATAACGCGCGTGATAAAACGGCCCTCGATTCGGTCGCGACACAGCCAAGTGAGGAACCCAGCCTAGGAGAGATTATTCACGACTTGCACTTCATTTGTTGTTGTTGTTGTTGTTGTTGTTGTTGTTGTATTTGTTGTGGTTGCTCCTGCTGTTGTCGGTATTGTTGTAATGGTGGCTGCTATTGTTGATGCTGTATTATTGTTAATGCTACTTTTTTTGTTGCGTTTTTTTGCTCCGTTTATGGGAAAGGATCTCCTGGTTCACACCTGACATGGGCTCTATTGCTCGAAATTAATGTTAATTATTGCTCTAACTGGACATAAATGCAGCATCACACTGCGCACATTTTGTTAATGCGGGTGAGGTAGTGAGGAATCCAGTTATTTCATCAACAATACGTCTAATAATCGGTAATGAGTTGTTTCCTTCACGGTAATAAGTCTAGTGGTAATGGGTCGTTTCCTTCACCTGGGGCATGACAGCGGGTAAGTGCCAAAATCTATAGCTTATTTGCCTAAGCAGGTAGTTTATATTAAATAGAAGATAATTTTACAAAAATTGTTCAATATTATCTTCATAATTCAACTTAAAATAGAGGTATGGAGTTCTCAAAAAGTTACATTACTTTGATTCCTTATTGGTTACCACCGTCCCACACAAAGGGGAATTTGTGATTTTTACCTATTATTCATATGGTTTACAACCTGAGCTCTGTGTCAGGCGAAATGCTCATCGGACCGTTAATCGAGGTTTAAGAAAAGGATGTCGCCCTCTCCCCCAGTGATTTCCAGACCAGAGGGGGGAGGTTCCCAGTGCAACTGCCGCAAAATATATTTCATGGCAATTCCGTCTGCCGGTCGTTTGTGGCCGACCCAACGGCCCCAGCGATTTCCAGCTTCTCTTACACCTCAATAAAAGCCAATGCCGTCCTACTTCTAACACGAATCTTCGTAAATTTTGAGAAAAAATTAATGTATAACAGGATGTTAGAGAAGGTTAACTCGGGTATGCAACAAAAGAAATTAAAGTCGTTACTCATATTTCGTTGTTGGAATTCTGTAAATAATGTGACTATATTGTTTTGTCTGTTGTTATTCATCAATACTTCCTTGAAAAGCTCTTATGAATGCATTGTGTTATTCACGTTTTATCCACTCTTGCAATTATTTCAGATCATTTATCAGTTTATATGAGGACACAGATAAATTATCTTCGATTTCTCAGATAGAAATTTCTCAGACAGATAGAAACTCATGCAATTCACTGGGCAAATGAACAGACAATTTAGTGAGTTACTAAATATTAAGCCTCTTCTGAAACAACGTGAATAGAAATCCCTCTCTTGAGCAATGAGACACTGAGAAGCAGGTTGTTTGATCTCTTAGTGGTTATAACTGCCAATCCCGAGGAAACCAACAACCGTTTTATCGTGTATCACATCAACGATTACCTCTCACATCTTATTTAGAGTTGGTTCGCCACTCACCTGGTTATTACCCCATCAAATCTCTCTTTAATACGCCTCGCTCGCGACAGCAACGCGGTCATTAAGAAGCTCACCGGCGCGAACTCGAACCACTGCCCCGATCTGCTCGCGGCACGGTGCTTGATAGCCTGGAGCTCACTGCTGGCCGGAAAAAAAAAGAAATTGGACTACAACAAGTTCTTGACTGTACAGATTTTACCCTGTGCGTAACAACGAAAATCTTTGCCTTTGCAAAAATTGCAGTATACAATTTGAGCCTGTGCGGTCGTATTTTGAGCCAAAATTGCAAGAGTATAAAAAAATCGTTGTAGATCATTAAAATATTATTACACTATTAATCATTAACACAAAGTAATATGCAATGCTACAATACACAATATTACTTTTGCAGAAAAAGGAACCAAAGAAAGTGAATTCCAAAACTTATTGGGTATCCATTTGGATGTCCGTCCGTAGGACATTGGTCCATACGAATATAATGGAAAATGCTTTGCTTATATCTGTACTATCTTTTTACTTACACCATTAGCAGTAATATGACGAGATTCTGTCGAGGTATACATTGCTCATGGCAAAACTGCATTGTTAATTATTTTCTTTTGTAGATGTAGCTGAAATTATTCCTGTTTCAATTTAATGAAAAATCCTATTATATGCCCGCAACATCGCACATTTATCGCTAACAATTATTATTCGATTATTAATCTTTGCTAAACAGTTCAGTTTCGATAAATTCATTTCATTCTTATCAGTTTATTCTTAAAGTTTCACGAAGTTTAATTAATTACTATTTTGTAAAGTGCATTCGTAACGTGTGTGGTTTACTGCCTCAATCCGGTCTTCTGTTTTAACTTGGATTCCATCGCGTTCCTTACTAGAACTACTTCCAGACTTGCTTCTTTATATATCCTGGTATTGCGAAGATTAAGAAATGTAAGTACTCAGATTCATCATCTCTTGGTTTCGCAAAATTTGTATTGTGTAATATCTGGATCACTTTTCGTAATGTGGTAGTCTTTTCTTAAATGTATTCATTTAAATATATGTGCTTTTCACAAACATCGCATCATCCGATTTCCCTCTTAAAACCGTTGCTTAGAACCAAAACATATATCACTGGCAAACTCTCAGTTACCTCAAGAAGTTGTTCGTTGGTGCATTTCTTATTCAAATTCTCATGCGTTCAACCGGTATACTATATAATTAATGTATGTATGTATTTGGTATTTTGGGTCGACTGTCCGAATTTCCGGCTAGCTAGCGGTGTCCCTTAAGCCTGGGCGTAGTTTAATTCCCACGCAAGAGAGACATGTAGCGAACATGACATATTTCCTTCACCGTAACTAGCAAACTCCATCTGCCTGAGATTTTTCTTCGTCAGAAACTCACAGTTACAGAAACTGAGAGGATTTTAAAGGAAAGGTACAACTCTACTTTTGCCTCGATCGGGAATCGAACCCGGATTCACAGTCGCTAGTATGCAGCCATTTGACACACCCATCCTAGAGACCATTACTAATGCCATTAGCCAACAAATAAATTTGACCAATTCGAAAATATCTTGTACATTTTAAAAATTAAGGACTATGATGCAATAAATATACTACATGTACTTCATGAAGTGTTCAAACGGGAACATAATATAGAAGGTATGAGATATTAATATTTAACAATAGAATTTTGTCTATTGTTTTGAACAAGAAGCTGAAGTGTTTAATGTAATATGTACAGAACATTCAATAATATGCTTAAAGATTGATATCTTTACACACGCCTTAATAATCAGTTTATGTCGCCGTGAAACCATTAAGGTTGATTACGATATTCATTTTGGTATTAATCTTCCTGGCTGACTGACATAGGCGGTATGATCAACAAAAGCTACTACTTCCTCTTCCATTGGCAGAATAAAAAAGAACATCGCACTGATAAGACTCGGCAAAAAATATGATTGCCTCTCAACGCTATGCCAAAAGTGCAAAGAAAAACTAATAAACATATTGGTCACAATTACAGCCATGTAAAATTATAACATAAGATCTTATCTGACCAATTAATTTTCGAATACAGTTTTTTATTATCTATATATGTTCAAAGAAATGGAATATCAGTTTCATGTTTTAATGTTAGAATAGTTCTTATAACTTGAATTTCTGTGTATACTCATCTTTACTTATAATATTAACATTTGAATAAAGATAAGTATCAATCTAAAAATGTTAATCTTAAAAAGTTAGGAAAATAACTCGTGTAGTTTATGAGAGAGACGTCTTAAACACACTTTGATTCGATCCGGAAAAGCTTCATAAAAGTCCACAAACTATTTGTTTACAAATAAAATTATTTTCTTTGTCAATGACGACCGCACACGTTAATTGTAGTAATAGGCGGGGAACTAGTACAGTCTTGAACAAGTGAAGTTTGAAACCTGATGGTCGGAGCCAAGTTTGTAACCGCCACAGAATCACTGTCATTATGCTGATACATACACGAGCCCACCGCTAACTACTCACACGAGTAGAACTGAAAGATCAGTGAAAGGTCGCAATGACGTAATATTGGCTAATCTATAATCTGCCTTGGAATAGCACGCGGCTATTCCAGTCTGCAGCCACCCGACCACCGACCGGTGAACAGGCAGCGGGGCAGGGGCGCAGCACACCAACACACCACTACACTGACGGGAAATGTGGCGTCGCACACCTGCACGCCCACGGACAACCCGCGGTGCGGCGGCCAGCGAGCGAGCTTTTGTCGTTCGGTGATGACGACGTGTGCCGTAGGACTCATTAATGAGTTGTAGGTGAGGGAGGAGGCTGAAGCCTTTCTGGCCTCCATTCTCATTGCATGTGACCACAATTGAGGCAGGAAACGCAATAGTGGCCGCGAGGGAATGGCATTCTGCAGGCGAAAACAAGAGAGACCTAACTTCCATCTCCTAATAATTGCAATTAAGTCACTCTTGCCTTTTCGGCAGGCTACAGTTAGATCACTATTGCGTTCGCTACCTCCAGTTTTTTTCTTATACTACTAGGTCATTAGCGACCACTATTGGATGTAACGTTATGGTTTGAGGATGAAACGATATGGTGATGATAGGGGATGAAAGGACGAACACATACAACCATGCCCGAGGCGGGACTCGAACCCGCGACCCCACGGTCCGAAATCACTACGGCACTCCTGGCTTAGCGATCTCGGCCAAGGGGCTGGCGCTACTTGCAGTTTGCCTTTGCCTATCAGCGTGCGGAGGATGATAAATGTGATTTTGAGTGAAAGACCAGGGAGAAATTATTGGGGATGAAACGATGCTTTAGATGAAGTTTTGTGACATGTACAATGGGGCTGCAGAGTCACCAATGCAGCAGGTGCCCAACTCTTAAAATATGTAGTAACTAACGGAATTAAATTGATCTCACCCCCAGAACCAACCTATTATCCCTATGACCCAATCAGGCTTCCTGATATACTAGACATAGGAATAACAAACATTAATGTCAATTTTCATTCAACCCCGCATTTTGAACTCGATTCTGATCACATCCCAGTGTTAATTTCTACAGATCAAATTCCCCCTCCCCATTCACCCACTCCTGCTTTAAATACTTACAATTTAAACTGGACAAAATTCAAAAATTTAATCCAAAACAAATACCCAATTTAAAATACTTAACTCCCCAGCGGAAATAGACCAGACAATAAGTCAACTAAATAACATAATAATTAACACAATAGGCAAACTCAACCCCGTACGACCGATCACTCTTCGGAAACACACAGCAGACAAACTACCACAAAGCATTATCAAAATCATAGAAACTAAAAAATAAAACCAGGAGACTATGGATGGCACTTAGAATCCCTTCATTAAAAAAAGAACTCAATACTCTAACCAAAATCAGTAGAAAAGCACTTGAACACTATAAACAAACTAAATACAATAATATCATTCATTCATTAAATACAAGTAATAACTCACTCTGGAACTTCACGAAAAGAATACTCAGAAAAAAAACTATAATCCCCCCACTAACAACTTCAAATGGGAAAACACACGCAACTGCTGATAAAACGGAAGTATTAGCCGACCATTTCGCATCAACTTTCACACCAAACCTCACATCTTCCCACCCAGATCACACTCAAATTCAACTCGTCGTGAATTCCCCTAATTTTAAACGTTCCACAACAAATTAAGTACATCACTCCACAAGAAACTCTAAAAGTTATCAAATCCCTTCCAAATAAAAAAGCCCCCGGTCACGATAAAATAAACAATGTAATTCTCAAAAACCTACCCAATTCTGCCATAGCTTTCATTGTAAACATATATAACTCATCTTTAAGAACTGGCTACTACCCTAATACCTGGAAACATTCTATCATCCTCCCTATCCCCAAACCCATTAAAAATCATAGCATCCCTGACAACTATAGGCCATAAGTCTCCTCCCCACATTAGCAAAAATTTTTGAGAAATTAATTCTAACAAGATTAAACCAATACCTGAAAAAAATACACCTCATACCATTCTATCAATTTGGGTTCACAAATAAACTATCCACAGCACATCAACTTTTGCGCATATCTGAACATTTCCACTCCTCCTTCCAAAAAAAAACAATTTTCAATAGCAGTTTTCATGGACATCGCTAAAGCATTTGACAGGGTATGGCATGAAGGACTAAACTATAAACTCTTATCAATAGGCACCCCTACGTACCTCTTCAAAATAATCAAAAACTTCCTAACCAATAGAACCTTCTCAGTTGCAATAGAAAATCATAATTCTAACCCCCGACCCATTACAGCAGGACTACCTCAAGGATCACCTCTCTCTCCATTACTCTACAACTTATATACAGCAGATATGCCTACATCAAGATTCACTCACATAGCCCAGTTTGCAGACGATACGGTAATCTACATGTCCCACTCCTCAATTAATTACATAGCCAACGAAATTCAATCCCATTTAAATGAAATAGAAACCTGGACACGAAATGGAAAATCAAAATCAATCCCTCGAAATCTACAGCTAAAGTCTTCACTTTCAGACCATATTCCTTCCCTACGCCGTTTAAAATGAACAACAACATAATCCCTTGGACTCCCCATAACAATGCCGTTAAATACCTTGGCCTCCATATGGACACCACATTAAATTGGAAAATACACATAGACACCAAAGTTCAGCAAGCCCAAAGCAAAATTAATACAGTTAAAACCACTCTTAAATCACAGGAAACTCTCACTAAGCAATAGCATCATCTTGTATAAAACCATCATAAGACCTCTTCTTCTGTACGCTTGTCCAATTTGGACAAATGCAGCAAAATATAACATCAACAAAATACAGATAATTCAAAATAAATTTCTAAGAACCATCACTCAAGCCCCTTGGTTTATTTCCAATAAGCAGTTACACCACGAATTTAACCTTAATCCCATCGCACACCACATAGCATTCCTGGCCAATTACTTCTATTCCAATCTAACCCTCATCAACCAAGATAGACACATCAGCATAGGTAAATTTAATGAAACCCCAACAAGAATAAAAAATAGATATCCTATCCACTCATTCCTAAAACATTTTTGCAAATATTAATGCTTCTTAGAGGTGCTCGGTGAGTCCCCTCGTCAATTGTAGTGTTCAATAGATTTAGTTTATAGTATTAGATGTAAGTCAACAAAGCAAATGGAGAGTTGTAAAAACTGAACTTTGTATAATAATCCTATTTAAAATAAAATTAAAAAAAAAAAGATGAAGTTTGTGGGGGTATGAGAAGCAAACTCGTCACAACCATGTGTTGAGAAATTATTGGGGATGAAACGATACTTTAGATGAAGTTTGTGGGAGTATGAGAAGCAAACTCGTCACAACCATGTGTTGAGTAAGCGCATTCATTACAAGGACTCCCACTTGCCATGCTTTGACGATGTTCCAACCACTGCGTTTCGATGCCGGTTTTTTCCGTGGCATGTCCCCGAGTGTTGGGTTGGGCCCGGTCCCGTGTATAAACGCCGCGGCAGGGAATAGGGAATTCCCAGCCGGGTGGCTTCTTTCGTGGGGTGATTCAGTGCCAAAATGAGCGCCGTGAGGAGACGGGTTGCGGGTTCCGTGTCCCCCAGGGTTGATCGGTCAGTGTGACCGGTTGGGTACGTCGTGCCAGTGCCCTTAACACAATGGAAATTGAGAAGGGTCTTTTCGCGGCATATGAGAAGGGTACAATTCTGACACCAACCTGAGAATCTGCTAAGCTTCGAATGAGCTAAGGGTTATGCGTTGACATTTATGTCTACGACATGTAATGTTCTGGTGGATCTAGCTACTATTCTGGGTAGTCGTCTTTGCGTATGTAAAGGGGATTGGGAACTGTCATTTTTCAGCCAAAATGTGCACCGTCGTGTCTGAAAAAAAACGAGTATTAAAAAAGAAAAATTCTGCTGTCTCAAACATCTCCTTCGATACGAGGCTTCAAATTCTTCTTTATAACGTGAAATTTTTGTGGGGTTATCATGCTATCGTTCCTCCATGTTATTCGTATGGTTATCAGTAATTTACTCATCGGAACATGAGGGGATGCAACGTCGCCATACCAGAAGGGCCAGTAGCGCAGTGACATTTCTTCTTTCTTTCTTTCTTTTTTTCTCAGTCTCTCAGTAGTGTAACGTACTGTAATAACCTGAGAATCTGAAACAGATAATCCTTTCTCTGCGGATGAGAGAGCAGTTCCAATGAACTGCTGTCGCGAGGTGTAGTATTACCATGCAATATTACTTAATGTTACATACATTGTTGTATCGCGCAGCTTCACGCAGGATCGTAATAATCTTTTTTTGATATACAACTTGCGTGTAACCGATGATTGCCGGAGTTCAGGTTTCGGTCATTTCTTTAGGAAATACTTGCGAACCAGGCTGGAATAAAAAACCACATCAAATATTCTGCTCTCCAAAGGTTGTAATAAGAATGAATAAAATGTTTTTATGTCATATTATCTAAATTATTTTTATTCCAAATATTTTCTTATAATTTTATATTTGTAAACGATATTTTTTCGTTTTTTGCAAACACGCGCAATATTGATTGTAACGCCTTATAATGATTTGCGTGTTTTTTTTTATCACGAAAGTGTTAAACAAAACAAACTAGACATTTTAAATTTTCAAACGTTTTCTCATTCTTTTGTTCAGAAATGTTCATTCCACTTCTCGAAATCAGCAATTGCATTTCTTTGCAGCAAAGAATAAGTTATACTTCAAGTGTCCTCGCGAGGCGGGAAGAGGGAAGAAAGGATGAGGGCGGAGAGAGGAAGGAAAACTTAGAGCAGTGGTGTCAAGGTCTTCTACTGGTGGCAGTGGCAACGCGTCGTAGCACCGTAGCATGCCACGAGCTCCTCTGTGCAACTAGTGTCGGGAAGGGAAACTATTAGAAACTCCGCCGATTTACAATAGGGATGGCGGCGTCTCTGGTAGTGGGTAATGAACTGCGTGGAGGTGCGATTTCGTCTTGGCACTCGTGCCACGGACTCCCCTTGACAACACTGACATAGAGCTTCAGTATTTCTAAAATTCAGCTAATCTTTCCCCTCTCACGAAAGCTTCTTTTCTAATTCGAATCCCACTTATTTGAATTGCATTGCCTCTCACCCTTAGTTTCCAGCGTCATGTTACTTTAGCGTTTTGACCCAAGTGCGCGTCCGTCACCTAGATTTTTTTAGCTTCCATAGACACTGATCATTTCCATTGTTCCCCAGACAGGAATATCCGGCGAGGGTAGGTCTCGGAGAGGAAAAGACGAGGCAGACCTCCAAGCGACCTAAAAAAGACCTCGAAGACATTACACGAAATCAGCTACCGTGTTTGCTTTCAAGAGATTTTTTTTCTGTTACTCAAAATGACCACGTGGTCTTATTACATCACAGACCGCATGCACTCGCCCGTTCTCCATCTGTTCACCTCTCCCTTACCTTCCCCGCCCCTCCTTCCATCTTCCTGAATCACAGAGTAGTTAGCGCGGGCGGGCCGCGGTGGGGTGGGGTGGGGTGGGGTGGGGCGGCTCCGGACAGGATCCGGCTCGGACGTGACGACGTCACACCAGAACGACGGCGGCGGCGACGGCAACGGTGACGGGTGGCTGGTGACGGTAATGGATGAAGACGCTGGTGGTGGTGGGGTGGCGGTGGCGGCAGAGACTGCGGTGGCAGTGGCGACGATGGCGACGGCGATGGTGGCGGTAGTGGCGGTGGTGGCCATGGTGGCGATGAAGGCGATGTTGGTGGTGGTGATGGTGGTAGTGGTGGAGGCGGCCTAGGGGGAGGCGGTGGTTGTGGTGATGGCGGTGGTTGTGGCGGTGGTTGTGGTGATGGCGGTGGTTGTGGCGGTGGTTGTGGTGATGGCGGTGGTTGTGGTGATGGTTGTGGTGGTGGTGGTGGTGGAGGTAGTGGAGGTGGTGGTGGAGGCGGCTGAGTCGGCGGTGGAGGTGGCGCTTTCGGCGAACGCCATGACGCGGCGCTGACGCATGCTGGCGGGCGGGCGGGCGGGGAGGGGGTGGGTGGCGGGCGGCGCGCGGATTGCCCTCGACCGCCTTAGCGCCTCCCGCAGCGCGAACCTGTTTCGGGTGCAGCAGCCGCAACACAGGCGGCGCGGCGACGGTGGAGGCGGCGGCGGCGGTGGCGGCGGTGTAGCACCGCCTGCAGCGCATTCTGCTACTCGAGACGCAGCTTCGTGGTCTCCAACCGTTCTCCGCAAGGCTCAAGGTTGGGAGACCCGTGGGGAAGTAGTCATTACGCTCACCTTGTACCTCTGGGTAGCCTCTGACCGGGTGGACTTAGGGTTCGAATCCCGACGATAGCACGATTTTTGACACCAGGTAGATGAGACTAGGTAGCCGCCGGCTGTTTTGATCAGTCGTTTTCAGTGGTTACTATCCATGCACTACACTGTCACACATGGCGGGAGACAGTCAGGAACTTAAAGCTTGTCGGGCTTGTCGACTGGGGCGGTACTCCGCTGGTGGCACATACCTGGTTGGAGTTACCCCGCAAGCTAATATGTATGTCGGCGCCGGATCTCACTGCCCAGCGAGGTGGGGGTTACATCCAACTCCCGTGATAAAATAAATGCCCCACGCTTTCATTACACAAGCATGCACAACAATCAATCAATCAACTTCTAGGAACTAGTGTTGACATCCTAGTCGATCCATATGGATTCCATATGGAATTTTTAGGGGAAAATGGGAGTTTCGCGACGTTTCCCCGGGGTTTTTCAGTTTTCTCTGTCTCTCATTCCTGCAATGATTCATGATAATTCAGACGGTTTCATCGTCACCAATCCATCAAACCTTCCTTCTCAGTAAATAAAAGCATTTTTGGATTGATAACATAACTTAGAAAACCAAAATCAATGATAGACATACGACGTCGCCTCCTCAATGAATCAAAATGAAACATCTAATGGAATATTTTTAGATCTCTGAAAATCATTTGACGTCATTAATCGTTCTATTTTACTTTCAAAATTATCTTTGTATGGAATTCGTGCTATTTCTCAATATTGATTATGTTTAAGGTCTCGTCGCACCTAAACGAGAGAAGAAATATCGCACTGGAATGAAGGGATACTTTCTTTTCCCATTCATTGGGAATTGCACAAGGTGATATGCGGTGTTTCATTTGAGGCTCCACTCTTTTCCAACGTAAATGATACGCCCTCGGCGATTCGAAACGGAAGAACAGTTCTCTTGGCTGCTGGACAAAATCAGGTGTTTCAAATTGATTCCGGTTTAACAAATTAATAGTAAACGAAAGGAAAACGGCTTCAATGCACATTTCCATTTCAAATAAACAACTGAAAACTCCATTCAATATGAAGGATGTACCGTTTTAATAGTTTAAAAGAAAAGCATATTGTAAAGCAAAATTAAGAATATCTTTTAAAACTTAATTGATGTTAAGGTAATTAGATTTTTAGATCTCTCAATTAAATCGTACCTCAAATGAAATATTCATATAAATGAATTGAACACAACATTAACTTAATTATTCACCGCGTTTAGAATTCTTTCAAATCCATTCAGAGTTGATACTGTTCATTGGGTATATTTTCGTTGTATTACAGAAAAAAGTTGTACGATTAGTGAGCAAATTCCTCCCACGTGACTCTTGTAATTCTCACTATATTAAGCTAGGAATTCTACTATTGCCTTGTCTCTTGATTTACGCATCAGTGGCTTTTAAAAAAGTGACTTAAGGAAGGGAACATATTTTTGAGCAAAGATGATACATATAATTTAACATTCAATTTATAAATGTTTTGCATTAGGTTAGGTTAGGTTCGCTATGGTCATCAAGTCTTAACTTGACGATATTGCTTGCTATCGAAATCGATATCTTTCAGTGTCGAACTTCTGGACTCGATGAATTAGTATTTCATTATCATTATAACATCTCATTTATTTAATGAAATCATACCACTCATACAACACTCATTGTCTTCTTTTTAACATACATAATTTTCTTCACACACCAAACAACTCTCTCAATTGTTTGTCTCCCCTGACTAATTTTATACGATACTATGACACGCGACTCATACAAAATCTATTATACAAAAACCATTAAAACATCTGTTTTGATAGAATTCTTCTAGAATATCTTAGGGGACCAACCGCGAGTAACGGACAGGAACATGACGGATAGGTGGATAGATGGATGGACGGACGGATGATCGAACGTAAGATATTCAATTACTATATAAGTATACGTAGCATTTGACTTTGACATCTTGATGGAAATGAAAATTATCACAATGATATTTTCGAGGCATCTACAATACGAATAATGAAAGGACAAAATATACCCTTGTTTGCAGGTAGGGGATTAGAGGATATGTCTTCACGTATTACAACCAAAGGAATGTCACAAACTGAGGAATATTATTCAAAGTAAAGAAAGTGCCTGTTAAAATACAGATATCTGCTCCACGTGCTTACGTTGTGAAAAAAGTCAAAATGTAAAATTCCTTAACAGTAATTCAATCTAAATATTATATTTCTTAAAATTACTTTAAGAGTTACCATTTGAACTTACATGAATAATACATTGGAAATTAGAAGAAAGCTATTTCACAAATAAACAAATTTAGTTTGCACAACGACATACTTTAATTTCACTTTGTCCAACATACATTCTGTAGTAATATCGTAATAATTGCAAAGAGCGGGATTTACCTGAATGAAAAAGTATTTTGCAGATAAATGGCATTAAAATGATTAGGATCGTCCAATACATAATTTCTTAGGGAATACGCCTGTATTATCTTCTATTTAGACAAGGCTTCAATAAATCGTATCTTCAGTTTCTTGCCATTGTCATTAGCAATTCATCATAAAAGTAGGCTACATTAATTCAGCCTTTAATTAAAGTGTCACGATGCCGTTTTGGTGCTATCGGTGTCGTATAATATGATGAGCTGAAATATGACAGTTTTAGGTATAACTTTCAGGTATCGTTATCCAAATCGACAATTCCATTCCCGTGAACACTGGAATCCGTCAAATTTATGAATTCATTTAAAAGATACCATGTGTCTTCTACTTAAAATATATATCATTGAACTTTAACATATTATACACGAAATTGCCATTATTTTGATTTCTCTGTCTGAAGGACATTAATATATCGTTACAGTTCTAACTGAAGATTATACTGTAAATCCATGTTGATGATAGGAGCTGCTTTAATTTATTTAATATCTTTCTTAATCAAATATATCTCTCAACGAACTTTCTGAACAATGTCAATAGCGCAGAGAGTCATGACAGTATATACAGTGCGTTTGTCTGCATTGCGCATCTAACTTCCTTGAAGCATTATCTCATTGAGCAAATATTCTTTTCATCAACATCCTTGCAGATACAATTAATCATTGCTCCTGTGGGTGTGATGAGAATATTACTAGGTGTAGCCTCTGAATTCCACAAACGCTCGGAAGAGCGATCACGTCCGCTTCCGTATGATTATTGTCAAAAAAGGGCGTGTGTCATAACCTTGAAGTTCTGAATCAGACTATTAGAGAACCACGACAATAATAGCTACCTTTCTTTCCTTTCTATTACCTCTTTCTAAGACGAAGATGTCTCTCAAGATATTCATTCAGAATTTTCAATAGTTCTGATGGGTAAGACACTATGCCTGCTTGTGTGAATTGAATACTGCAATCTCTTTAAAGCATTAACCCATTGAATTGAACGCATGTGAGGTCGTTCTTTTCGTCATAAACTCATCATCGTTACGTGCACATTTAAGCTTTGCGCTTAAGGAACTCAATAGATGTGACCACCAAATTCCGCTGACCAAGAATGCTGAGATTCGTCATTGCGGGAAAATTCTGAAGAGAGGATTATTGAAGTTCTAAATTAGAATATTCCATTCCAGTTTATTACAGCAAACTTTCGTTAGCAGGAACTCGCTTACTGGCATGCGGCTCTAACACAACATTTGGGACCCAGGAAGGTAAGTTGTTATATACGTCCATACTGGTGCCATGGCTAGCGAAGTAGCTTTCGGATAACACGGATTTTTATAATACGAACACCAAATATTTCGGTCCCTTGAAATTCGTGTTATTTCCTCTGCCACCACCTGCAAAATAAAGTATGTCTCTCTATGCATTCATATAAAATAGTAAGTACTTCTGCAAAATTCGACACAATGTAGGTTGGTTTCTATTGCACATTGCAACATCTTTGCAACAGATCTTTGAGAAATCAATTTATTTCGTGAACATTTCACATGCATCAAAATCCTTCCCGGAATAATTAATATTCGCTCATTTTTAATGTTTTTTTATTTAATAGGTAATTATTTCACATACACAAACACACACATATATATATATATATTATATAATTATATATAATTATATATATTATATATTATATATATATATATATATATATAACTGCAATACTTTTTAACTATGTGGCTACTTTGAAGGCCTTTACAATGTATGTATGCCTGTACAATGTTACCTGTATTCTACCGCGTTCTAACCTTTCGAATTCTGGCATTTACCCCAAATGGTCTCTCCATCGCAACACCGTCACGGAAAAGAGACCATAAGGTACGGCCGAGGGAAAAAAACCTGAAGAGGGGAAACCCTACCCTCAGAAGACGAGTACATGCTAATCTACTACATTTTTTCTAAGCTATTTATTTTCCTACCGTAGGCATCTTCTCCATCTAGTCTTTGGCCTCCTCAGCCCCTGAAATCAAACAGCGCCACAGAAGATCGCTTGCACCATTGCCTCTGCGCTTACTTCTCGGTAAAGAATAAAAGATCTAAAGTGCTCCTTCAATTATTTAATGGATTTTTTTACTTGTCAAATTACTACTGATTTGCGTTTCGCTTTGTACGACCAGTAGCGCTTTTCTGAAATTGCGCTCTAAAGCACCTGCGAATAAGCGTGTCAGCCTCTTCACTTGCCAATCTAAACCGAAGCTCAATGGGTTTCATTTTAAAATCTTTCCAAATTCCTACACTACCTACCTCTTGTAAGATGCCGACATTTTGTTGCGAATCTAATAGAGACTCCGAGAATTAATTAAGTAATAATCTATTTCGATGCTTTATAATCGTCTATTCTATCCACTCTTTAGATTTCCGCCCCGTAATTCATAGCTGGAAGAACTAGCGATTTAAACATTGTGTCGTACACCTTTAAAGACAATTCCGGTACTCTGGGCACTACGCAACCGATTTCTTTGAGAGTAATTCTTCCTTTATTATGCGCCGACACTATGTGACTATTCCATCCCCCGTTTATGAAAAATTTTTCACCAAGATAAGTTAAAGTTTTGACACGATCGAGTTCCTCCTGCGCGTAATATAATTTTTTTGTGCTTTTTAGAAGGTGCATCCAACGAAATGCGCGTCGAACAATGCACATGGTCACTTCTTTGAAAAGTATTATTGAGTATACATAATCCTTTTCGTGAAAATCCTTATTTGCTATCATTTTCATCAACAATCTTACCCGCACAATTAATACTCGTTCATTTGTGTGATTATTAGGATACGCAGCCACTGAATGTCATTGAGATAGACCAGACGTGAGTTGTGCACGTTAGTAAGCATGCGCCCGCGCTCACGCTTGTGTGTTTCTGTGTGTGGTGTGTGTGTGTGTGTGTGTTAAAGGGGATTGGAAGTGACATGGATGAGGCAGGATTGATCACGCGGTTTGCGAGTAGATCGCGCGGACAGTGCCCGTTAGTTAGATTAGAGATCCGGCATTCGCCTGTTATGGATTGGAGAGATCGCGCCATCTAACCGCTAACTAAGGGTCAGAGCAAGCGAATCTTGGATTCTCCCCCAGACGGTGGTTGAATCCGTTATGCTACTAGTGCCAAAACCCACCACTGTCGGATTTCGAAACGTTGGTCCATGATGCTTCAAAATCAATTTAATTTTTTCTCCTCCACAGTACCACTGAGGAGGCAGGAATTTATTTGTCGTAATGAATATACAGTGTGCTGCTGCCTTGTGGCTTAAGCAGCTCGGAGGGAGGGCTTTTTCTATCAAGTAAAATTAACTAAAACTAACTTAATTTTAGCTTAAATCTAATTTGCTACTTTCTAACGTAGCACTTTGGCCTACCTAACTTCAACGAAAAATTTTATTATTTATTTTTCGTAACCCTACGCAAAGTTTCGCTTTGACACTGCCTTGGTAAATTGTCTTTTAATTTCTTTATTTCCATTCACATATCATTCATTCTTGTTTCATTATATACATAACCACTCATTCTATTCATTCACACCCACTGCACTACACTAGTCTTCTGTTCGCCACGGCACGGACTTGACTCGAAGTGTCCGTGGCGCTGAGGCCCATTTGGAGGCGTGGCAGGTGGGGCGCGGCGTCGCGTTCCCCGCGCGTCCCACGGCCGATGGCGAATCTTCCCCGCCGCGTTCGGCTGCCTCTGCTTGCTCACACAGGGTAGCAAGCGTGTCATGAGGCAGCGCGCGGAAGGTGAAGGCGAAGTGTTTCGGTCCCTTCTATAGATAGGACCGATGTATGTCGCTGTTCGCCTCTCGTCCGGTGTCGCGCAGGATACGCGGCGCCTTCGGACCCAGCGCCGTTGTTGAGCGCCTTTGGTGCTCCGGCAAGAATTGGTTTTTTACACCAAAGCTCCAAACACGTCGGCGTTTCTAGGGTATCTTTTGGGTAGGGGGAGGGAGGTGTGGGAGCGCCGCGAGGCGCGCCTCACGGTTTTCCGCCGAGCGAATCGGACGGAGGATGGAGGGCGGTGCCGCCGCGAACACCTTGCAGGCGTTCTGGATCACACGTTATTAAAGTTGTTCGGGCAGTTATTTTTTGGATAACGTACTTGGCGTGGGCGTGCCAGCGGAGGCCGCTATCGAGCATCACACCAAGGTACTTCGCCGTCTTTTGCCACGGTAAGTGCACGCCGGCCAATCTCACGACTTCATCGGGGTCTGTCAAAATCAACAGGGTTGATGCTGAGCTATCGCAACCTATGAGATGAGCGGTGACATCCGTTTCCGTGTGAGGATCCTGAAGGGAGTTCTGCGCGTCACGCGAGCTTCTCGCCTTCTCGCACGCACCGCGAGGGGGACTGATTTATGAGTGGCCGTCCGCGAATTCTGCCCTGACATTCCACTGGCATTTGCCGCGCGCTCCCAGACCCACACACCCGGCTCCACACTCTGGATGCCTCTGCTGAGAGATGGGGAGAATAAGTTCACTCGCCTGATTAACACACATTGTACTATAGTGAGATTTTTATAACTTTGCCCCTGAAGCCCCTATTGTCGATGGAGTATCACACAGCATTTCTCGTCTTTCTCGCACATGCTGGTAGATGTCGCATGATCGCAAATACCGCTCGATACGGTTGCGATCATGCGTTGTCTAGCTTCATGCGAAATACCGTGACATATTCCGTCGTGAAGACTGGCCTTGAGGGGCAAAGTTACAAAAATCAAACTATACGCTGTCGGTATAATAATACACACTCTTGTTGTCGTTGTTGTCGTTGTTGTCGTTGTTCTTGTTGTACGGATGATGTTTATTTTCAGGACGCTGGAAACTCGTTCAATGTTTCCCCTTCCACGTTGTATTGTCGGCATTGTCAAAATGTACGCTACATGGGCGCCCAACAGTGCTGCCCTTTCTCTACTTCCATATTCGCCATCAGACACCGAGAACGTAACAACGACTTAATAATTTGATTCGCTACTTGTATACTTTCCTAAAGAGTGGATTTGATTAAAGTAAGAATCGCCAGAGGATTTAGTATTGTCGGGCAATTAATCAGAGTTCTTTTACATATCACAATCGTTCCATGGCCCACTGAGGATTTTATGCCTTTTGAAAATCCACCCCTCTCCCATCGGCTTTAAACCCACTAGCTCAGGTTTACCCGGTTTGGAACATTCTCTGTCGCTTCATACAAAAAATGGAAATTGTGCACCGTTTTGATATAAGTTTTATTCTCATCGTAGTTATAATGAGACAGTGAACGTTCTTAATGGTGAGAAAGGTGAAATTTTTGGACCAATGGAATTTTGCAGATACATTATATTATTAGAGGAAGTGTCCTGCGTTGTCCGGATATTTATTAATTGTAAAAATATATTCGGCAGGATAAGTCATGATATGAATTCTACGTATTCTGCACTATCCCACCCTGATCGACCATGGCCTGGCCTGCCCCGTTCCTTCTCTGACCCGCCCGATTTCACCTTGCCCCTCCATCCCGCCCCACCGTGCCCCGCACCGCCTCGTTCTGCCTCGCCCCGCCCTTGCACGCCCTACCCAGCCATGTTCGCAACTGTCTACGTTGGTACTGCCGTCATTGCTACGGGCAGCTTTAAACAGCTGCATTGTGACATACTTTTAGCAATCTTCCAGTAACAATTTTCACCGGAAGTGACTCAAAATTTAATAGCTATTTGAATGAAATAGAAGCAGTTAGAAGCAATTATTATGAGCTTTAATACAGACGTTTGGTTTTCTTTAATGGATTTTCTCACACTTGTAGAAATACTAGGAAAAAATGAGTGCACACTTAAATTCTGCTCTCAAAGGTACGAAAAGCTGATAGGAAACCTTTTTAAGAAATCTCAGGGAATTTATAACTATTCTCTTGCTTTGAAAGTCATGTGTAGAATATTTCATTAAGACAGGATTAAACACTAGAATTTACAGAAATAATGTAACATATCTCACTTTCTCATGAATAATTATTAACTATTTATCTTAAAAATTATTTTATTAGTTTATTTTAAGATTGGAGACTATTTATGACTAAATATCTACTGATATTAGCAAAACAATTATTTCTACCGTTGCGCTGCGATACTCATTGATTCTCTCGATGTTATCGTATTATTACAATGCTAATCTCACTTTCAAATTCAATCATGGGTTCTGACATACATTACTCGTCTTACCTGCTGCATGTGTACGTGTAATTCTACATAAAATCCCGATTACTGGAATTTTGGTGGAAGAAAAAATTACTATTGAACTGATGGCAACTAAAATGAATTATCAGACTTTTCTCTTAAAAAAAGTAAAATTTAACATTTATTTCTATACTTTTACACAATTTTCGAGAGCTTATATATTAAATAATTTAACTTTTGTTTGAATGACATGAATATGCCGTATGGTGTTTTGAAATAATGTTCGTAAGCTTACTAATAACTCATCGGATGCCTGTTTGTTTCCACGTCCGAGTCTGTCCATGTGATGTCTTCTGTACCTCTGAGATTATGTGTTTGCTTATCGTCCTCATAAATTTCCAAATAATCCCGGAATGTCTCTATCTGGAACTTTATGTAATTTAATGGATTTTCTCAATTATATCGCGACGCGGCTTCAGGTGAAACCTCTACGCGCGACTATTTTCAATTAACTTATTAAGATTTTCTTCACAGCTACGAATCTATCCTGACAAAAACCCTTCGGAAAACACGAAGTCTGGCTAACTTAAATAAATTACTTTCACACAAGGAACAAAAATCACAATTAAAATTTATTATTATTATTATTATTATTATTATTATTATTATTATTATTATTATTAACACTTTCGAATTTTAGCTCTACACTATGCTGTTCTATAAAAATTAAATCAAATATTCCCCTCGCTATCCTTTACTAATAACTCCATATTATACTGAAAAATAACATTGAAACGTTTCAATTACTCAGGTGGTTTCAGCTGGGCCGCTTTCGTGAGAGTATTATTAACTTGCTGCCTGGCCACGGCTTGCAAAGCCTACTTCAAATTTGTAGCACCTAATGACCACTGGGCGATGATAATTCGTAACAACACGACTCTCTGACATTACGCATGGAATCTTTATATTTATTGATTTGTTTCCCTAACAACGTCTATTCTTTGGTATTCTCAACGTTCTGTAAGCGTACAATCCCACGTAAATACACACTCGATGCAAATATTCCCAAGCAGAAAACCGTGAGGCCTATTGGGTCATCACAATGAACATTTTTTGTATATGAGAGACAATAATTCAAAAAAGCCTACGTTAAGCCTGTCAAAACATTCTACCTTTCAGTGAAAACCGGATAGAAATCAGTTCGGCGGTTCTAATGATTTTCTGGAGATTCATTGCCCGGGCAACAGAGATATAAAAATCGTAAAAATACACTTGACTTGGTTTTTGTATCATCCAAATAAGCATACGAGATTTTAAAACAGGCAGTTGTTTTGAAAACCACAGACATTCCAATTCTATTTACAAAGATTGGTAATATTCTTTTATATTCAATTGGGAGTGTATTTTTATTATTTACGTGTTAAACGTCAGAGTAATCTACTATGTATTACATAATTGTAATAATCTAGGAACTTAGTTTAAATTGTGAGGCACCCAAGAGGGTGTTCATGTTCATGGGTTTGTTTCCATTGGCCCACCCCTCCGAAACTAAAGTAAACATATTCACTAATAGTTTTTTTCTTATTTTTTGTAGCAAGAAAGTCATTCAATATCTCAATTAAATACGTCATAAATAATTATAAAACAAATAAGTATTCAAGTAACCAAAATATCTTAAATATGAAAATTAAAATATATTAATTTCATAAAATTCAAAGTATATGCCGCGTGTTAGAAAAAAAGTAACTTCTGCATAATTGGTATGGACATGCTTAATGACTGCATACATTGTGCGAGTTGCCATGACGGATGGCTTGATACGTTTACTCAATCAGTTTTATTGCATCAGTTAATTCGCAAATGATGAGCCAGCGAATGAATGGATCCGCTGTGCCAGTGGAGTGACAAAGGCCGGGAGTGAGACGTCAGGGCCTCGAGGCGAAGGCGAGCCGTCCGGGCGATTCGCTCGTGACATTCGCGTTGGCATTTAGCCGCCCTGTGACGTGGAAGGCCGGCGCCGCCCTGCGCAGGCAGCCACCGGCGGCGTGGCGGTGCAGTCGCCGCAGAAGGCGGGTGACCCGGGGCGGCGCGAGGACGCGCTCCTCTGTCATCTTCGGAGGTCACTGCGCTGCGGGCGCACTGTCAGCGGACTGCGCGCAAAGAGGGGGACAGCAATGAGAAAGGGAGGGGGAAAATTCTAAAGAAAAATGCACGACTATCGTACATATATCCACTCACTGACCTCTACTCCTCCTTATTTTCTCTTTCTTTCTCCCCATTTCTTTCTTTCTGCCTATTTCTTCATTTCTTCTGTCTATTTCTTTATTTCTTCCTGCCTATTTCTTTCTTTCTTTCTCTTTTGTTCTTTCTTTCTTTCTTTCTTCCTTTCCACCGGCTTAGGTTACCTAAGGCTTAGGGGATCAATTGATATCACTACAGTGCCTCTGACCGGGGAAGTCCTAGGGTTCAAGTCCCGATGGTGGCAGAATTTTCGACACTAGCTACATAGGTCGAATTCACCCGCTGTCGGGAGATTTCCAGCGGTCGGCTGCTCTGATCGGTAGTTTTCCGCAGTTTCTCCGATCAACACCAGGCGAATGCCGAAACAGTATACTAACAAACGAACCACGGACCGCGCGCGATCTTTCCTTCCTCTTCCTTGTCCTATCCTCACCCTTACTCACACACACACACACACATACGCTCTACACTACCCCACATGTCGGGAGATCAGTTAGAGCTAGCCGCTGCTGGGGCGTGCCCCGCTGTTGGGAGGAACCTGTATTGGAAAACCCCGCAATCCGACGGGTAGGTCAGCGCCGGATCTCGCCATCCAGTGGAAGGAAGATCGCCGCCATCTCCATCAAGACATGCTCTACACTTACGGGAGTAATAACTTTAACAGTTGACGCGCCCAAAATCACTATCTGTCAATCAATCTTTCTTTCTCTCTTTCTTTTGTATTTTCCCTTATATCTAACTGTCAATCGATCGTTCTATCTATCTAATATTATTTCTCTCATTCTTTCCTTCTCCATTTCTTTCACTTTTCTTCTACTCACTAGCTTCTACTGCTATATTCAGGACGAGTTAATATGAGAAAGTCGATGCTATGTTGTAGCACTAACAGTTTGAAATGAATAGAAACAATCATCGATATTTCAACACCCATCGATTTAATTTAGGCGATTAGTGTACTTCTTAGTTTGTTTAACGTGGTGAAAATTGTTCATTAGAGAAGTCCCTTTGGACCCGTTTTGGCCAGTGTTTCTATACATTTACCCATCGTTAAAAATGCAATGTAGAGTCCACTCTTGATTTATTTCAATGCTTGATGAGTATACACAACAGTTGCTCTTTTCTTTCTTACTTTCATGGTTCTCTTTTGTAATTTGTTATGTGCACCGTGTGGTCCACTTCGGACCTGTCCGCCGCGAGGCCCGGCGTCAACGCACGAACTGTGCGCACGCCCATTCTTCAGCACGAGGCGAATGCCAGCCCCCTGCGGCCATTGTACAAGAGACTCCGCCCACAACTGGCGGTTTCTGTACCCTTTGGCAGACGAGAGGAGAAAAGAAAAGAATGTCAGAAACATTTACTTCGTCATATTCGACGTTCGTGAAGTCGTCAGCTCTTGTCGGGAAGATTTTGTCGTGAAGTGTGCACGGTAATTGAAAAGTAATTACTCGTGGGAATGTGCAAAGGTCCATTGTAGTGATAAGTTGGGAAACGGCGTGTAGCCAATCTGGGAAGAGGCGACTGTTGAGTGTCGAATGATACAACATGTAATTGTGGTAAGTTGACATTTGAGGTTTTAAATATTTTACGAGTATTACTTTTCCCGATTGTTTTGGTAAATATCTTGTCTCCTTTAATAAACCAAACAACAGGAGCAAACCACAGCTCTCCTCACAGAATATGAGAGAATATAATACCCAAGTTTGTGCCTTCCGGAATCGATTGTTTTGAGTCGCGAGGACAAAATATGCCAGGAACTTCCAACGAATTGGAAAAGTTATTTGAAAGAAGTGTATTCTGCTTCTGTCATTCATTGAAGGTAGATTAAGTTTATAGATTCTGAAGGAAAGTTTGGAAAAGAAATACGAAGTTTTGGAAAGAGGAACAAATTAGGACGAAATTCTAAATAATTTTTCCAAGTGTGACTTAATATTTCGAATACCGAACGGGAACATTTTGTTTGTCTTGACAACTTGGAAAAAGCACTTAATTTCTATTCATCAAGTTATTTAAATTATTCCCAACAATTTTATATTTTCCAAGAATCAAACTATTGTATGTGATTGCAAAATAGTGACTATCAAAGTAACTATCGTGACAATCTATTTTGGTAACCAGAAAACAGGATAAGATTTAAATGCACTATTGATATATGAACTGTATATGTATTTATGCAGTAAAAAATATGGAGAAAAATATGTCCTATAAGTATATTAAAATTATCATAATTCTGTTTCTTACAATTTTTACACAGAATATATACACTTCAATGAAGGAAGAGTAGTATTATTAGTACTAGTTTCCACAATGGAACGTGAGTCGCTAAATACGTTAGCGCTTAGCATTAAAACCACTTCCGTCATACTAATTTACGGAAACCTTTCAGCAACCACTTTCACGCACTTCGCTTAGAGCCTCCGTCGCGAACGGTCGTGCCAGCAGCGCTCCGCTCAGTGTAGATAAGCTCAAGGCGTACTAGTCTGCGGCGTGCTCTCGACCTGCGAGGGCCGCCGCGCTCCAGTGTGTTCAGAACTTAAACTATTTTTACAGTTATATTTAAAGTAGGAAGTGCTCA
This sequence comes from Acheta domesticus, assembly GCA_031308135.1. NCBI lineage: Eukaryota > Metazoa > Arthropoda > Insecta > Orthoptera > Gryllidae > Acheta > Acheta domesticus. The sequence continues at coordinate 103,281,712 of JAHLJT010004567.1, read as the reverse complement.
ATAGTTTTCAGTAAAACTAAAATGTTTTCTAATCAGTATTCCCATACTGGGGAATTAGTGCGAGGTGCAATGGAAGCTGTTTACAGCAGTGAAATACCAGCCCATCAACAGGCGTTTGAACATCATCGAGGACAACTGGAAAGCTCACAACCTCAACTTCACCAGCAGGGAATTCAACAGCAACAACCCTCACAAGAAACTTCGCCCCCGCCACAACAGTCTCCAAACAGTTGCCACGAATTACTGGAAATCGGCCAGAGTACCAATCAAAGTGCATCATCAACGGGGAAAAAGCGCGAAGGCGACTTCTCAGAGGACCGTGAGAACTCCAAAAGGTCAGTACCAACCAACAGGCTAACTAGTGGCAGCGGCAAATTGATTGTGGATTTACCAACAAAAAATAGATATGCACCACTTAGCGACTTAGATGATAGTGTTGATTCAAATGAAATAGTCACAGAAAATTTAATTGAAAAAACTCCACCAGTTTTCATTCATAATGCACATAATCATACTCTATTAGTGGGTGACTTGAAAAAGTTTATGAAATCTAAGTTCTCTAAAAAAACCATATCAAAACAAGAAAAAAGACCCAACTAATAATAGAATTATTATTGAATCAACTGTTAGAGTTCAGCCTACAACAATTGAAGACTTCAGAAATCTTGTCAAATTCTGTAAAGAAGAACATCTAGACTTTCATTCGTTCAGAGACCCAACCAACAGGCCGCTAACAGTAATAATACGTGGGATACCAACATGCTATTATGATAGTGAAGTACTTGACGAACTCCATCGTCTGAACTATCCGGTGCAGAAAATCAATAGAATATACAAATTCCATTCCCCCACTATTCTGTGCGCGGTTGAACTTTTAAACAACGACATAGCAAAAACAATATATAAACTAAACAACCTTTTTAATGCAATAGTTAAAGTCGAAGAAAAAAGGAAGTCAGCATTCCCAGTACAATGCAAAAACTGTCAACGCTACGGTCACTCTAAAAACAATTGTGGACGCGAATCACGCTGCGTACGTTGTCTTGGCAACCATCATTACGAGTCTTGCCCATTGCCAATAAATGCCCCTCCCAGGTGTATAAACTGTCAAGGTTGGCACCGAGCCAGCTTCAAGCAATGTCCAAAATTACGCTACAAAGGACAAAACTCAAGTCATGTGGCCCCGAACAGTGCAAACTTCCAACAACCGCGACCACCTGTACCCCAAGCTACAAGGTCCGGGCCTCCGCCAGTACTGGATAACTCTAACTTTCCTTCATTGCCAATTATCAACAATCCAAGAAGGCATCAAGCAAATACCCCCCTTTATGCGCAGGTGGCTTCATCAAACAATATTAACAACTCCATAGAGTTCACCTCTCAAATAGTTAATAATATTATCTCCCAAGCCATGGCAATATTAGTTCCGCAGCTACAATCTTTAATCAATACAATAATTTCTTCATTATTACCTAATGGCTCAAAATAAATTAAGCGGTTTAACTCTGCTCAATTGGAATTGCAATGGAATTGAAAAACAGTTCGACTATTTCTCGCATTTCTTACGTTCAAAAAAGATCGATATTGCTTGCCTAACCGAAACTCACCTCCGCCCCTCCTCAAAGTGCAATTTAAAAATTCCGGGATACATAGCCTACAGAAATGACCGGCTATGCGATAAAGCTGCCGGTGGAGTAGCAATTGTAATCCACAAAAGAATTGCGCATTGCAGCTTAAATACTCCTTCCTCTGAAAACTTGGAAACAATAGGAATCAAATTAACGCAGTCAAGTCAACTTGATGTGCACATAATTGCTGCGTATAGGCCCCCTAACAGACCATTTCCAACCGACCTTCTAAAACAGCTACTTTCTCTCAATAATCCAATCATAATTAGTGGCGACTTTAACGCTAAAAATAAACTGTGGGGTTGCAATACCACATCGCCTCAAGGCAAAAAGCTCTTTCAAATCGCATCAGAAAAGGCCTGTACAGTAAATGCACCTACATCACCTACCTTTTATCCATCACATATCAATGTTAAACCAGACATTCTGGATCTAACGTTAACAAAAAATATCAACCTTCCGTTAATACAAAGCCCGCAGCCAGAATTAAACTTTGACCACACACCGGTAATAATAACTTTCAACGTAAATATACTACCCATTACACATAGACCACGCATCGTCACAGGAACAATAAATTGGCAAAAATTTCGTGATTACTTGCCCCACCAACTGTCAGTACCAAAAAACATGACTAATAACATCAGAATAGAAACTGAAATAGAACAGTTTACCTCGCTCATCCACAATGCAATTAAAGAATCGCAAACAACAGTCCCACGACCAGGTTTGAAGAACCCTACTATCCCAAATAGGCTTTTGAAAATGATTGCCACCAAACGCCAACTAAGACGCAAATGGCAGAGGCTCAGGCTCCCTCACTTAAAAAACCAAATAAATAACCTAGGTCATCATATAAACAAACAACTCGAAAAAATTAGATTTACAACATTTCAGAAATCTATTAGTCAAATTACCCCAGCTTCACATGACCAATGGTCAATAATTAGGCATTTAACTAAGGAAAAAATTAACATTCCAGCAATAAAATCAGGAAATAGTGAAGCTATAACTGACAGCAAAAAAACCCGTGCATTTGCAAAGCACTTCGCCGCGGCATTCAGCCCGAACATATCTCACGATACGGCTTTTACAGATAAAGTTGAAAACGAAATCAACAAAGATTGGTTCACAGTAGAGCTACCTACAAAATTTATTTCACCGAAGGAAATTAATAATCAAATTAAATGCTTACGTCCAAAGAAATCTTCAGGCCACGACCAAATACCTAACTTTATTATAAAAGAACTCCCACAACAAGCTATTAGTGTTTTAACAGCTATTTTTAACGCATGTTTAAGGTTGGGTTACTTCCCACAACAATGGAAGCATGCAGAAATTATTCCAATTCCCAAACCAGGAAAGGATCATAAACAAATTTCAAATTACAGACCCATTAGTCTAATTCTATCAATCAGCAAAATTTTTGAAAAACTCATATTAAACAGATTAACTAAATACCTAAATGAAATTAATGCAATCCCTAACATTCAATTCGGATTCAAAGAAAAACATTCCTCAACCCACCAACTTCTCAGACTAACAAACCATATAGCGAACTCCTTCGAAAATAAAAGATACACTCTCGCAGTTTTTCTAGACGTCTCACAAGCCTTCGACCGAGTATGGCATGCAGGTTTACTTTATAAACTAAAGATATTGGGTACACCTTCTTTTCTCTATAAAATCATTCAAAGCTTCATCCAAGGTCGAACGTTTACAGTGTGGCTAAACAATACAGCTTCCCATATTGAAAATATTTCTGCAGGAGTACCGCAAGGATCATCGCTCTCCCCTTTGCTATACAACATCTACACAGCAGATTTCCCCTCACCAGCAAAATCGCAAATGGCTACTTTCGCTGACGACACCACCTTATTCATTTCCTCCAGCTCCTGCGAACGAGGAGCAAAACTCTTACAAGAAGATCTTTCAAAATTTGTAACTTGGACACAGAAATGGAGAATAGCTCTAAACGCATCTAAAACAGTTTGCAAAATCTTTACACTAAGGAAAATACCTGTCTTACCACCACTAAATATTCAAAATACTCCAATACCCTGGACTGATAAATCTAAAGCAATCAAATATCTTGGCTTACATTTTGATACTAAGTTAACCTGGAAAGAAACACATAATGAAAATAGAAAAATCTACTAAACAAAAAATTGGCAAACTATATCCACTCATCAACAAGAAGTCTCATCTGAAAACAGAAACTGCCTTATCAATATTCAAGTCAATTGTAAGACCTTCTATGTCATATGCATGTGTAATCTGGGGAGGAGCCTCCAAGTCATCACTTACAAAATTACAAACAATTCAGAACAAATTCCTCCGTCTGGCTATTAAAGCGCCTTGGTACATTACAAATGAGCAAATTCATCATGAATTAAAAATACCCCTACTATCCGAATTTCTATCAAAACTCTCCAATAATTTTTTAAGCAAACTAAGCCAATGCCCAAGTACAAACATTTTCAATCTCAATAGAAATGGCCCAACAAACCCTAGAATTAAATCTAAATTCCCCAAAGATGTTTTCCTTCCCCCCTGATAAAAAGATTGAATATAGATTAGCTGGTATGAGGAAATACACACCTCCCATCCACAAGACCAATCCCCCAGGTAGTTAATATAAGTAATTGTAAGAACTAGTGTTTCACTTCCCATTGTGAGAAGCATTTATACCTCTTCAGTATTGTAAATTAATTGTAATCTATTAAAGTGTATTAACTTGTAATCCATGTTGTATCCCTTGTTATGTAATTAGTTAAGTTCTTTGTAAAAGAGTGTGTAATATGTAAACATATCAACTAAATAATGTAAAGCAGCAACCAGCTGCTGATCTTATTGGATAATAAATTTTAAAAAAAACTTTCACGCCAAGAAAAAGGAAGATGCATTCTTTTTCGCATACTGTTTCTCACTCAGTTTTAGGAATTGTCCTCTCTGTGACTTGTGGGAGTTGCAGTCACGTGTATTAAAGGTTTATTAAATGTAGCTTCACTGTGCGCACGTTTTGTTGAGCACTCCTTTTGCTTGTAGTTCATTTACCGTTGAAATTGATTTTCTATAACTCGGGAAAAAACATTTTTCAAATATTTTTATTTTTCTAAAATAATTATTTTCTAAATTCATTTTTTTTATTCTGGCCTTCAAGAAAATGTGCGCAGATAAATTTCTTTCCCCACACGTCATATACAGTTTTTAATGTTTTTTGACAAATAAATAAAATTTAAAAAAATATTAGTTCATCAGTTTTACCAGCGTTATCAATTTTCAAGATGAACTCGGTGACACGCAATAATTGAAACAATAGTGATTTTCCTGTTCAATATCATACATAATTTAGATACAGGAAATTGCTATGAACCATGTATGTAGAAACACATAGAGAAATGAATGAAAATAAGATGTATGAAAATAAATATAGTAAATAAAAATGAGTAACGATCCAGCAAAATATGTTGAATAATTAAACCTTTGCAGAAATGTGCAGCTTAATAAAAACATGCAAAATATGCAAGTTATGCATCATAAAATCAAATTTAAATAATTGGATATTGGGTGTTTCAATGCATACCAAATGAGCATGCTTCCTGAATACGGGGGAAACATGCATTTGCACTGAAATCCTGACCCTAATAATGAACTGAAGAAGATTATCCTTTTCGCTAAGATACCTGACTTAATTCGCTTTCGGCTCCGCAAGCAAGTCAATTCGACGCTCGTTTAACGCCACTCCCCCGGGAGAGCACGGTGAAGTAAGTGGGCGTCCGGCGGGAACGTGTGTGTATGTGCGATCGAGAGAGAGAGAGAGAGAGAGAGAGAGAGAGAGAGAGAGAGAGAGAGAGGGTGTAGGGAGGGAGGCAGGGCCGGGAGTGAGCCGGCTGTCAGCTGCCGCGCAGCACTCCGCCGGTGAGTGCGAGCGAGCGGGGCGCCACGGGCGCCGGGCAAGGACCTGCGGATCTCCGCCCTCGACCTCATTTGAACCTCGCCGCCACCTTAGCAGCCTCAGTTCCTGCACTCAGCTAGGCCATTAGAGCTCATTAATGTGGAGATGGGAAAGAAAGCTTCTTATTTAGAGGTGAGAAACGAATAAAAAGCTTGGGGGAAGATTTACAACAAAATTAAATTAAATGTAAAATATTTAAACATCAGTAAATTAGTTCTATGAAGTATTATCATGAAAATATTTCAAGCATTCACGCAAGAGTAACAATTTGCTGGGTGACCTTTGCTCTGAATTAAATGTTAAATATATACACACGATTTTTCGAGAAAAAATAGAGAAAAACCTGGTTCATAATTTTAAGAAACACAAACAACGTCCGATACACATCCCATGAAATTAGAACAACAAACTAGAAAGTGTTCGGTGTTTTATTCATTTTTTAAACATTTTCATATACCACATAACTCATGTGTACATCACTGTAGATTTTCTTCATTTTCATTAATTATTCTGGAGGAAATAACTTGCAAAGAAAGGGGTGATGAAAAGTTTGTTTAATTTTAGTATCGATTTTCTTTTCGCAACGAGCATGCAAACTATTGCTGCGAAGACATAAGGCGAGAAGGTATCTTCTGTCTCCCGTCCGCCTAACTGTAAGATCCATTCTGTGATGAAAACATTGCTATTCCGCAAGTTAAGTTAAACAAAAATAGTTGAAGTCTTCATATATGAACATATGTCACTTCAGATATTACAGATATAAAATTATTTTCTGGAGGTTCGATTACTTCTTTTACGTATGCCGTTTCTAGAAGAGTTGTTTCCAATCTGGGCCAAGAGAAAATTAAGAGGGAAATTAAGTTTTCACTTGTCAGTTCTTTATGTTAAAGTGAGAATGACAAATGAGAGCTTTGGAGTTTCCCCGAAATAACATGTCGTAAATAAGATGATATGTGACTATGACTGCACTAACTATTTGTAATATATGGTATCTTGAATATATGCTACATTTTAAATCCTACACAAATATGTTTCAAAGGAATGCGTTTGGTGTATTTGTATGTAACATTGATGCATTAATGCATCAATGTTATGCCATGGCATTGCTATGCCATAATTTACTTGACAGAATATTAAAATCTTGTAACAAATTATGTAGGTCTACTGAGATGTTGACCCTTACTCTACGAGTATTTTAGTAGTGTTATTTGACACATTGATCAAATCTCATGATAATATTTTGTTTCTGGATAGGAAAAGTAGCATTTTTCCATGCATTTTAACATCACACTATATTCTTTCGACTGTTTTTACGTCAATTAAATAAACCATAATTAAATAGAGCGCCAACAAGATACTACCGCCAATTATTGACGCCAGCGGAAATAATTCAATTTTAGCATCCCCGTTTCCTTTAACTGCAAAAGAAAACCCACCTATTTCCACCTACAAACACGAACGCCACAAACTCCATTTTAGGTGCGCGTGTCCCCCACCCACGCAATCGCCTTCTTCTCTTCGCTGTCACCGCCGTGGACCTCCAACATCGCCGCCCTGTCCGACGTGCATGTGGTAACCGCGCCCACGTTGTACCCGGAGATACGAGGCGTATCAAGTGCATAAACCCGAGCCCGCGCGCCGCGGCGGCGGAGGGAGGCGGGCAGTGGAGTGGAGTGGAGTGGTGTGGCGCGGCGCGGCACTCCCGAGCGCTGGTCGGCGCCGAGGGGGAGGTGGCGCCTGCCCCGCGGTCAGAGGTCTGCCCTCGCGCCCGCGCCCGCGCCGCGGACCGGTTCCCGGCTACGGCGCTACGCCTTCCGCACGCCTTCCCTATGCATTGTCTGCGCCTTCCCGCCGCCTTTCATGCGCCTTTCCTCCCTTCCCTCTCTGCCTCCTTCTCCCCTTCCCACTGAAGTCGTTTCGCCTTCTGCACGCCTCTTTCCTCCTGTCGCTACTCCTTTTCCTCGGCTTCGCCTTCCCCTTTCTTCCGCCTTCCCTTCCCATTCTCCCACTTCGTTTGCCCTTCCCTCTGCCTTCCGCTCATCTTCTGTCTTCCTTCCCTTCTTCCCAAAGCCTGCTCTACCCTTTTTTCTCCGCGTTCCCCCTGCATTGTCGCCGCCTTCCCGCCGCCTTTCCTCCCCTTTCCTCCTTCTTCCCTGCACCTTCCCTCTGACGTCTCTCCGCCTTCTTCACGGCGGTGGATTATGGCTTTCCTCCGCCTTGCCTTCCCTTTTCCTCCGCCTCTCTTCCTAACTTTCCTCCGCTTCTCCCTTTTCTCCCACCTCTCTTCCAGACTTTCCTCCGCTTCTCCTTCTCCTTTCCTCCGTCATTCCATCTTCCCTCCAATTTCTTCACGTCTTCCCTCTGTCTTTCTTGCACCTTTTCTCCGCCTTCCCGTCGCTTTGCCTCTTCTCTCCTCCTTTCCCACGCCTTCCCCGCCACCTCTCATGTCTTTCTTCCACCTCGCCTCCACCTTCCTTTGTCTCTCTTCTCGACTTACCTCCGCCTCTCCTCCCCCTCTCCACCAACATCCCGCCATCTTCCCTCCGCCTTCCTCTCACCTTCCCTTCACCTTTTCTCCGCTTCTCCTCCCCCTTCCTTCCACCTTTCTTCTGCCTTCCCTCTGACTTTCTCCCACCTTCCCTCCTCCTTCCCGTCGCCTTATCTACCCCTTTCTTCCGCCTACCCCCCACATTGCCACTGACCTCCCTCTGTCTTCCCTCCACCTTCCTCCCGTCTTCCCTTTATGACACCATTCTTTGCATATCCACCTCATCTCTTCCGCATTCGAGGCGAGAATTCTCCGGATTTCGTCCATCTTCCTCTGCGGTCCTTCTGCCTTTCCTCCGGTTCCTTTTCTTTGACCTCGGGATGCTACTTGCTCCGTTCTTATGTTGTACGATATCGTTGTTCCTGATGGCTTGTGCCCGTGTTTTCGAAAATTACGTTTTTGCCTACCCTGACATGGTTGATGTGTTTTGAATTTGTCACACAACGACGGGCATTTCAATGGACGTCCAACTTTATGGATTTATTTTTGACTACCACAGCGCGCCAGGAAAGTGTCTCCGCCGTGACTGCTTGCAGGTGAGAGTTCTTGCTTTTTCTGTGAAAATGAGCTCAAAATTGCGCATAACCAGAAACGTTCAAATGATGTGTTTTCAAAAACGACTCCAATTTTTAAAAAATTGCAAGTAGAACCCTGTTTTACCCTTCTATAAAAATTCTTAAAGTCATATTTCAATTCTACTACTATGGGACCGAAAAATTGAGAAAATGTGAAAAAAAAAATATATCTTAGGTGCCGCTCGGCAGAGTATGTGGCAACATCGACTAAAGAGATTAGAAAACTAACTAGTACGAGAACGTCTGTGCAATTCTATTGCAGTAGTAGTTACTACTTACGTAGTTTCGCATAGACCTTACGTAATTTCCGAGGGTAGTAACAAAAACTCTCAATATTAAATTGATATCAGCGATGAATTCAATGTTAGAAATAAATCAATTCACTAAAATGTATGACAACTTACTATATTTAATGCCCTCACGGGTAGCTTGTTGGTCAGCGTGCTCGCTTTCCATGACGATTATAGTGTGCGTTTTCCTTGCAGTTTTTCCGTATATGTTGCTGTGTGACGATGAGAAAATTCTCTTCTCAGGTTGAGGATACCAGAATACGGCGTATGGATGTCTATGTGCTAACCGCACATGCCCATGGCCGCAAGGCCAGGACGCCTCTCAGGCTTCGTCAGAGGTTATTCCGCCAAAGTTCATACATACGAGTACATACTACATTTGAGTCCTCCAATTCCAAACCGTCTCTTGGCCACTTGTTTTAGATTGTGTAATTTTAATATATCCTATTTGCTTTACAAAATCTTATCTAAAATCAACAACATTTTAGTACCAAAAACGTCCTCTTTCCAGTGTATATTAGGTGGGAAAAAACTTTGTGATTTCCAGAATGTCTCTTGTCCATTACAAGAATTGCAACATGGCAGACCAAGAATTTACAGAATCAAATTGTCCCCTTTGCGGTTTGACTTGTTAAGTACTCACCAATTACATTATGTCCCTTGCCCTACAGGGAGGGATCGTGAGCACGTAGGTGAGCACGATCTCTGGTGAAGAGTCGAAGACGATCACCCGGGCCCTCAGTTTCACGGTGGCACTCACGTCGTTAGCCTCAAGGTGGAGGCAGTGAGTAAGCGATGCTAAGCTCCTGGTTGACGGTTCAACCCGGCAACCCACCAGTTGGGCCCCTGGCGCGTCGACCTTAAGGCAGGATTGGGTGAAGGAGACCCAGGGTACTCCGGAATCCACAAATAGACGTCCAGGGCGGGGGTCAATTACTTACCGTCAGGTTACCTTGGTTACGGTCCAACCCAGATCGATAACCTGAAGGTGCAGGCAGTGGGGAGACGGGATGGGCGCCTTGAGCCGCCCGGACCTTAGTTCGGGTGGACCCCAGTTGGGCTCTTGGCTTCGTCGTGGCAGTGGGGCATAGGGGTAGGACTTGGTGTCCCGGCGCATGTGAGTGGCGCATTGTCATACAGGCAACATTTACTCCGGTACTAGCCCGGATAGATAGTAGCTCTGAGCTGGCGGCCTTAGACCCAGGCATTGTATGAGGAGGTTGCCACGATGGCTAACTGCGTTCCGGCGGAATCCGGATGTTAGTCGGAAGGTATACTTGTACACCCGACGAGGGTGCGGATTAATGCTAATGCCTAGGTGCCCACCCTGGGGCTTCGGCCCCCTAATAAAGTACAAGTGCTGGGGTGCCTATCAAGGCAAGCACGTATAGACATATATTCAAATTCATCTATACTCTATTTCAATATTACTTTTTCTTTACACAGTATGTTATTATTGTTTTGTTTCTACGAATAAAAGTTGTGCCAACAATTTTTAAGAGTTGAAACATGATTTGGCTAACTTTGAACGAGTAGTGTTAAAGGGACCGACAATACCACATAACGTTATTTTTGTGCGTGTTTCAACTTATGGAAGCATTGAAGAGAATGAGGTGCGACAAGCAAGAAGAGTGCAACTTGCAGCTGAAGGTAAGGTAAAAGAAACCCGTTAAAATGGGAAAAAATGTGGTTAAGGAAGTCATATAATTCCAAGCCTACTTTACCTATTTTTCAGCAAAATAATACAAATTTGAAGTGTCACACTTTGACAATGCAAGACGTTCGAAAATTTCATCAAGGATTTTATGAAACAAAGTCTAAAATTGATCTGGATAATAAGATTATGTATTCTTCAAGCCGATCTCCTAAGACATACGTGCAAGGGGTGATAGGAAACAGGTTACAGAAGTTTGGAATAACTTTTATGTTCCAATATCACGAAATGGAACGAAAAATAAAACATAAGTCTTGAAGAAAGTATTCTGTAAGATTTTATGGATTAATAAAAAAAGGGACCAGAGAGTATGCAAACGTCATTTTAAAACAGGATCTTTACCTTCAGACAAACTTGGAGAAGACCACCTGGTCCGAAAATATGCTTGGAAAGAGAGAAGCTGTAAGAAAATTCATTGAAACTTCAGTTTCATTTGAATCACATTACTGTAGGGCTCGCCAAGCTTGGAGAGTGTACGGAAGATGTCGGTAATGTTTGAGTTTTCTGTTATATTTGACAGTGAAGTGGAAATAGTATACTCAACTGTAATTTTTTGTACATCATTTAACCGAAGTGTATTAAATTTTTGTTACACTAAATGAATAACATTTTGAACTATCTTATTAATTATTTACTTCTTATCTTATAAAACGCCTTGTCAATATTACTGAGCATTAAAATATATCTGGTTCAATTTGTTCAATACCAAAATATCTCTTGTTTACTCTGTTCAATTCCAAAATGTCTCTTGTCCAAACGTTTTTCAATATAATGCGCAAAATATTAGCTTTTAAGCTCTTTTATGACATTCAATGTGTTCAGGTATTTGTTTCACATAATTAGTTTTCTGTGTCTTATTTTAATTCGAGGTGTAAAATAAAATTTAAGAAGAAAAACGTGATTTGCCGAAATTTTTACAAAGTGGACAAGAGACGTTTTGCAATTGGCAGACTCATTTAATAAAAGAAAAATAACGTTAAGAAACGATTCTAAACACGCCCCTCCCTCCCTCTTATCCCGCCCCCTTCTTCGTTATTTTTCCCCAACTCCTAGTAACTACCCTTCTGCTTTGTTTGACACTTAATATAGAGCACCAAGAAAGTCTCTACTTTGTGGCACATTGCTGGTGAGAGTGCTTGTAGCAGAAATTGTGTAGGTAGCACGAGCTGCAGCTTGAAAACGTAAACTGCGTACTCCTCACAATCATAATAGATGTTGAAAGTGTTGCCACTTCACTTGTGTCCCAGAGATCTAGTTGCTACCAACATAAATGCAATGTTTAATAGGAGGCCCGGATTCGTGCAGAGAGACTTTCCTGGCGCACTATATCATAAAGAAAACACACGCATTCGTGCCTGGTATGCTGTGTTAACTAAGCTATTTTACTCACGGCATAAATTAGGACTGAGTTTATCAATTTATATTAAATTATTATCAAAAAAATGTTAAGACTATTCAGAGGACACACGTTTTGCTATTTTGGGTGAGCACCATCATTTTCTGTCACTACCTGAAAATAAATGGAACTATATTTATATAATAACATACGACTTTGTACTGTACCTAATGATGGGAACAAGACAGGTTCCCGAAACGCTGTTATATTGAAGAAGAAGAAGAAGAAGAAAATATTTTAACACATTAGTAGTAGTACACACACGGACGAAGAGACAGACGTTTTGTTTTATACATCTTCCAATGTCAGGAACCCGCAAAAATGTGGATTCTGACAATACAGCGTGTTAGAGGATGTAATTTACTACGTATTGGCAGAAGATTTATTCACTTTTTCGTTAACAAGGACTCTTATTGAGAGATTTTCTAACGAAAAATCGCCTCTTATCGCTGCAGCATTACCATATTTTCTCTTTGCTACGTATGTAATGTATGAGGAAGTAATAATGAGTTGGCGCAACACCTTAATCGAGCATTTAGCCCTAAACCGTACGTAGGATTTATTTCAGATATTTGATATTTTCCAAAGGATTGATTAACTCAAGTTCCTGCGTATTTGAAACGAATCTTTTAGTTTTTGGATCTGATTCCACATTTGATTTTAATTTTTTCCATTAATTTTTATTTGTTTACATTTAATTTGTGATGCTCATATTTATATGCCTACTTCATTTTCTATTTTTTGCTTTCTTTGCGAACGCATACAATAAAAGTGTATATAAATGTGGTGAAATTCCAGTTATCATTTAAATCTTTCATTTTTCGAAAATGACTATTGAACACAAAAATATTACTAGGTAAAGTTTTTGTCTAATTGAAATACTAAGTGTGTGTTCGAAATTATTTTTTACTTCTAAGTATTCTTTTAAATTTCGAAGTTGGTTGAACATATTTTTACTTTATATTTTGAACATGCTTAATAGGTCCTTATTTTTCTAGCAAGAAAAATGTCTTCAGAAGTTCTTTCACAGAAGTTAGTTCTTTCTCTCTTTCTGTTCTGACACTGCTTGTTATTTGATTTCAAACTGTACATGCTAATTTGTAATTTCATCACCAAGATATAATGTCTTGGCTCTAATCTTCATTAAAAAATCAAAATTAAACACTTCCTGTGGAAGTAGCGTATGCCGCCGACCTACGTAGCGATTTTGCCGCAGGAAATTCATTATACGAAAAGTTTCTTTGTCGGAAGAGAGAAAAGAACTGCAGCATCCTGAAACCTTCATGCGAATGTGTTCATGTATTGAGATCTCGTATGCGAAACATGGACATTACGATCCACCCAATTACTACCCTCATGAATAAACTATGAAACAAACGGAGAATGAATCAACACTGAAAGGCTGTGTTCTCTTCCCAAGTTCTGGTTTGTTGTATTACGCTTTGTTTGCGGATGTCGTTATTTATATCTACAGACCTCTTAATGGAATCTGGATGTTCTTCTCTGTTTTATCTAGGAACGTTGTGTATGGGGTAGGGTAATGGTATTTTACGGCTAGAAATTTAAGAGAAAAGGATAGGAATGTAGTAGAACTTGCTAGGTGCCATGTGTAGACGTAGTTTATGATCCGTAATACTCGTACTTACGAGTAGTGTCCTGTTTCCTAGCCACCAGTACGCGCGGAATACTACTGAGCAGAGGCTCCATCAGAAGTGCTATTACAACTCTCTCTCTCTCTTAGGAGTAACTGAGGCTGTGCTTTTAAGCTGCTGGCCTCTGTACAACGACCTCATGAAATTCCATGGGGTTGCTTCTCCAAGAAATCGACATAATTGTCATTTGAATGGTTCACTTCTAGTCTGAGGCTTAGAACGAGTAATGATTATTGTAATGTCATGCAAATTCAAACGTATTAGCTATCGTCCTACTAACATAGCTGTTTTCGAACACCAGAATTTGGAACAAGACCACCTCCGTATTTTCAGGCTTTGGAAGATATCGGTGGGTCTTCCGCTCCCTTATTCTCTGCTAATTCCAAATTTTGTTTAATAGCCTTCTTCTTGACCGTCTTGATAGTTTTCTACCTACAGTAAAATTTAACAGGAATTCGATATACGTAATTCATTAAAATATTTAAAATCCTATTTAATTTTGATTCGCGAGTAGAGAAATAGCGTGATATATCTAGAATACTTTCAAGAACAAAGTTTGAATGAAATGTAATCTACAAAAAATATATTACAGGTTCCTCTTTAGCTTTCAGCCAACAACGTTTTACATTCTGAGATTACATTTCCATTATGTCATGATTTTTCTATTAGGGGGGGGAATAGGGATTATTGGATATTTTCTCCCTGTATTCATGATGCAAAAATTCTCGCTTAGAGCCTGGTAAGGTGTGAATTTTTGAACTATCCCACTCAGTCACATTTAATCTATTTCCATTTTAGTTTAACCATAAACATGATTTTTCGCCTTTTAGGCAAGAGAATATAAAGAAGCCGTCATTCAAATCTTATCTGTCTGTGAGTCTGTTTCACTCAGCCATCTGCGTAGCGTATCTAGTGGAGGTTCAACTGTTTGGAAACAATGGCATATCTCAATCGATGCATCTAATCGCGCAGCAAGCCACGGCGATTTATCAGATTTCGACGCCGCTGACAATCGAGCATCGTGTGAGAGTGAGAGAGGCCATTGTTCCATTGTCAAGAATGCGGGCTCGATTTAATGGTCCGCTTACAAGTACTGCGACCTCCGACCCTCACCTCCGGCGAGTTTCTTTATAGAATCAGGACGTTAACAAATGACTGTAAACTATTGGGTACGATAGTAAACGAAAGGAGGTGGACTGTGAACTATCGGATTTGATACTCTCTGAATAGTGAACCCACCCACAATCGATACCTCAAACAAGCAACTGGAATAATCAAGGTTCTTATTTTATGGATTTTGGGACAGCATACGACTTCTATAAAAATACATGCAATTATAAAACATTTTAAATTTTACATTATTTTGTGTTGAGATATTGGTTTTAAATGACTATAAAATATGCGTATTGAAATTAAAAGAAGAAATAGCCGAATATAATTATCATTATTCATTTCCAATAGACCTGAGACGAAATCTGAAATTTTAATGTCGCTTATATGAAAGATAAAATTGCATAATATCCATAGATCTATTAGCAAGTGGATTTATAAGTCGCCATGACCCAGTGGTAATTAATTAACTCTATTCTAGATGAATTCTATTCGAGCTAGTTACTCCTCTATAAAAATTAGTTTTATCCTGGCGCCTAATATTCAAAATTATGCATCTAGTCTCTTACTAGGAATTCCACATCAAAAATGCTCACATTGCACCTTTAAAACATCATTCCTCCTTATCCCAATCATCCTAGTAAACTTATTATATTAAAATGCTTTGTATGATTGGAAAGTGAATGTTACGTCTTCACACTAGAAAATATAATTAAGTAGAAATACATACTACAAGAATATCATTGAAAAAGATAGTCATTTAATTCTTTTGCCAAGCTGTAAACGTAAACATGTTAGAAGCTTCAACCAAAAAATCCGTGACAGTTTGTCAATGATTAAGTAAGAAATTCTATTGAGTTCATTAAGATGGAGCAATAACACCAATTCCATTTTCATGCGTGCTGATCTTCTCTATTTACTCCCCAGTTCTACAACAAACAGATTTAAGGCGAAAATTACTAGATGTTTGCAATTTACCACTTAAGGATTACATTAAACACATTAAACTTGCGAATAACTTGGAAATAATGCGTCCTACATTCTTTAAATTACATTTTAGTATCATTAAAGGGACACGAGTTTTATTGGGTCAAGTGAGTTTTCTGGAAATACGAATTTTCGGAGACATAAGGGGGGACAGTGGGGAGCAGGAAAGGACAGGTAGAGTCTGCGTTTTTCTTAAGCAGTATTCTGCAGAAAGTGACCTACTTTAACTTTATATTACATTTTTGGAAATTTAGCATTTCTCAACAACGTAGCGTGGGTGGTCAGATAGGAGCAGTAACTCAAAACCTAGATAAAATTAAATTGAAGGTATAAATGCAGAAATAATATGCCACAATAAAGTTAAAGTGACGTATTTAATATTATGTGAAATATAATCTCAATTTTTTTCTAATATTATAACATGTAATCACGCAGACTTCCGAACGTATAATAATGTAAGTACAGTTCAGGGGCCGGCCTTCCTAAGTTAGGATCCAGCTTGCTATTTTCAATTTTAACACTTATTTAATAAGGGTAAGAAGTTTGTACGGGCCCAGCATGTCCAACAGTTATAATTATTTGCATTCTTAAGATCTTTGTGATTGTTTGGTCATTCGTTATCTTATCGCATGCGTAACAAGTAACAATATTTTCAAGGTAACGACGTGTCCACAGCGGCCAAGAACACGCAGATTTGTACAAGGGAAAAGCATGATGTGATTGATTGTATTTCATGTGGTGCCACGTGGCACATATGCCAATGACACGTGGGCAGGAGACATGAACGCACACGGGAGGTGGCGTGAAGTCCTTGGGGGCTTGAATCTCGCCTTACTTTTACCCGCGGTCGGGTCCCTCGGGTCGAGGGGATTAATCATGTCCTGCTGACCAAGGCCCCGTGTCGCCACGGACCGGCGGCGGCGGCGGTGGCGGCGTCCAAGCGCCAGTTCCAGGAGGCTGAGGACGAAAACGAAGCGTATTTACATGCTTGTAAATTTAGGAGCGTGAAAAGAAGTTGTGGAAAGAAAATTTAAGGTTATAAAATGATGCAATTGACAAGTTGAAAAGTATACTCTCAGCTTAATGCGTGTTTTAATTAACATAATAATTTGTAGGCTTTTATTAGTGATGAATAGGCTAAATAATGAACTTCTTGGCATGGTTTATTCCTTGAATAATTACAATTATTAACGCTTTAAACGACTGCGAAACAACATGGATAAATCTTCCTCTAAATTTTGAGTAACAATTTACCTTAAAAATCGTGCAAATAAACATTTTATTTACACCTTCGAACTTTTGATGCAAATTATTTTTACATACAAAGTAGATATTCTTAAAACGTTAGTTGTGAAGTGACGAAAAGTATATACTTTTCTCAAGATTCAAACTATCGTGTATTTTTTTCAAATTTACTTCTGCCCGAATACGTTCTTGACTTCCAAAATCATATTCTGCTGTCAGCAAAGATTAGGTACTCGTAAGCTGTTAATAATTGTGTGCATTTCAAAATGTTTTACTTCTTTTTATATCACGTGTGTTAAAGGCAGCCCCAAAATTAACAAATATTTGGGTTTGTCAACGAAATTATTTAGTATGCCTTCAAAATTTCATAAACTTGCTTTCAGGTGACTTTATGTTTGAACGTTTTTTATTATAGCTATTTAGGAAGTAAGATGTTACGACACGAATATCATACAAGTTTTATTCACTTTGTAAAAATTCCGTTGTATTAGATGATCAGAAAAATAAGTGCACTGGCTGGCGCAGTACATATGCAAAGTACAGTGTGTTTCGTACACACTACGAGGGTTGGAGCAGAAGTCATTGCAACTATTTCTTTCTAAAATAAATGTTTTCGAACCACACAATTTTATTTGTCGCGTGGAAGAAATTCTGTACGAACTAATTTGTGTTCACAACAACATGCTTCTATGAATGTCTCCATTAGAATATAGAACAATGTGAAATCAGTTGTCTGACTACCGCCGTGCGAGACGAATGCAACCCGTTTCGAGCAGCACTCATACACAAAGATAGCAATTCTCCATGAAAGAAATGTCCGAGAAAGTCACAGGGAATTGGTGAAACCTGTTAGAAATAATGCCCTTCCAATACGGACAGTTACGAGATGGGTAGGAGAGTTTTATAAAGGACGAGTAGCAACCAGGGATCAGCAACGCACGTGACGACCTGTGACCGACGTGGCTCGAATGCTTTGGAACATGAAATCATTACAGTCATTTTAAATATATAAATAAATATGAGAAACCCAATTTTGGCGTGTTGTTAGATGCCCATGTATTTAGTTCATACCTTGTCCTTTAATGTATATATTTCACATTGTCTACCCGTGCCTGTATTCTCACACAAAAAAGGTTTCCAATACTTATGCATCAATCATCGTAGTTGACATTTACTGCGTACCTGCCGATTGTAATCTACACAAAAGTGCAAAGATTATACTGGAGAGCGTAATTTCTAATTTTTCTTAAGGACACATTTTCTGAATGAGAGATGCGCGTTTGACTTATTCTTCATAAACTTCACTAATGGAAGAATAGAACTAAGGTGATGGCAGCATGTGTTCAATAGACCACTGAACCTGAGGCATTTTTGAACACCTACGTTAGTTCCCAAATCTATGGATTGCACACCAGTTGAGTAATATTTTTTTGTGAACTACAAACAAATATGAAGTAGACTGTACACAGGACTTGCGGTGTCCGGAGGCAAACAAACATCATTCATTCTAGAATTGCCGAGTCATTTATTTTTCGGGCCGGTATACTATAATTTTCTTTTAAATAATATTTAATTATATATTATATTTTGTATTTAATTAGATATAAATAAATTATATGTTTGTAAGTATATTATGAGAATTTATCCTACAGAAGAACAAGGAAGAAATGACAGGGTGATGTCAGTAAAGAGGCAAGGATTATGAGATCAAAAGTGAACTAATAATAATTATTACGAAACATGTTAGTTGTTAATATCCAGTCTTAATAATACCTTATGTTCTAATGACACTTATTATGAAGCTGATCTCAATTTCAAAAATTGAGTGTGTAAAAAATTTCAAAAATTTCAATTTCAAAAATCAAGTGTGTATAAACGTCCGTAACATTTGCCTCATTCGTCCTCAGAATTTCATATTTCAAAACTATAAAGAATTAGTACCAGATATGACCTATGCCGCTCAAGTTGATGTTGCATTTATCAAGCGGAGAAGAAAAACAAAACATTTTGACGTTCATTTGGAACAGGTTTTTCTTATTTGCAATTATTTTATTTTTATTCGAAAACTTGATCGCACGATAGCGGCAAACAAACCGGATATAGTTATCCGGGATTTGGCGAAAAAATCGTGTTTACTTATCGATGTTGCTGTACCTTGCGATCAAAACGTCGTTACCAAGGAGGCAGAGAAACGTCTTAAATACAAGAGTTTGGAAATCGAGATCAGCCGAATGTGGGGCGTAAAAGCACAGGTCGTCCCGATAGTTATCGGAGCTCTGGGATTTGTTCCGCAAAATTTGAGTAAGAACTTGTCTAAACTCCCAGGTAATTCAAAAGACTGGGAAGTGCAAGAAATTGCTTTATTTGGAACAGCCCACATTTTGCGTAAAGTATTGTAGAGGCACTGATAGTCACCGAATCTGCTCCTTAGGTAGCTGGTTGCAACCTGGAGAAGATTTTATATTCAGCCGACTCATAAGATCTTTAGTCGTGATGTAGTGGAATAATAATAATAATAACAATAATAATAAGAAGGTAATATAACTAGCAAATTATATACTAATTGTAGTAATAATAATGGTAAAATAATGATAATAATATAAAAACTGACTGATTCATAAAACATTAAATTACATTAAGAGAGAAAACACACACACACACTGCACTAGTATCACACTGCACTCACTGCACTTCACTTCACTAAGACCTGAAAACATTTCCTTCTTTATTTCTCTGCTATACACTGCACTACACCTCACTTCACAATAGAACACTTATGCATCGCTATGTAACCCTACTATTCTCCCTCATTTACTTAATAATACCCTAAATTAATTTCCTAAACTGTTGAACACTTTGAGGAAAGGGTTCAAAGGTTTTTGCAGGCAATCTATTCCATTCCGTATTCGTTCGATTTGTAAAAGAAAATTTCCCGACATCCGTTCTCTGCTGTCTTAAATTTATTTTGTGCCTGTGATCCACTCTACTGAGGTATGTAGGGAATACACAGCCGCCGATTAATTTCTTTCCAAGCTGGATGACCATTATAAGCTTTATACAAGGCGCAGAGTCTTGCTACTGATCGCCTGTTTTTGAGTGAATCCCACCCTGCCGTTTTCTTGTCCCTGAAAGTAAATTTAGCTGCCCTATGCTGAATCCTTTCCAAGTGTTTACACTGCATAATCTTGTGCGGATCCCAACAAAATTGTTCCATATTCCATTATTGGACGAACAAGAGATAAATAAGCAAATATGACACTGTGAAATTTAATTTGGGAGATTCTTGTTTGTTATTTTTGCAAATTTATTGAAGGAAAACGTTGATTCTCTCGGGGTGTGGTGTATGTATTGTCATATTTACTATACAACAGGGTCCATTTAAACACCTGAATGATCTTGCACTATAAAGTTGCCTACGGAACGTTTATGCAATTCAGGAGCATATCCAGGCGGACGTGAAATGCAAATTGCTTAACGGAACATGATTGTGAAATAAAAGTAAAGGGCCGAAGCACTACTTTGAGAGACCGGCATGGCAAAACATTTTACACGAAAGTTTCACAGTAGAACAGGTTTAGATTGAAACGAAGTGGGTGGCTGCTCTCGGGGTGTATATGTGAGCGTGATGGCTCTAGATTATTAAGAAGAAAGAATGATCACGAATGCGCCTCCAGAACTAGATCGGCGTGGCGGGAAGCGAAAGGCGTGAGTGGGCAACCGGATGGTGGAATGGGGGGAGGGGTGGGGGAGGGGCAGGGAAGGAGGCGGAATAGTGCTGCGGCGTGGGCGAGCGGGAGAGTCCTAGAAGGGAGGAACAAGTCGGCAGCTGGACGAGTGGACGTTTACGTGGTCGTATGCATTCTCTTTCTGCAGCCCACTCTAGTCATTAAGACTGGAGAATGGGAAATGTGTTGAGCAGGTCTGAGAACATAAGGTCCGCGGGTCAACCATGTGGCAATAAAATTTATTCCAGTATCTCCCTTTGTCTCCAAATGTTTTCCAGTATCTTTTAAGTTTAAGTAAGTTTCTTGTAAGTTTCTTTTTAATATTCTTACAGAAATGATTTAGTGGAATTGTATCCAACAACACGAGCTTCAACCGTGTTAACATGTTTTTCATTATTTCATATTTATCTTAATTTTCTGCCTCTCTGTGATTGGCCGAAGCAGTTGGAATTCTTATATTCAATATGCCTTTAAGTATTGCATTGGCCTACCATTCATTTATATTTTTAACTTCGTTCTATGTTTTGTTATCCTTGTATAACGTAATATTAATGAACCGTGTACTATTTTCAGAAGTTTCAAATTGCTCTTTCTTTCTATAGGTTCACAAATTTTACATATCATGGATATCCTTAAACTGATTTCGTTGGACTCAGTATGGATGTTTTTCGGTTATATCCTACTTTCCTGAACACAATTAAATAGGATGAGTAAAAAATAGTGGCGGATAAACTGCAATATTATTCGCCCTAAAGATTACTAGAATCCATCGTTATTGTGTGCAGTCCAAAACATACGACCCCCAATTTTATGATTTTTTTGAATTTGTTTCGGACTTTATTCATGTATTCAATTTATTAAACTAAAATTTACAAAGATTTTTCTAAGAATCACAAGAAGTAAAATACGTAAGGAAACATCTGTCGGGGAGTACACAATTGCGGGAAAACACTAATATTCCTAGCATGCGTGCTCTGAACAGATACATTAACACTGTTAAAGTAGGCCGTTGAACAGAATCGGCATCTGCTGCGCTTCTTAGTTTGATATTCTATTCCACATTTAGTTTCTGCATCTTCTCATAATCCGGGAAAAGCAGGACAAATTTTTCATTGACAAATAGAGCAACATTTGTATTGAATAATGAGATTGTGGACCCTAGCTAATCTTGAATCGATTTGTAATACTCACCGAGCTTGCATGTTGTAGTACAAGTTCGTAAGAGTGACAACTTGGCGCCCTTGGCGAGGTTTTTCTTGGGAAATATCTAGAAGTTGAACCATTCATTCTGTCTTCCTTCCCCAAGCTGACGGCAGGGGCTCCAAGAGTCGACAGCCACGTTTATCATTGCAGAAGTGAAGAAAAACTTCACTCAGCGACACAGAAGCAAGATGCTTAGCCTGAAATATTTTTAACGGTTTCACTCTTTTTTTTACCTGATTACGTAGTAACAAAGTATGGTACTGTCCATAGCGGCACATCATGATGGTACTGAACTCCATAAAACATGATTTAGTTCGAAACAGGGATAAAGAACAGCTTACAAAGAAGCGGTTATAAAGTTCGGGGGGAATGCTGCTTCATACAGCATAAAAAGTGACGTAAAGTATGAATGATGATAATGACAGAATTGTATAGGATAGATGTATTAGCTTATTAAGTTGAAGGCTCCGTTGTAGCTGCTTAGGCTACTTAATAAACGACGATGAATATTGAAAACCGAACTGAAATACTATAATTATATAAAGAGGAATGCTAATTATAAAGAGGCATAAGAGGCGAATAAATCATTTCAACAATAGAACTTCAATTGAACAAAGTGTGAAGATCATTTCACTTTTATTATTTACAGCATTTCATAAACACTAAATTTCTAGAATCAATTTAGCTATTATTCAACATGTCAACATTGGTTATGGATAATAGCAATTTTTATCTAAGATTCTTATGAATAATTTGTGATTAATTAAATACACATTGATTTTTTTTATGAAAGAATTTTCTTCTCCTTTTTAAAATGTCCATCTAATTTAACTTAAGTTAATTTGAAGTTAGCAGGTTTCCTGTACTCATCCTACTTCAATGAAAATCGAAAGTTATGCGGTTCGTTCAGAAGTTCGTCCAGAAGCCAAGTGCGAGTTCTAGCAAGAAAGTGGTCACACTCGAAGTTGATTTAATCCGTATTGAAACCATCGTCCTTTTACTTTCTCGCTACAGAATAGGGAGAAAGTGGATAAATCCAGTTGCTAAATTTAGAAAAAAAATCCTCTAAGACGGGAAGTAGTCAGAATCCATGGTCTGTGGACAGCGAAAAATTGATTGACGGCAAACGTCCGTCTGTCTGTTCGACTTTGAACAATGCTATCGGCTAAACCGTGAAGCCGATTTTCTCCAAAATTGATATTCCTCAATCAATCTGTCTGATGTAACGGCCCCTTAAATTTGAAACCGATATTTTAATTTTGGGAGGTATTTTACATGAAGACCCTTGGGCATTTTCGATATTAAAAAAAAATCCATCACTTTTTTATTAAATAATTTTTTTGTGTAAAGGACGTTTAAGAGAATGGTGAAGGTTCGTTGAAAACCATGATTTTTTCGAAAATTGCAAAAGTTCAAATTTGTTTCGACGTGTTCCCTACCAATTCAATTGTGAAAATAGAGATTTTTTTCCTTAATGAAATCTGTTAAATGAATCTTAAAGAGATATTTTGAAGTAAGGCTATGTACAATTTTGTGGTGAAATAAGGCCATGTACAAAATAAAATGTGCAGTTCCGCTCTGATAATTTGATTCTTTAGTTATAAATTAGTTACTTTTCTGGAGAAATAGCTAACATGTTAACTTTATTTTTCAATATAAATCTGATTTCAATCATTTCAGTATGTTCAAACATCTTAGGGTCTACAGTCCGTCAATTTCCGGTGACAATACATTAAACACAATATTTACACACA
Source organism: Acheta domesticus (assembly GCA_031308135.1). Taxonomy (NCBI): domain Eukaryota; kingdom Metazoa; phylum Arthropoda; class Insecta; order Orthoptera; family Gryllidae; genus Acheta; species Acheta domesticus. Next base: position 103,257,927 of record JAHLJT010004567.1, on the reverse strand, counting down.
ATATTTAACATTCGTAAATAAATTCATTACATTTTCATATGCTTTCTCTTCATCATATAGTAAGTGCGTATTGTTAATGCCATAAATTCCTGAAATATTGTAGTTTCAATAATGTATTTCAAAATTGTGCATAAAGAAATATTTGAAGATGAAGTAGGAATACATTATCTCCAAATTGCGGACAAAAACAATAAAAGTTATGATAATAATAATAATATAAAAATGAAAAATCAAGAGCATAGATAAGACAAGAAGAAACAATGAAAGTGACGGAAAGACCTTACAAATGAAGGCGGAGTTATCTGAGGTGCACTAAAAAGGAACTAAATGACGAAAGAAAACGTGAGGGGAAAGAGAGGCATGCAAATAAGAGTCATTTTTATAACGTCATTCTTTCCAGAAAATAAGTTCAAACGACGAATATATTAAAGAGGGAAAATAGAAATAATGTGGAAAATATGTATTACGAATGAGTATAAAGACGATAGAAATGAGAATGAGGAAGTAAACGGGGAAGAATGACGCGCTTAACTTGTTAAAGGAGCATATGGATGTATGGATATATGATCGTATGATGGATATATGATGGATGTATGATGGATGTATTTGTATAGGATGGATGTAACGTTAGAATGGATGGATGTATTCATATCAGACTTCTAAAACCAGCCTTCAACCATGCGCCCAGAGAAGAAAGAACGTAAACATGTTATATTGCAATAAGTAAAGAAGAAAAAGGAAGAGGAAAAAGAAAAATAGTAAGAAGAGAGGGAAAAAGAAGAAGAGGAGGAAAAGGAAGATACGGAAGAAAAAAGTAGAGGAAAAGGAAGAAGCGGAAGAAGGAGGGGATGAATGTGCTTGGAACAGAATCGAGCACAAGGAAGCAGTTTTCTTCCTTCGCCTTCTTCAGGTCAATCACGGCTCAGTGATTTCTCAAACACTCGCCGATCACGATGGCTTCAACCCCACCGCCTCAGCCACCCGGGTCGTAAATACGGGTGATTCAAAACATCGCGAGACCCAATTTATAGTGCGCACGCTGTGCGTGACTATCTAGGGGAGAGGGGCGCGCGTATCCATCAAACGGACGGCCCGAAAGGTTAGAGCACATAAAAGAGGTCATTTGTCCTTTTACATCGCGGGCGAGCGTCCTTCGACTAATGAGTTAATCGATGAACGAGATCGACTGAGAGCGCCAGAGCCTTCTACGGAGGGACGCTTCACGTAAATTGAAGATAATTTGCTTACTCGACCGCGTGGCCAGCCCGGCGCTCCGAGAGGAGGAAATCCGCGACTTTTAGGCGACGCTGAGTATCGAGCGCCCTTGTGCGCTTATTGACAATTTAAAGTTACTTCTTTGCAGATAACAAGGATGGACAAGATAAAAAACGATGTGGAATGGGAAAGAGCTGGGGTTCAAACAACCAGGACCAGAAGACTAGATACTAATGCTCTTCAATGGTACGGACATGTCCAGAGGATGTAAAATGAGAGATGTACAAAAAAAACTTAATTGGATACCTGAAAGAAGGCGTAGAAGTGGCAGACCTGTTTTGACCTGGAAAACCTATATACAGGTAGTAATGAAGGAGAAAGGATTAGAAGGTGAGTGGGAGGACCGAAAAATATGGAAATCGAAAACGGTAAACTCTTAGGAGTAGAAGCCGTCGAAGAGGAGTTACTTCTATGCAATATGACTAAAATCAACATGATTTACCAACATTCTTGCAATATGAATAACCAAATGGAGAATAAATCTCAATGCCGAAAAAGTCAAGTTTCAATCTTTACTTTTCATTGATCGAAACTTCCAAATCTGATTACTTTGACTAGAACACCCAACTCCCACTCAGCCCGTCAAGTATCTTGGTTTGTTCCTCGTTAATCAATAATTTGGAAATACCATAGGAATCAATCAAACAAACAGCCGAAAACTCATACCACATTGCCCTTTCGAAAGTAAATCGAAATTATACATTAAAATTATCAAATTTAGAGCTATTATACAAAAACACAATTAGCCTAACCATCTCTAATTTTCTCCCATTTAGTCCATTGGTTCTTTCGTCTTGAATATAAAAATTCTGGGAAGTTAAAGTATTTGTTAAAGTATTACTATTGCCCTCTGAATTGCTCTCTATTCTGAATTACACAAAGATCTCGGAATACAAACAACTTGCACTTCCCGACAAAATTTAAGTGCATCATTATTCAGTAATCTTTCACAAAATTCCGCAGTGTAAAAATGTAGCCGTAAAAATCTTTAAATCCATGTAAAAATTGAAATTCCCTTGCAAAGAGGTATCATAATCACAATTTCCCGTACTTTGTTGTAGCTCAGTCTAAAAACGAATACAAATATGTGTATACACCGAGAATAGACACCGAGAATGGTGCTGTACTAATTCTAAGCTATACTGGCGTACTCGCAGTATTCAGTACATATTCTTCTCCAAGGAATTGGCATTCCATGAATTGCTACAATACGCGAATGATTAGATCAGAAGTTCTCAAACTAGTACGCGTGTCCCCTAGAGTACAAGTTAGTCGATCCATTACATAAACAATATCCATGGAATATTTGAACCATGGGAAGAGGGGAACTAGTTACACGAAAACGATTGATAAACTATTTGACCTTTAGTTACTTTAATTATATATAACTTTTTCAATAAAACTGCCTAAATTTAGTGTGGAAATATTTCAAACCCACCTTTATAGAAATTTCATCGTCGAGGCACATTCAGATTATAATAGTGTGTCATGCCTACAATCTTCAAAAGTTGCCGTATCTCTGGATTAGAGAACTTCGGAGAAATTTGAACTAATGGTGCTACAAAATAGCACAGACTTTCCCGTTTAGTTTTCTATTTCTTTCAGTCTCGGCTAGCTATTCGGAAATGCAACATACTCCTGCCAGATGCCATCTATCGCGGCCCAAAGCAAATTGTTTTGACATTTTATTAATTTTTCTGTTTCCTAATGGTAGAACGCTTATTGGTAGAACGTTAATTTTAAAATATTACAGAACAGTAAAACCTCATCCTAAATAGAAATTTTCTTTGAAAAATTTGGAGCCGTTTTTAAGAAAATGGCGTTTAACTGCTACTAAAAATGCGAAATTTGAAGCTCTTTTTCACAGAACACTTTTGAGATTTCGAAAAACTTCATTTGAAGCATTTACATTCAGAAATACAATAGTGTTTACAAATTGCTGGTAATGTGCATAAGAAAGGTGTGAGAGATCTTCCAATAAAAATACATTTATGTAATTTTTGCAAAAACAGAAAAATACCCTAAAATTAACTTTACGTCATATTAAAGAGTACAGTGAGCACTGTACGTTCGAAAAAAATTAAGAACAATTTTGGGACATTTGAGAAAATGGCATTTGAGCGTTTCTGAAAACGCGGAATTTTGAGCTAGTTTTCACAGAAAACGTTTGAGTTCTCAGAAAAATTTACTTGACTTTATTTAAAGCACATGTGCTTGTAAATATAATAATGTGTACAAATCGCCACTAATCTCAATATTATCGGCGTGTGAGACAAGTCAAAAACATTATATTTTTGTAATTTTTGAAAAAAACCAAAATTGAGCAGTATGACAGTTATGTAATTTCATAGAGTACATTTATCACTATCCCTACCAAAAGTTTAAAGAAAACATTTGCAGCCTTTTTTGAGAAAATCTTGTTTTTGTAAATTTTTAAAATTGCAAATATTGCACGCAATATTGCGCGAAAATTACTATAATTTAAAAAAAAATGTATATGATCTTAATGATAGAACTCACTTTGGAGAACAAATTTTATTTGGAGGAAAATTCTCTATATTAAATTTTGTACTTGTAGGAAGACACCGAAAAAATCAAACTTTTGAAATTTTTGAAAATTCAGAGTTATTCGTGAAAATTGGACCTGTTCCACCTTAAAAAGTGTGTTTTACTCTATTAAAAATTTGGAACGGAGAAAATTTTGAAATGTTCTGGGGGTCTTCATGTAAAGTACCCTCAAATTTTGAAGAAAGATTTTCAAAATCGAGGCGCCTCGAGTGGACGCAGATCGACAGGGGAATATCCATTTTGGAATAAAAAGCACGAATGGTTGACGCGCTAGTGTTGTTCACAGACTGACGGACGGACAGACGGGGAGATGGACGGACGGACGTTTTGAAATACCCACTTTTTCGGTATCAGGGAACCTCAAAATCTCGAAATCGATTTGCCGCATCATTACATAACTTTCCCCATACTACTTACTCCTTATATACGTACGTATACGGGAAAGTAAAAAGTATTTTTGAATCGAATACTGGGTCTGATTATCCATATTTTCTAACGAACGCACGGACAGAGTATTACAAATGACATTTTCAAATATTTTGACCGCAAAAACTACCTGTGAACGAGGTACAAGTGTGCAAGATGAGAGACGCGCCATACCTAAATTGACAATAATTTGCTTACTCTACCGTACACCCGCGAATCGAGTTCGTCAGCGGAGCAAATCGGCGACTTTCAGGTGGCGCTGAGAATCAGGGCCCCCTGCATTCATTATAAATTTAGAGTACTTCTTTGCGGACCACGAACCGGTTCGGGCTTGGCGTTGCGGAGAAATGCGACCGCGAAAACAATGCGAGAGACACAGTGCGAAACGCAATTAAGCTTCAGCAGTTCTGACAATTATATATCTCTGGAAGAGTCTTCTTGCCGTTGCGCTGAGCTTCTGTGTAACACTGGGAGTTGCCATCAGGAACGTTTAGTGGTCGTAAAACCTGAGATTGAACTGGGAGTTCGAGAACCCACTTTTACTGCGGAAAAAATGCCAGGCGAATATTTTGGAGTCTCCCGGAGAATGTTAAGTGTGCGTCTGTAGGTTTAGGATATTTGCAGAGAAGTCGTTAGTTAAAATTAACTTTCAGAATATGTAAGCAATTAAAAAAAAGATGATGCCCAACTATTATTAGATACGTTTGTTCCCACCAATGACTAGATACGTAACCATCTCCTTAGAAATATTTTAATCATTTTCATTCAATTGCATTCCATTATTCTTTCCCTCACTCTACTTAATTGTTCAATTTTTCCGTAGCTTCTGACACTCGAAGTTTAACGTCCTCGTTTAAAAACCTCAACATTTCTTTTAGTTACTTTATGAGGTATTCATGAAATTAAGTCGAGCAAAAATGAAATTTAGTAGTATGTAGGTATATCCTTACATTTGAACCCTTTTCAGACGCTAAAATGTGCAGAGAAAATATAGGAACTGCATGCTCAAAAAATGAAACTAGTGGTTCTACAACATATACTGTCTCGAATTATTTATAATGAATTCGCAATATTGTACTACTTTATGAAACTGAAAAAGAAAATTCCCCGTGCTGCGTTTTGCATTCATAACTTCGGAACCTTGATATGTTAACTTAGGTCTTCCGAGCCAACACCTAAGACTACCGCTATACCATGCAGGATAGAAAACTAAAGATTTCTATCATTATTTATAACTTATGCAATTTTCGTAAATAAGAGAGTTCAATGAAACAAAACCTGCGCCATTTTTAAGCTCCCCTCTACTCTATCCATGGGCAAAATTTAAAGAAAAAAATTGGACTCGTTTTCGAGAAAATGTGTTTCTTTTTAAATTGTAGTACCTTCAAGAAGAAATTAAGCGACTATTACATGTTTTTCAAAAAAAAAATTGCACATGATTTTCTTAAAGATCTAAAACACATGTTTTAAAAAACAAAAAATCTAAATTCAATATTGTGCTTTTGAAATGTTAATTTTTCCAATTTTAGAAAATTAGTGTGTTTGTAGAAAATGGGACCAGCGCCAATTTTTTTACCGTCCTTTGATACATACTAGGAAAAAAATTTTTTAAAAATTGGAGCCGTTTTTGAGAAAATAATTGTTTATAATTGCCTATATATTATGCAAAATTGTGCAAAAACTACTCATATTTTCGAGAAATTGTACATGTCCTTACTTGAGAATCTGTCTTTAAACAACTTATTTTATTAAAGAAAAATATATTCAATTTTGAAGTTGCAGGAAGACGCCGAAAGAATATAACTTTTTAAAATTTTCGAAAGAGCAGGGATTTCAACGAAAATTAGGTCTAAGATATTCTTTTAGGCGTTCTTTATGCCAATCAAGAACAAATTGAAAATACAAAATAGCTCCAAATTTTAATACAAAAATTTAGAGTCATTTTTGAGAAAGTTTGAAAAGTTGTTGAGGCTTTTTGTGAAGTACCCCAAAAATCGAAACATCAATTTCCAACTCGCTGGACCTTATGTTCGGCCAGATCGATCGAGGAATATCAATTTTGGAGAAAATCGTCTGAACAGTTTTGCGCACAGGACAGATTTTGCCTTCAATCGATTTTTCGGTAATAAGAACCCTCAAAACATGGATTCTCACGACACAGTGTGTTAGAAGGACTAATTTACTGCATAAGGGAACAAGATTTATCCACGTTTTCGTTACCACGGCTCGGCGATAGTTTTTCTGTTGAAAAATAACCATGTTTCAACCCACGATTACAATACTTTCTCGTAGTAAGGCGAGAAAGTAGAAGATAGTATGAAAAAATTGCATTTGAACGTCACATGCTATAAAAATGTGAGCAGTTGCACTTACGAACGCAAGTAGCTGCATAAGTAATAAACCAATCAGTGATGTCGGTTTTAGCGTTCTTATTTTTTCAACAAAAGTAACTCAAGTATTATATTTTTCGGTATCAGGGATCACTAATACGAATTATTCTGCAGAAAAATCGCCGATTTTTGCTGCAAAATTACATAAATTTCTCAACACTACATATTGTAATACCCCCGTCAACTGCGATAATTTCTAAGTAATATCTTATCAAGTTATGTAATCTTAATTGGAAACGTGAACGTGGTACATGTGGGTGGCTAGCTCGACACCACGTCCACTGGATGCTCCTGAAAAATAAGAATACTTACTCTCTGCATTTGTCGTGAGCTGAAAATACCGCTCTACGAGGACTCGGTCGATGGATCTTATACTTACGCTTTGGTTACCAATAATACAAAGGGAATAATTTTGAGAATACCTAATTTCTATTTAATGAAACGAAAATTTATATATGCACGTAACGACATGAAGTGTCGTACGTCTCTTTTTATTCCTGGAACTTTTTAATCAATCTCTTACATGCATTATCCTATTATTTACTTGACAATTAATTTTCCCTAATGATGGCCATCAACTAATTGTTACAATTTTAAATTTTAATTATTGCTTTAACTAAAATTTTAATTATTCTTGGGGCTTGTACATCAAAATTTAGCTGGTTTTGTCTTTCTCGAATTCGGGATTTCGCGGAAATACTTCCTTGTCCATTCGGCGTCAGCACACTTGGCAGTTGAATACCAGTTCAGCTTCACAGCCCATATCTTCTTCTGGATTCCGATGTCCGCTTCAATCCACATTTTGTTAATTAGCTAGTCTCAGAAAACTTCCTACGATTCCGATACTCCTAAATTTTAACTATATAATTCTTACACCGAGTTCCAATCTCAAATTAATCATCAAAGATGACGATTACAATTCGAACACTCAATTCTATCACACGCCAGTCTCAAGAAACTATAACTTCCGAGTACACAATCCTACATCCGATCGCTACCAGATCCTGACACGAAGTGTTGTAAAATTCCAAAAATGTTCTACCTCGTTCTTTTTTTCAAATGCTTCTTGTTTCTATTCTTGTCCCGTAGTCATTCTCGTGTTTTTAATCCCTATGTTATTCCTAATCCATCAATAAATGACTAATCTCTTCAGGTTAACAATGTTCCTATTTCTTTATGTTATTTTTCGTGAGCATTTATTAATAAAACTATTCTCCCCATTCTTCAATTAAATATATATCATTTGTTCATATTTATACTATAATTTTTCACGCCAAATTACGTACTGAAGTGCACGGAAATTGAGGGCTTTTCCGATGCACTTCAATATGTACTCTGAGAAAAAATAGAAATGACAGCTATTATTTAATTAATTTTTCTTTATAAATGTACTATCATTCTATTAACATGTGTTTCAGAAAAGCAAGATATTGCAAAAGACTTTGAGGCAAATTTAATCGAGGACAATCTGAGAAAGAATGAAAGGTATAAAAGAAACCAGGAACATATCTATGTTGATTTGAAATTTGTTTACATTTGTAAGACCGAACTCCGTGGGGCATTAGGCTTGTCCTTAGACGACATAAATTAGATTTGGTTCGCATGGCTCTCCGGCGTTACATGAATCCTGCTCTATTAAATGTCGAAAAGAAAACTTAAAAGCTTATGCAAATTGTAATAGCCAATAGGGATGCCACATAAATAGCTTTCCATGTTTGCCAATGAAGACCATGTGGCGATGATTCGCGCAGACAGATGCTGAAACATATTCATGAGAGAAGTAGGCGTCGGGGTGAAAAATGTAGCGAACCTCTCGTAAGGTGTAGCAACGCGACGGCCTTGCATGCGATTGCGACCGGGCTCCAATTGGTTCAGGGTCTTCGAGTGTTCTGTGATTGGTTGCGCTAACCACTTGTCAAGGTACGTAATACATGAAACGATTCAGGAATTCCTAGACACCACATTAAGACTGAGTCAATAATCTCGGAACTTCAGAAATTATTTTTAGATTATTTTCAGATAAGACCCTGGATAAGGGGAATTGTAGAGTAAGAGTTTGCATACACTTGCTCTCCAAATAACACGCTCTTTTGATGTTTCATTTCAAATTTTTAGTACCAGATAACTGATGATTGATCCCACCATCAGTCTCAACCAAATGTTTGAAAGAGAACTTATTCTCAGCAATTAATAAAATGCTGTAGCCGAATTGTTTGCCAAGGAGAGCGCTAACTGCTCATTATCTGAAGGTGATGGGATAAAAAAATTAATGAACAAAAGTAAGCGTCTCGCAATGCACCTAAGCATAGCAGATCGGGGCGAGTCGGACTTTCTTGACTAATATAATTGTGAGCGAGCAACATTGAGTGACATCAGATAGTCTTCAGTAATTCACTTCTCGGATAACAAATACATTATCATGTGCATCATGCATCATGTTAATATGTGCACCCTGTTCCAGAAGCCCTCTCGAACGTTACAAACCCACGCCATGTGTTGTAGGGTTGAAAAACTTCTGGGTCTTAAATATGGATCGCCGCACATCGTGGCCCAAGTTGAGCGAAAATAAAACAGGAATGCTACTTTCTCTCATTAAGAGCATTCTCAAATTAAGTTTTAAATGTGCATAGTATTTATAACTGGTACTCGATCCAGACTAATTGCAATTCGTAACTGTATTGCATGAACCCGCTTATTGTCGTTAAATGAGTAGCAGATTCATTCCAGGTGTTAGGGAGAGTGGAACTTGTTGCTAACGACATAACCTGCTTATGTAAAGTCGGGCTAATTGTGTCGTGTGTTTTTCGTTAATGGATTTCTTATAGCCTTAATTTGGAATTAAGTTAAAAAACCTACAAATATCAATTGAATAAAAAAATAATCCACTAAATGCAAAATACACACTAGATCTAGATTCCCTAAAAAATGGGAACATGCTTGTCAAAAATCTATAGAACAATACCTGAATAATGCTGGTCTATCACAACAAAGCTGATGATGAAAAGAAGAAATGTTATAAACCTTTAAAATTGTTCAAGAAATGGTGATATTACCTATTATTCGGCCTTGGAACACGCTGTATAAGTCAAGTTTATTAAGAAGTAGTGAGATATTTTTAGTGCTTTTGCGATAATTTTTCGTAGCTAATCTTGCAAATTCGAACTCAACAAAAACACTAGAGTAAGCAATACTCAATCTGTAATTACCAAACACTAGTAAGGTATTAAAGAAACTTGGTTCAGAATCCAGATTTATGTTAAGAAAAAATATTTATTCTCTTAAAGAAATCTGATGTCGAAAATTCGAAACGCACGAGGACAACATTAAAATCACGAATCGAAGCATACTTTTTTTTCATAAAGACACATTTAGCGTTTGGGATCGTTAGACCAGCAGCTGTTTTCCACTCGCCAAACCGTTACTCGTTCCAGCAGTCCATTCATTTCGGGATTCCTCGTGTGAAAAAGTTCGCGTGTGTGTGGCTCGTCTCTCTCTCTCTCTCCTCCCAGAGGCGTCGATTTGTGCGGCTGCTGAGAAGGCGGCGCGCCGATAAGTTCGTAAACAAAACACGCGGGCCCCAGGGACGTGTTTGAGGTGGCAGGTACTTTGTGCAAGCCCCCTGACCCAACTCTCTCTCTATCTCTCTCTCTTTCAAGTTATATGCGTGCTTTTGTGATGAGCGCGAAGAGAGAGGAAGAGAAAAAAGAGGATGAAGGCAGTGGGTTGTGAAGACTGCGTGAGAACTTCGCCGGCGTTTGTGGCGATTTTAGTCTCATCATATGTGGCGTTGGCTCGCAGAAAGAGGGACTCACAATTTCCTCTTTCTTTCTCTTATCAACTTTCTTCTATCTTCACCTACTTTTCTTATTCCTTTTTCTGTCATTGTGTATTTCTTCTTTTCGTACTCATTCTGCTTGTTGGTTTATGTCATTGTTCCTTTTATTCTTTTTCTTTTTATTTCTCTTCTTTTTGTTTCCTTTTATTTTATTTTTCTCCTTTTCTCAATTTTTCTCTAATTACTCCTTTCTCTATTTTTTTTCTTTTTGTACCTACCAGCTGAGATGGCTCAGGTGAACAACTGTTTCAACCGCAGTGCCTTTGGCCGGGAAATCCCAGGGTTCAAGTTCGACGTCGGCGAGTTTTCGTCACAAGCTGCTGCATAGCTAGGCGGAATTCATTCCACTGTCTGGAGGAGAATTTTAGCGACCCCCTGCTCTGATTGGTAATTTTCTGTGGTTTCTTTGATACATTCATGACGAATGGCAAAACAATACGGGGCCACGGATCGCGCACGATCTTTCGATACTCATCCTTGTCCCCTCCGTTCCCCTTACACACACACACACACACACACACACATACACTTACACTTACATATAGTACTGTACCACACGCGTCGGTAGACCAGTCGGAGCTTATACCGCGATTTTTCTATCTTTGCTCCTCAAGGTCCGTCTTCACGATGGAATATGTCACGGTATTTCGCGTCTTTCTTAGCCGTGCCATTAGATGTCGCATGATCGCGACCGTATCAAGCACTGCTTGTGATCATGCGACTTCTAGCAGCACCACTCAGAAAGGCGCGAAATACCGTGTGATATCGTGGCCATAGGGGCTTGAGAGGCAGAGTTAGAAATATCGTACTATAGAGTCTGTTCCGGCTAGAAAAAGACTTGGAGGAGGAAATCTTGAAAGCTGACTTGTCGGTCGGCGCCAGATCTCATGTTCCAATGGGGAAAAAACACCGCTGCTTCGAGGGATGTAAAACACATTGCAATAATTAGACTAACGACCATTGCAGTTGGTGCGCCAGGAAACAAAAAAATTTATCAGTTAATTACTCAATTGCTTTACTTGGTGCTATAATGTCATTGACGCCCGGGTAGCCGAGGTTGCTAAAGCTGTAGCTGCCTCAGCTGGAAGGGTTGCGGGTTCGAATCCCGCCTCGGGCATGGATGTTTGTGTGTTCTCGTGTTATCTTTGTGTCGGATTCCCCCTGCAATCACCAAAATGTAAATAATCACAGTGGTTGCTACATGACCTCGTAGTTAAAAAAAGCCAAAAAAATGTATTGAAGCAGTGACTGACCCGAAAGGTCATTATTTTGCAAATCTTCTGGAGGTTGATCTTGGCTAACGAAATGTGTGCTACAGAAAATCCATTCCTGGCCAGCAGAATCAGTAACTTCACCGACATCCCTTAATGTAGATAATTCTCACAAAAGTGTGAGAATGAACAACGTTTTTTCACTAGGGTGCGGATTCATATGCACTAAAAATCCTGAAAATATGCATGCAAATGTGCTTTAACAAATAGGAAAACATGCACTTAAAAAGAAAAAAAATGCACAGACAGAAATGTGCATTTTATTCTATAAAAAATAGTTTCATTTATACCTTTAATTTATATTGGGAGAAGTTATAATATCTTTTTCCAATTTTGTGATGTGAATCTTTTTCTGTTATCGGCAAGAATGTTTTTACACGCAGAAAAAGTTATTTCAACTTCGCATTAGTTTAGGGAACAATAATTAAAGCAGCAATTTATTCATCTGTGTAATTTGCGATATTGCGTTTCATCCTTAAAATATCACTTATGTTCTTCGTCGTTCTCAGATCGGGATTTCTTTCTTAATTTTCTTTATTTTCTAGCAAATCGTTGAATGACGATACTACAGAGTTCACTAAGTTATCTACAGTAGTTAGATCTAGATCACGTTCTTCAAGCTTCGTAATGATTTCAGGCAAAGTTATGTAGTGTGCACCAATACATGTTAGATTGCTTTTGATTCCTTCATCACTTGCAGCCATTATTGCTGAATTCATACTCGTCGCATCTGCATTCATTAAAGGAAGTACCTTCTTAGTAGCTACAATGTGCGGCCAGTAATAAAAAGCTGCATTGAACCATGTTCCCGTTTAGTAAGAACTGGTTCTGGTGGAAAGGGAATTTCTGGTAGTTTTTCTTTGAATATCTGTTCTCAATGGACCTTTGACAAAAACTCGTTTAATTGAAGAAATCTTAACTTTAGAGTGCTGCGAAAGAACCTCTTGGGCAGCACAATGTACACCATGGACAATGCAAGTAATGTGGAGCATTTTGGGGTAGAACACTTGAAGACCATCGCAGCTTTGCTCATGTATGCTGTACTATCCGTCAAAAATCACAAGAATGTTTCTGGCCACAATATACGTAATGCATCTCTCACAGTACTTGCAATAAGATCCTGCATCGTTAGAATCAAATTTACCTACAGCTACATTAGCTACATACCTTTCAAGGGAATCAGTTTTTCATCAACTGAAAACCAGATAAATGAATCTTCTGTTTCATCTACAATTTATCTAAACACTTTTTCAAAAAGTGTTTCTTTCGTGAAGAGGTCTCGTCGGGAATTTTTCTTCTGGTATATTAAAAAAACGGATTATCCAGCGTTCTCCATAGTCTCCATAGTCTATTAGATGCAATAAGGGCTTTATATAATTCCACAGAGAACTTATCATTTTCATTTTCCTTTGGATTCAAATCTAGAAGAGGTTGAATTGTATTTTTCGGTGCATTTTTTATGTGAGATGCAGTTTTGAAATATTGATGCACTTGAACGTCTGTGGTGCAGTTCACCTGCTTTGAACAAACTTGGCAAAATACATTTTCCCATCTCAAGTTAAAGTTGTTGTTCGGGGCTACTATACACTTAATGTTCATGAGTGGACTGTATGAATGGACTGTATTGTTGAAGTACAGTAGTCCCGAAACCCTTTGATAGCTCTTGGGATTGGCGCAGGAGTGCAGGATGCATATACGAGCAAGTTTCCAGCACAAACAATATTTAATAAGTAAATGTACAGTATTCACACAGTAAATGCACAAGAAGCACAGAATTAAGATGAAACTTTCTCTTGGTGCATTAATACACCTGTCCAAGCGTAGTCATTGTAGTGACACCTTGGACCGCCGTGGCTACCTTACGCCGACCAGAAGCAGCCGCGAGTTACATAGTTCAACCAAAATTGCGGGCGCAAATCCACGCAAGAGCGACAGACACAATTAAAGCGTGCACTGCCACGATTAAACAATTTATGTGCGAGCCGTATGCAGCTCATTTGCACGATTATAGATTCTTTACACGCTACTGCGCGGAGCCCTTAACACACGCGTCTATCTTGCACGGTGTCTTTATGCGGACTAACGAAGTCGGTTAAGCCGAATTCGGTTGGGGCAGAGACGTTAGGAAAGGGCTCACACACGCGGCAGAGGTGGGGATGGCGATGGCCAATTACCATTTGCCATTTGATCTGAATTTGCAATGATCTGGCAGTTTTTGTCCGTTGCTCCTCCAACGGACCAAGCTGTGGGGGCGAGTTGGGCAGGCGGGCACGTACGAGCGGCCACGCTCGTCCGTTGCCGTCCGTTGAAAAATACGCGGAACAACGGATGTGAAGGCGATATGTGATACCAGCGGTCAACGGCTGCGCTCTGCCGATTACGCAATTCAACTGTTCTGCCTTGCTTGTGAACGTATTTATTTCTGCTTTGCTGTGGGCCCGAACAGTTGTATCACATGCAATCCAACTTTGCAGAAGGAAATCACACAAGATCTTGTCTTTTGGCGTGCTATCTTGATTTAATTCACACACTGCACAAGTTACCGAGATCGGCAAAGAAACTGAACCAACACTCTAAAACAGACAACCTGATCGAGTTAAAGTAGATTTCGAACAGGCAATAGGGGGTATTGTAATTTCAAAGTCAGTGAGAACTAAATTTTTCTCTCCTAACCCCCCCCCCCTTCTTCCTTTTCCGGCGCTCGTGCTGTCGTGGCCTTGTCCCTCCCATGATGTGATACCGACGACGAAACAGTTCAACACAAGCAATGGGACGCCGCGGGGCTGCTTCTTTCCGATGGACGCGAATGAACTGTACCGTTCTATTCATTCAGAGATGATGAAACCTCGAAAGCCATCACAATGTTCGCAGTTTACAAAGGAACAAAAACTAAAAAATTGTAAAACATGCAAACCTATGCTTTTAAAATGAAAGTATGCACAATTATCACAAATATGCAGAAATATGCACTATACGAATTTGTATATCGATCCCAAACAACAAGAAATGAATTTGTGTTCTTTATGCATATAATTATGATTACGGAAAAAACATGCAAATATGCAAAATCCGCAGCCTATTTATCACCTGCCTAAATGTCCACCTTCATTCTTTCAAGTCAGAATTTCTCACAGTGTAAGGTAATTAATAAAAGTGTGACTGTTTGCGTAGTTATAGTTTTCTTCTTTGTTTTAAAAAACATGAAATAATTATTTTTCGTGAACAAGTTTCTTTGTTGAAGATTATTGTTATTCGATCTTTTTTAACCTGCGATTAGCTCTTTGCGTCAGCAGCTATTTTCTGCTATGGGAGGTAGACTTCCATCGAGAGTCATCATAGATAGCCTTCGAGGCGGGTCAAAGAGCAGTCATTCTCCAGATACTTGCTTCATCACTACTTGCATGCGCTTCAGAATATACAGATGGATGAATGCAACTCTTGTAAGGATGCTGTTGGAAGACCGTAAGATTCGTTATGAATGCCAATCACCTTTTTACAGCTTCTAGTAAAAATATTATTGACATTTTAAAAGACGAAATTAAGAATGTGGCACTTTTGTTGGATTTATGTAGAGAAATTCACCGATAAATTAAATTTTGTTGTGCAAGAATTTAAAGTTAAAGGTTACTAAAGCAGCTTTAAAGCATTGCTAATGGAAAACATCCATTTTGGTCAATGTGTGATTAATATCCATGTGTTAATTTTAGAACACTAGTTTCCATAAGGAAAGTCATGGATGAGCTATTGCGCATCCCGGTGTCAGCCAATGAGCTTCGTGCATCAGTTTGCATCATAACATTCATGAGAATTTTAAATTCAGCCAGATACCAAAATTGCTTGTTGCATATTATTGAAACAGCACAGAAGCATTAAAGAAATTGCATCTTTTATTTCAAGTACACCTTCATCGTGTTTTGTGGGTGTGTATGTATGTGTATATATGTATGTATGTATGTGTGTGTGTGTGTGTGTGTGTGTGTATGGGGTGGGGGAAGGGTCACCGTTGAAAAGTGTCCCTTTATACGTTTCAAAAAGCTGCTCAACTTCTCGCTTGCCATGCAGCATGACGGCCAGCGACTGGCCTGTATTTTCAAACAAAGTGCTCGTGTTGTGGTTACGTGGATCGTGACATACTGGTGCTAAGCAGAACGAGCAAAAATCTGTGATCTGGACTAGCTCACCCAAGTCCTTTCATCATGCTAGTTTCTATCACTGTCACCAATCCACACACAACGAGCTCTAAAAATAAGCTCTCATTTATCAACAAGGGTAAAGAGACGAGTTAAGTCGTACAAACTAAAAATAATAAAATAATAAAACATAATATAAATAAATCAATAAATAAAATACATAAAAACTAGCGAGTGCCTGCTCTACTCGCCACCTCTCGCGCATGCGCACCAGTGGCGCGCGGCGCGGCGCGGGCGTGGCGACGGCGCTCGGGGCGTGTAGCTCGAGGACGTCCAGCCAGCGAAAGCGCAGTCCGCAGTCGCGGCACCCGCTTGATGGATGCGTCCGCGCCGACCCCTTCGCGGCCCCTCGCGCCCCTCCCCCTCCCGCGGGATCCCACCACAACTCCATCTCCCACTGTCATCTGAACGGCGGCGGCGGCGACGGCGGCGGCGGCGGCGGCGGCGGCGGCGGCGGTGACGGCGGCGGCGGCGGGGGCGGCGGCGGCGGCGGCGACGGCGGGCGGCGGCGGCGGCGGCGGCGGCGGAGGCGGCGGCTGTCACCGGAGCTTCCTGCCGCAAAGGAAGCGACAGCATCTCCTGGCGACCTCGTGCGTCTCCTGCAGGTGGCTTGGGACTCGTCGCGGATATAAACTTCTGCCTCGTGATGTACTGCTGAGAAAGGTCTCGCCGGTGTTTCTAGGTAATCGCTGCGCCGAGTAAATGTCGGCTGGAGACAAATTTGAACGGTTTGTGAATGAGATAACTGCGTGAACTCATATTTACATGTCACATTCTGCGCCGTGAATGAAAGAAAATTTGACGAAACGATGCATTGTGCAGTACACCGTAACTGGCTTCGTGTAGAACTGTTCTCAAAATAAATCTGATAGTTTGTTATTAACATCATTTTCAGCAAGTTCATTAACTGTAATTTACCATATTGATCCGTTCAGAAGTGATTAGATAGTCATGGTAAATACAGACATAGGTTTTCTTGACATCTTGTCCTCCTCCAGCTTTTAAAATTTCAGTTCAATTTGAAACTTACAACACTACCTCGTTAAATAATATTTCAGTGCTAGTGCTTAAAATATTACTATAACTAGGCGTTTTCTGTAACCACCATAATTCTTGAGATATAGAAATGTTTCCCATCTAGTAAACACTACCAGTGTTTTTATCTGGAATACCAGTTTTTTTTGTTTGTTTTTTTTTATAAGAATTGACCCAAGGTAATCCAGTTCAGTAAGGATGGTGCTAGTAGAGGACGCTTACCAGTGCATAACTTTTTAAGTGATGGTCCTTCTTGACATCTATCATTGCTTATGCAATGTAAGATAAATAATAATATTATTCAAAGGGGTAAGTACCTTGTATTTTGTATGAAAAATGATATTTTCAGATAATACTTAATTGCATTCTTGATAGACCCATTTATGTTCGTTGTATTGTCAAGAAAACGAATTGCCAGTCTTTGACTAATGAACAAAACGTAGTAAAAATGACTTTTTTCTATTGTGTCGTTACAGTGATTGTAAACTATTAATTCTAAAACTTTTTAGTCACGTATCATCTCCCTCCCATTATCCTCGCAAATCTTCGCTGGCGACTGCATGTGGGCATATTAAATGCCAACTCAACCTGCCAGATCCAGTCAGTGGCAATCGTTTAATTCTGAACAGCCTATTAAGAATTGCAATAGGAGAAAGCGTTGGCGTCAAGAGAAGAAAAGACTCGCAATAACTCTAACATGAAGTTACACGGTAACGTACGCCCTCTTGTGATCTGAAACTGAGAAATGGTTGCTGCCAGGAGACGAATACTACAACCTGTTCTTCCCGCCGGTAGTCATTCGGGCCTGGAAGAGCTTCAAGGTTCAAAAGCAATATATTCCTTCGTGAGTTTACACAAATTTCAATTGCAGGAAACGAGTTTCATCTAATATTTCATCAGCGGGGTTTATCCTACGGCGCGTCTTTGTAGAGGTAAACTGTTCCTTGTGTGGAAACAATGTTTCAAACGGCTGACCGGAGGTGTATGCCCCCCTCGGAGGCCGATTTCATCCTTCGGCTCCTCTGCGGAGTGGCCTGACGAAGCGCCTCGAGAAAATACGGCCTTCAGAGCCCCATTCTTCGTGGCATAAAGAGGTGTACTACATCTGCGCCCATGAGATACTGCAGCCGGGCGCGCGGCTATCTCCACAGGGGGCGTGAGGTAGACGACGCCAATTGTAGCAAGAAACTGAAGCAGAAGGATCAAAGTGGTCGAGGTGTTGGCTGGATGGTAGAAGTCGAATACATTCATCATCTCTTCTCCCTCTCAATCTCTGTCTCTCTCTACCTCTCTGTTGCCTCTACCTCTATATGTTTGTATCTCCTTCTCTCTACCTCTCGTTCTCCCTGACGCTTCCTCTCTCTGCCTCATCCTCTATTTCTCTACCTCTTTGCCTACCTCCAAATGCGACTGCTGATTATGTTGGTAGATCAGTGGGAGTTCTAATGGTTCTACATGTCTGCGAGAAATTCTTCACATTCCGTCCAGTTTCCCATTTACTGTTGATCATTATCTTAAGGTAATCAATCTTTGCTGCTCTTCCACTTTTGCTTTATCCCTGTGAATTGCAGCTTGAATTTCCCTTTCTTGTTTGGTCGCATCGTTTCGGAGATAGTAATCTAAACCTCTTAATTTTGAGATGTTTTACAATTCACACTAACACACTCACTGGCTCTCACTCTCCGTCTGTCTGTCTCTTTGTCTCTCTCTCCCTATATATATATATATATATATATATATATATATATATATATCCTTATCTCCCTTCCCCTCTCCCTCTATCTCCCTTCCTCTCTCTCTTTATCTCCCTCTCTATCTTCGTTCCTCTCTCTCTCTCTCTTCGTTCTTCTCTCTCTTTATCTCTCTGACGGTGTAACAGTAGAAGTCCAGTTCACAACCGGGAGAGGTGGCTCATGGACATCAACTGATGTCACTGCAGTGCCTCTGACCGGAAGGTCCTAGCTTTGCGTCCCGACGGTGGCAGGATTTTCCACACTAGCTTGTCAGATAGGTTCATTCATTGTTAGGAGGAGACTTCTAGCGGTCGGCTGCTCTGATCGGTAGTTTTTCCGTGGTTTCTCCAATTCAACACCAGGCGAATACCGGAGTTGTATCCTAACAAACTGGCCACGGATCGCGCGCGATCTTTCCTTCCTCTTCCCTGTCCTATCGTCACTCCTTTACTTACATGCACTACACTACCACAGATGCCGGGAGATCGCTCGGGAGCTTAGAGCTTGTTCCAGCCTGGTGCAGTGCCCTGTTGGTGGGAGATATTTTGCTGAGGAAAATCTCGCTAGCCGATGGCGCCAGATCGGCGCCAGATCTCACCATTTAGTAGGAGAAGATCACCGCCACCTCCCGATGAAAAACATGTACTACATTACCTTCATTTCAACGATTGTTCTTGTAGTTTGCAAGATCTCAGCACATGAGTATAAAAGGAAAGAAAATAAATGGACAAACAAGGGAATAAAATGCTTCCAGAATGTTTTCCAGTGTGTGTTATCGGTCCTTGGATTGGGGAATGGCAATGTATTCCCTCATTTGCCATTTACCATGAATGCTTTTATTCTGTATGGAGAGATTCACTTTTGCTCGAAACTTCGATCAAACTCTCACGTCTTTTAACAGATTTATTTCCCAGTTTGCACTGCAAAGAGAGCTAAATTTAATTGCCAGTCTGTGGTAGCATAACACATGTTTACTCCCTGTTTTCTCACCTCTCGCACACTTGCTTCCAGCCAGCACCATCAGAAACCTTTTCCGTTTAATTTTCATTTGAAGTTCCGTGGCTGGTTTTTGTTCTCAGCGCCTCATTTGCCAGACACTCTGAATGACCAAGAGGTACCCATTAACTTGCCAGACTATAGTAGCTTAACACAGGAGCGCTCCATGTTCGCTCATCCCCATCCCTCCCCGCGACGCTCTGCCCCGCCCCGCCCCACCCCGCCCCGCCCCTCCACGCCTCGCCCCGTCCCGCCCCGCCCATGCGCCCATCGCCGCTGGAAGTCGCCCTGGCCAGTAGCCAAACCGCCCGCGGCGCGACGGACAGGTCCAGTTTCGCTGACTAGGAAGTCGATGTGAAGTCAGTCGGACACGTAATAGATTGTTGAACTCGTTTCAATGTGATCAGATAATGCGGATGGAAAGTAGACCAAATGTTCCTTCCAATTAAATTTCGTTAATCTTGTTTTGGTCCCTTGCATCTGCATTAAAATACCTGTGGTCAACAGACTTATGGGATGATGTAAATTGGAGTGAAACCTCAGTATTTGTGATTAATCGGATTATTCGGAAAAGTCTGTCGGAGCGTTAGCATGCTGAAGCATAGGAAATTCTGTAAATGCAATTTTGGCGTTCCAGACAACAAACAATTTTGTCTTAGTATACAGTTGTATCACTAGTTCTGTCGTGTTTCTTGCTTTCTTTATCAAAGAGCTGGCACTCGAATTTTTTCGGCTCATGATGTCTTCTTTATCAGTCACACTTAAAACAAGTCGAAAAACAATGGATTATTACGAAATATTTTGAATCAAAGCGCGGGTTGATGTTTACTGAACGAGAAACAAAAATAGACTGTCATGAATGCATTGTTGTTTTTTCTGTGAATGCTCGATTTCAGGAAATTAATGATCGAGTTAAGTGGCCAGGCGGACGACTTTGGACCATTTGTCACTGTACGAAAATCAAGCGGATATATAAAAACAATTTCCATGGAAAATGTTGACGAAAACAGAATCTTTCTATGACATATAATAACGGAGGTTTGATTCTAATTTTCTTTTGAGATGATCACTTTTAGGCAATTAATAGCAGGCAATCAGACATTATTAATACTATAAAGAATGATGCCTGCGTCGAAAGAGAATAGTGCGAGTTTTGATTTTAGCAACGCGCCTACTTCAAATCCAATAGATTAGAACGTAACAATTATTTTATTCATATTTTTTTCTTTTCTTTGTACCGAAGATCGCAATGCGGCGGAAAATGGTTTTTATGAAAATATGTTATTATGAAGAAACTACGTTAGTTTTTAATTTTATATCATATTAGAATCTTTGTTTGTGATTGTGCGATCCGATGTTTTTAGAGGAGAAAATTACTTGTCAACCATTCAGTAAATACCAGCCAAGAAGAACCATTAGGAAGCGAGCAGGCGATGTCATGTTGGTTAATGATTGTAATAAGTTTGCATTGTAGTGTTTACTAATAATAGAAATTATGTTTAATAAAAAATGTCGCAAATCTCAAGTATTCTTCTGTATATGACAGTGTTTCATTATCAGTATTGAAAATGTAAATTATACCATATTTTTTTTAAATATTGGCCTGTATTTTTATTTTCGACTGAGTACGTAGAAAATCCTCCATATTTAATTTGTTTGTAAATACTTGTTTGTGAGTGTCCTGAACTCTGTCTTCCTGCAATCTTCACCCTTTCGCAACCCCTGTATAATTGAAATTGTTCTTTTTTCAGACGTCACTAAAGAAAATTCTTAGCATCTGAGATGCACAATGGACCAATGAAAGTAATCTCGCATACGTTTACGAATATAAATTCTAGTATTCTTGATCGTATTGTTTATAGAGAAACAAATATCAAAAGCCTTTACCCCCAGTGAAACATTAATGCATGCTATTGATCACACTGTGCTAAATACAGTACAGACTTTCTACAAATTCAAGGGAAAATGTTAGACTGAATGCACGGCTATCAAATAAAATACAGTTGTACAATTTCCCTAAGTAGATTACTCCTGTACTTGTAGTCACAAATTTGAAATTTATTAGGTTGTGAAGTTTCAGTGTTTAGAATTAATGTCAATAAATTGCTATGCAACGCAGGAAATGTTTTGTCTATCAGAACGGGGAAACTTTTATTCTGCATGGTAGCTTGATCCATTGCAAATTCATTCCGATCCAGCTTGACTCAACTCCGTTCAGATAATTAAAGCAAACGCCATTATAATATGAAGAACTTGGGTCAATAAGAAAATAAGCTTCGTCAGCCACAACAGGCCTGCTGCTATACTTGAAGGTTAATATCTTAATTTTGGTGAAAGTGTGACATATCTTGGCACTAAGTCTATCTCGTTCATATTGTGAAAGGCTTGGGGCAGTAAAAAGATGAAACGCACTTCGACCGCAATTGAGATTGGCATTAACGGATAGAGGGAGACTTGTTGTGGTGTTGTTTTGTTACTGACCCGAGTTCTTCTCATTTAAACAAATATGGGAATCATATTGATGAAAAGCAGCACAATGTGAACATTACATTAACCGGAAAAGCGATGGGATTTTCGTTGTGGCAATTGCACCAACGCACCATGTACAATCAACATAGGATTGCACAATAGAAAATAACTATTTTGAAAAATATGAATAACTTTTCTGAAAATACGTTTTGACAGAATGCAATTTACATAATTACAATTCAATATATTTTGACATTTTTCTAAACCACCTAACGTGATATTCTCCTGTCAGGAAACGCTAAGGAGTTTCTGTTGATGATAGTACCTATCGACTAAATGAAATTTGCTTACATTATATTGCGACGAACAGGAATGATTTGTATATTGTTTGAAACGATTGAAATAATTTTTCACCACGTTTCTAGTAACGAGAAAGAGAATTTCATCGACCGGAGAAAAGTTAACAGTGCTAGATGGCATCCTGGTTCGGCGCAACATCCGACCAAGATACAATTTACAAAACCTCCTTCGATATATTTCGTCACAAACAAATATTTTTTTGAAAACCAGATTGAAGTGAGTGCACTGAGCGAAAGCCTTTTTTGGTTGCATTCACATTTTTGATCCAATATTAGGCAGCACTGTGGAGAAGCTCCGTATGGTGTTAGTAATGCATTAATATATACAAGAATAAGAAAATATGCGGACTTGGAAATAAGTCATTTTTGAAATAGTAAGCTTTTCAGTTCCGTCATGAGGAAAAGCAAAGGGTTAATTGATTATTTCATTTTTCCGAGCGCGTCACCTGCTATGGTCATTCGTCCCGTTAAGTGCAGTGCGTGTGTTTATTACGCGAGGTGGTGGTATTCTTTCCCCGTTAGGTAGCGAGATCCAGCGCCGACCTACACGTCGACTTGCGGGGGGGGGCATCCAAGCATCTCTCACCAGCGGGGCACCTCCCCATCAGGGAAAATGTCTAAGCCAATTGGTCCCCCGAAATGTGTGGTAGTATGCTCGTGGCGTATGTAAGTATAACTGTGTGCAAGTAAGGAGTGAGGATAGGGCAACTAACCCTGTTCTAGTGTTAAATAATTAAAAGCTCTGTAAAATCAATGGATTGAACAGACAGAAAATAAAGCTGTTTAAAAAAAAGGATAGGGCAAGGAAGAAGCAGGAAAGATAGCGCGCGGTCCGTGGCCTGTTTATTACAGTACTGCTCCAGCAGCTGGTGTTGATCGGATAAATTACGGGAAACTACCGTGCAGAGGAACCGGCCACTAAAATTGTCCTCCACACAGCGGTTGAATTCGGCCTACATTTGTAGCTAGTGTTATTTGTAGAACCTCCAGGTCAGACATCAGTTGATTCCCTGAGTCCCCTCAGGCGGTGGAAAGCAAAGGGATTTTCGCCGCTGCGCGTAGCTATGGGGCGGGCGCGGAAATTTTCACAGAGGTGGCGCGGTGGCCGGCGGGTGCGGCGGTGGCTGGCGGCTGCCATGGGAGTCTGCGCCGCCGGAAAGCGGGTCACGGCGGTTCACTGCGCAACGCTGCGGCACACATTCCTTGCCTCTGTCTCGCTGTCAGGAGCCAAGGGCGCGTCGCCCCGGGCGCTGGGTTCGCGGCCCGCCGCCCGCCCCCACCCCCCTTCCCCTCCACCCCCACCACCAGCCTCGTCTGGCCGCTGCCCACCCCGACCACCTGCCTCTCACCACCCGCGTCGCGCTTCCCAATGCCTGCCATGGGGGGTCGGACCTGCCCCATCATGCTCAGTAATCATCCAGGGAGATTATTCATTTTTGGGGGGTCAGAAAATCCGGTTAGGGGTATATGTTATGAAATATTGCATGAGTTGTGTCGTCAGTTTTCTTCTTTGCTAAAATAAAGAAGTCCTCAGGATGCACATGCAGGTCTACTCTAAAAGGAATACGAATGATATTCAAATGTGCACCGGACAACCAACTTTACATGATAATATTCGACTTTACCTCTGTCTACGCTTGTTTCAGATTGGTGAATTTAGTTGTGCATGGGGATCAGAAAATGGAGGCAAACGAATGGAGGACTAACAAGGTACATCATAAGGATGTGTTAGAATCTGTAACAGATCACAACAAAATCATACCTCAGTCCTTCTTTAGTTGCATGATTTTATTAACCTTTCGTAGCTACGTTGCGGAGAAACCCCCCCGGTTAAGGAATTGCATGTAAACAAAACACTTGAATAATCTACACGTATTTGTTAGGGATTTGAAGGACATTTGAAAGAGAAGCCTTTCATAGATTCCTTACACCTTGTGATTCTGGGACTTGCGTTGACTCGTATATCTCGGCTAGTTCAATTTCTTTGAACGTGATTTGGATGTGGATTCGTAGGCAGCAACAAGCCTTGGTTTCAGATGGTCGGCCACCATCTCCGACGAGCATTGTGAGATACTAACTTCAAATATTTTTTGTTATGGCTTTTCTGAGATAAATAATATAGCAATTTATTCCACCTATAATCATCGTTAAAAAACCTAAGCTAATGCTGAACGCCTTGTCTGACGCGCTCCGGAACATTTAGCGTTTATCTTCTTCCTCCCTGTTTGATTTATCACCAATTTCACTATACGTACTTCATCTACGTCATCCAATACCATTTGTCTCAATTACTCATTATTAATATTCAACTTTGTACGACAAGCAAGAGTATAAATGGCAAATGCTCCAAAAAGCACCCTACTGGAACGAGAAATCGAACACTCGGCAGATGATGGGAGATGACATGATGGGAGACAACCCCTCAGTCAACGCAAGCAGTTAGGACATCGTACTCATCTGTCGATATTTTAACTCGCAGGTTTCACTTAAGAATCGCTTTGAAAGATACTGAGAGAAAGGTACCGAGCAACAGGTCCATTTTCACTTAAGCAGCAAAATGACGGTCAAACAAAAACAATCATACAAAAAATACAGAACATCAAGAAACACCTCTCTACAAAAAAGATCGGAAGGAAAACTCCAGGATATAACTATCTAGTGATGTTACAATCCCACGTACTTTCTCGCTGTATTAACTATTACTTAAAATTATAATACCACAACTTCTGTCATATTAAACCATTTCAACTATCACCTATAAAACTTATTTCCAATCGTAGCGCATTAGGCGCGAAAACTTAAGCTAATACATTAACATATTCAGCAATACAAAACACCGTTTCATTCACCCACTTTCATTTGCCCAGAAGCTCCGCCCAAAAATGAGAAGTTGTTCTCAAAAACTGAAACTGCCGATCGCAGCGTTCCCCTTGTTGAAATGCAACCTGATAACCCCTAAAAGATTCTAGCAAAAGAAAATCGAATTTGCAATTTCGAAAATTGGCAAAATTATGCTAAACTCTTATTATTTTAAATGTATTGTTGTGAACTTTTTATAGAACTGTTTTGTAGACCACGTTTCATTGAACAAAAAAACAGATCATCAGTATTCATCATTTGCAATGTTAATATTTTTCAATTCCAGGGAGTTCAGACACTCTGTAATACTTACATTACTTGCTTACTCTCTTCCAGAGCAGCCAACTCTACACGGATTACTGCCGTGTAGAGCTGGCGAGTCTGGAAGACTTCGTCAAAATCAGTGACTTGTGAAGATGACTTGATCTTACGATCTACAAGTGATGTACTCCAGGGAGATCGATTAATGTCGCTGACGAACTAATAGTATTTTTACAGAAATTGTGGCAGTAAAGGTGCGGTATACTCTTTTATTTTTTGTAGTTGGCCAAAGAAAGTGCAAATTCTGAAGGTTATAACAAGTCATGTCTAATTATTATTCATTTATGTTTTTTATTAATGTTATTATTATCATGATTATTATTATTACAAAAATTAATATTGATAATATGGTTCAAGTGAATCACTTTGGGCTACCCTTGTCTCGTCTGATTGCATCATTTCCTTTTTTTATTTTTATCATATATCTTAATAATTTCATTCTTGCACGATATCTTCTAAACAATGTCCCTTTAGTTAGTTACTTATTTACACATATTACTATTCATTTATTTACTTATTTACAGTATTTATATATTTACTGCGCTTCGTGGCAGCTCTTTGTCAGCAGGCTCGCTTTCTACTACTTGGCCCCAGGTTCGATTCCCGGTCGAGGCAAGACTATAGTGTGCACGTTGAGAACGCCGGAATATGACGTAGGGATGTCTACGTGCTAACCACACGTACTCCCTTAGCACATGGCCGCGAGGCAGGGACGTCGCCGCTAGGCCTGAGCTGTCGCGCCAAGTACATACATACATATGTTTACTAGCGGACCCCGGCAGAAATTGTTCTACCGTATATCTCCCTCTTTGTCCTTCCGTCTCTCTCTCTCTCTCCTTCTCTGTCTCGGTGTGTGTCTGTCTCTGCCTCTGTTCCTCTCATTCACATTTAGTTGCAGATTCTGCACGTCTCTGAGCAGGTGGGTAATATTGAAAAGCACAGGACCAAAAATGTAATGGAATGTTCAAGATGTTCCTGTGAATTACGATGTGAGAAACGCTTCATTGAGGCCTTGCCTCAAAATTTTAGTTTTTAATGTCCTGGAACGCTTCGTTTAGGAGTTATTTAACGATATCGATTCAAAATACCTACCAAGAGTAGCGGGTTGCATGAGACATGAATATTTAGTTTTTTACTCTAATGCGCCACCTAGCGCCATTTCACCAATATTTTGATAGTTATTATGCTATCCGGGGCGGAGATAAACCCAACAAAATAGAGATAATTAAAATTGGTTCAACTTTTCTTGAGCTATAAATGGTGTAACAAACCTGACTTTGTTTTATATAGAGAGATTTATTTATAGGTATTTTTTATTTATTTAATTTTTTTTATAATTGTCACCATTCCTGTCACTCTGTTGGAAGCTACACGCTCGGAGAATATGTTCTGCAGTCATATAGAATCCCGGTCGGGCCGACCAATTCTTTGAACAAATTTAATTTTTATTCATTTATATACAAAATATACGATCCCTTCAGTAGTCGTCTTGCCGCTGTGTGGGCGTGCGGCGCGGGGCTGAGCGGAGGCGCCGCAGAGGGCTTTGCCCTTGCGGAGCCTCCCGCCTCGAGCGCCGCGCCGCGCCGCGTCGGCGGCCGTGCTACACGCGCTTGGAAGCCGCGCGTGTGTGCGCGAGGCTGCTCCCGATCTGGGTTACGAGTGGTTTGGAAAACGAGCCGAGAGTGGCGAGGGCGACCCGTGTGACCGCCCGTCCGCCCGCCAGCCCAGAGCGCGTCGCTTGTCGAGTGAGATGCTCGAGAGTGCTGCTCGAGATGGTACGCCTGCTTCTTGTGCGTTTGTCTGTCTTTTGGCGCAACAACCTCCGACGAAGTCTGGGTCTACCAGCGGCATCCCAGGCCTTGTGGCCATGAGTTCTTGTGCGTTAGTGCTTAGTAATTGTTAGGGACGTTTAGGATCTACTAAATATATTAAGAATGAAAGATAAATAAGATCTTAATTAGCCTCAGAAACCCAACCTTTCTCAGAGATAAAACAATATTAGTTCATAGTGTCGATGTCAACAAAGTACGATGTAGTTGATGACAATAATTTGAGTCTCTGATTTAATTCATATCCCTCACTTTCAACTGTATTAGTGCTGATATCTGTGATGTAGTATGTTCTTAGATAAGAAGGTAACTACTACAGTTCGGTCTAGAATGATGGAGAATTCCGACTTCAATGCTACAATCAGAAGTGGTCAGTAGTGGAAAATTTTGAAAATTTGCCATTCCGGAAGATTCCTCCTTAGGTTAGTTCCAAATTGTGTGAACACTATTGTCAAATATCAGGTTTTCCCTTCCCCGAGTAAAAAGCAGAAGGCATCTCCTGCACATCATGTGGTCAGATGGAGGAAAGGTTTTGGTTCTTCAAAGGACACATTTCTGATAATTTTGTAGAGACCACATGAATATTCTTACATTTTAATGTGTTTTACTGATAAAAACTTTGCTTGTTGGCACTAACGTTGGGGTAAATACCCAAAAATGTAGGGCTGTTTGAAAAATTAATTTGTTTATGGAGTATTAGAAATTGTATTTGGTCACATTTTTACTTAACTGTTTTACACAGGAATTGAATTTAGAATCTTCACTTTAAAACAAAAATTCATCTTTGTTGAAGTTCCTTTCATTCATTTTGATGGCACGTTTTGGTATTTCATTTTGGAACCCAAAAGTTATCATTTCTCAACACGATTACATGATTTTCGTAGTTCAGAATTAATTTTCATACATAAGCGTAAGTGGTGCTAGACGTGGAGGGTGCGGACTATGCCACGTTAATCCAGTTATCCACATACATCATCTCATTAAAGTTTCGGAACTCGCGATTCATCGAACCAATCACGACCAGATCTCGCTTCCACCTGCGTCCCATGTTCTTGGGCAGCTTCATAATTTGTCCGGGTGGTCCCCCGAGGCAAGGCCACTTGTCCAGTGGGCAAGACAAACGAGTGGGCTTCAGGGGAGTGGCGTGTCGAAATACGCGCCCGGCGAGGCCTCCTCAATATTTGGACTTCCTCTTTTTGTCCCGAGGCACCGCGTCGCGAAGCCACTTTCCCTCTCCGCACGGAGCCACACGTCGGCAGACTGTGTGAGTGCGTGATGACACACACGCACCCGCGCACGCTGCCTCATATGTTTCGGTGATGAGTCGCAGGCGAAATCGGCGGTTGGGAACTGAGCCGCAGTTGTTAATGTGTTCCCAGATCGTTTAAATGCTGCAGAAAAAATGTATCGTAGGCGTGTTGTTATAACTATTATTATTATTATTATTATTATTATTATTATTATTATTAATTTCCACACATCCCATTGCAGAGCACGACCTCCCACGCGAAGGCGTGTGTTCTCATACAGGAACCCTTCTAGATGATTCAGTCCTGAAGAGCGTGTAGACTTTGGAATGCTACAGAGAAAACTATATAATTAGTACTTACCATTACACACATACAATATGACACCATTTTACAACTGTTTATTTAATTACTGTTCTGTAAGCCCTATTCATTAAAATCTGCTAATGAAAACATTGTTTACTTGTCAATGTTAATTTATTCGCTGTCCTTTATATTCCGTAAACATTTTCTAAAATAGGCGCGTTACACACTGTTTAATAACTTAGGTTTAGAAATAATGATTTATGGGATACAAGAGTACAGTTTTTTGTGTTAACTTAGAAGGTACATTGGCTCTCATTTCCACATGATGTATTGGTGTATTTAAAGCTAAATTTAACTGTATTTCAACTAAGGGCCGAAGAAACACTCGTATTCTTATGCAAATTTATGTAATTTTGTTCAACGTTTATCGTAATCTATGGACATGAACAACTTTACCATTTTGCTGTCCCCTACGGGTGACCTATTGTCAGGTTTTGCCAATTTTTAGTGTAGTTTTCTGATCTTTCGAATATTTTTAAAATAAAAGTAATCGGTATTCGTCAGAGAAAGGCAGTCCCGAACTCTCCAACTTGTCTGAATTGTTTCTAATTTTATTTGCTTATTTTCGGCTTCACTATCTGTCTTAATTTGGTTATTTCATCCACCAGATGTTTAATATATGTCTACTTCATGTTGTTTAATACGTCTTTCGAATTTAATATCGCTTACATTGATTTCCGTACATAATTTTGATACACAAAGACTTGAAAGAACTTAATGGTAATTGTGGTAACTTGACACTTCTAATTAAGACGGATTTTTATTATTCTCAACTTTTCGTTTAAAGAAGGGACGCAAGTGTCTGGAAGTCTAGGAAAGCGAGTCGCGCCGTTTCTTTGGATTCGCAACATAGCTGACGTGCCTGGCGACTACCTTCTCCGGTAAACGGCCATTCCCAAGGCTCTCCGCCTCTTAACGCGGGTCTCCATCTTCGCCTGCGGCGTGCGAAAGCTGTCGGACATGCCTCATTGTTGTCTGCCTGTTAGTGGAGCGCAACCTCCTTCTTCTTCTGTTCGCGAACAATGAAACACGCGACGCGCGTTGCAGCGTACCGCTCTGCAGCAGGAACCGGGCCATTGTATGTAGAAAGGCTCCAAATGTCGAGTGCGAATGAGCCGCGAAGATCTTCGCCGTCCGCCCGCCCGCGACGCCGCGTACGACCTCTCACGATTCGGAGAAGTGTTGGCGTTTTGATGATGAGTGTTATTCTCGTTGTGATTGTAGACGATGGAGGGGACTTACGCCTGTGTGTCGTAACTTTTTCCCAAACAGGCGATCACAACGCTGGTGTGCCTTTGTCTTCCACTGTATGAATTGTAGTCTTAATGTGAATGTGATGATGAATGATTGTCTTCATGAGATGTGAATGGTAATGATACATACGGTTGTGGATGAAAAGGCAGCAAAAAGAGGTGTGGTGGTGTCAACTACGCTAACTACGCTACACACGATGAAATCACCCTTGCTTTACACAATATTTGTTGTAGATAAAAAGTCTTAATATAATTCATTAATTTATTGAAATGAATTTGTACACATCGTAAGTTCTATCCTTATAACAACCGTACAATAACTTATTCGACTTACTCAACAAAAACAATTGTACATCGTCAATCCCCACACAACACACGTTGCTTCGTAACACGTATGCCATCAATTCCCTCCTTTTCGTGTTACGATTTTATTAATAAAACTGTAAATTCATATTTGCCCTATGTTTATTGAATATTCCTTCGTTTAAATTCTTCGTCAGTATATCAGCTTCAAGTTCCGATGATTTTACATAATGCAGCTTTATATTTTTATTTTCTTATTCATCCTCAACAAAATACTATTTTCGTTGGAAATGTTTATTTCTTGCATTCACTTTTGTAGTACTTATCCAATCTATAACTGATTGACTATCCGTATTTATTACTATCGGTTTCTGTACTAAATCATTTTGTTTGAGTTCTTCTAATAAATTTGAAGTCCATATTGCTTCACAAGCAGCATCACATAAACTTACTAGTTCCGATTCCATGGTAGACAAAGTAACAATTCTTTGTTTACGACTCTTCCAACTGATTGTAGAATTTCCAATTTTTATATTATACCCTCCAAAAGATTTTGAATCGTATGTTGTTCACCAACTGGCATCATAATTAACCAACATCTCATGAAATTCATTTCCAATTTTCAATTTCAAATTTTTAGTATCTTTTAAATATCTTAAAACACGTTTTAAGGCTTTTAAATGAATATCCCTTGGATCTTTACTATACTGAGAAAGTTTACTGTAAATATACGCTAAATCTGGTCTAGTTCCACTCACAAGATAACCAATGTTTCCTAATATTTCTTGATATAATGATAGATTAATTTTTTTGAAATCGTGATAATTATCCAATTTCTCTCCTACAACTCCAGGTGTCTTCACAGGTTGACAATTATTCATATTATTTTTCTCCAAAATTTCTTCTATGAACTTCTTTTGATTTAAGTAAAAACAGTTTTCTTCTTCTTCAATTCCAATACCCAAAAAATTAATATTATTCTTAAGTTCTTTGATTGTAATCTCTTCTTTCAACTTCATTAAAAAATCATTAATTATATTATCATCTTTTCCAACAATAATGCAATCATCTACATAAAATCCTATGGCTATAAAATTATTAATATTTTCACCAACAAATACACATGGATCACTTCTTGTTGCTTTCAGTCCAGCTTTCTTCAAAATTTCAGTCAGTTTTAAAAACCAACATCTCCCCGCTTCAGGCAGACCATAAATACTTTTCTTTATAAGAAGAACTTTTCCCTCTTCAATATAAATCCCTTTAGGTGGTTTCATATATACAATTCTATCCAAATTGCCGTTTAAATATGCTGTTTCTACATCAATAAAACGAACTTTATACTTCTTTATTTTTGAACCGTCAGCTACTAAAGGAGCTTTATATTTACATTCGCCACTGTTTATTTTCTTAGAAAATACCCACTTGTTATTTATAATACTCACATTCTCAGGTTTCTCAACTATTTCCCAAGTTTTATATTTTTTATGAGTATACAATTCATTTTCTATAGCTTTTTTCCAAAATTCTTTTTCTGCAGAATTCATAGCTTCTTCGTATGTCTTAGGTATATTTTCACGTGACATTTGAGCAGCATTATATCTTGAGACAGGTTTTCTTTCTCTACTAGATCTTCTTAAATTCGTTTCAGTTTTATTGTCACTGACTTTACTTTCCATTATCTCACTACGACCCTTTCTTTCAGAATTTCGGTGTTCGTTTTCTTCATGATTTATTTTGTTTAAACTCCAATCACGAATTATTTGAATATTTTTGTCAATTATATCTTCAGCTTCCTTAACATTTCTATCTTCAACATTTATTTCTTCTTAGTCGATGATTCTTTATTATTAGAAGTAGTAAACCAATTAAA
This sequence comes from Acheta domesticus, assembly GCA_031308135.1. NCBI lineage: Eukaryota > Metazoa > Arthropoda > Insecta > Orthoptera > Gryllidae > Acheta > Acheta domesticus. The sequence goes on along the minus strand of JAHLJT010004567.1, from coordinate 103,225,329 downwards.
ATTTTCTAAATGACAATATTCTTTTATAACTTCTTTCTCATTTTCTAGAAACATAACGTCTCTACTCTCATGAATTATTTTATCTTCTACATCATAAAGACGATAAGTTTTTCTATTTTTCGAATAACCAACAAATATAGCTTCTTTTGCTCTCTTATCAAACTTTTTCCTGGATATATCATCATTTTTATAGTACGCTTTACATCCAAATACTCTAAAATGATGTAATGATGGTTTTCTCTTAGTCCATATTTCCATTGGTACCTTCATCTTACTTCTCGTAGGAGTAACGTTATGAACGTAAGCGGCAGTCCAAACAGCTTCAGCCCAAAATCTCGGTGATAGTCCCGCATCTATTAACATCGTTCTCGCCATATCCAGTAACATTCTGTTCGCTCTCTCAGCAATCCCGTTGCTTTGAGGACTGTGTATAGTAGTTTTTTCACTTTTTATTCCCTTTTCTTCATAATAATCCGTTAACAGTTTATTTATAAATTCGAGTCCATTATCTGAATGTATGTATTTTACTTTCTTCTCTGTTTCCCTTTCACGTCGTTCTACAAATTGTTTTAATTTATTTCCAGCTTCATTTTTATTTTTTAAAAATTCTACGAAGTATCTCCTACTAAATTCGTCCACAATCACCATCAGAAATCTATTACCTCCAAGTGATGCTACAGGCATTGGACCACACAAATCAACATGGATCCTTTCAAGAACTTGAACACTTCTTTCTGTATCCACCTTATTAAATGGCAATCTTGACATTTTGCCTTTTATACAAGATTCACAATCATTATGTTTTTCTATTTTTAATTTAGTCAAACCATTTACTAAATCATTACTGATCATCCTTTCTAAATATTTAAAATTAATGTGACCTAACCTTCTATGCCATAATTGAACTTTTGGTTCCAATACATTTAAACAAACTTCAGATTTTGGAATATTCATGTCATGTTGAACATTCACTTTAACAACAAATTCATCATTTTCAAATTCACCTTTTGCTATTAATTTTCCGGTATCTTTTTCAAATATTCTTGCTCCATTTTCATCTAAAACAACTTTTTTGCCATTTTTCACTAAGCTAGGAACTGACATTAAATTGTTATTAATATGAGGAACATACAATACATTTTCCATTTTTACAAATATTTCCTCATTGTTTATATTTGTACATCCTCTAACAATTCCACGACTTTCACCAAAAATAATTCTTCCACTTTCTGCTGTATTTATTTCTGTATTATCTGGCCTCTTTTCTAAAATAATATCTTCTTGATAACTCATGTGAGACTGTGCAAGCAGAATCTAACATCCAAATTGTTTCCTTTTTACTATCATTATTCATTATTTGTTCATCAAAATTCTCATTCATAACCATAGCATGTTCATTTTTCGAATTGAGGAAATAATTTCTTTGATTATTTCTTGAATTATTCCTAATTCTACCTCTATAATTTCCTCTATAGTTGTTTGAATAATTGTTTCTACGATTTATTTCACTATTATTATTCACATTACTTTTATGATAATTGTTTCTGTTCCAGCAATTTTTTGCTAAGTGACCAAGCTTTCCACAATTATAGCAAGCACCTCTCTTTTCTTCCTTGACTTTAAATGCATTAGCTTCTGATTCTGCTCCTTTATCATATTTCCTTTCAAAATGTAAAAGCGTTTCTCTCATAGTTTCATAATTAATTGACGGATTAGATGATATTGCTATTGAAACTTCACGATATTTATCAGGAAGACCTTCAATTATACAAGTAATCAATTCATTTTCTTCAATTTTAGTTCCTAATTCTGAAATTTCTGTTGCTAACGCATGTGCACGCGTCAAATACTCGTTAATACTTTCTCTTTCCAATTTCTCAATTTTCGCTAGTTTAATTTTCAATTGAATTTTTCTCTGACTGACAGCACCTTCGTGTCTCTTCTTCAATATATTCCATAATTCCTTAGCATTATCTATACCACGACACGCCATCGCTTGATCAGAAGATAAAGTTAAAATAATTAATGCACATACCTCGTCGTTTTTCTTGTTCCATTCGTTCCATATTTTCATTGAAGTCTCATCTCATTCTTTTTTCTCTGGTTCGTCATTATAAAACATCATAATACAAATGTTTTGATTTAATAAGAGCCATTATTCTCATACTCCATAAAGCATAATTCGTACTTGTCAACAATTCTATTCTTCCGAATGATTCCATATTTTTCACTTCTTCTGTGTCTTTTTACAATTCAAATTGAATGCTGCACGCTCTGCTACCAAATTGTTGTAGATAAAAAGTCTTAATATAATTCATTAATTTATTGAAATGAATTTGTACACATCGTAAGTTCTATCCTTATAACAACCGTACAATAACTTATTCGACTTACTCAACAAAAACAATTGTACATCGTCAATCCCCACACACGTGCTTCGTAACACGTATTCCATCAATATTCGAACCTACAGCCTTCGTCTCCGGAAACTTATTTAGATGCAGCTCTAATCCCCTGAACCACAAAGATTCTTATAGATTATTTGGGTTACTAGCTCTGAAAATTTGGCTCCAGAAGTTGCAGCTTTGAGTCGTGTCGCCAACAAGTCTGTATAGCTAACGTTGTTTGGACCCTTTTTTTTGTAATTTTTATTTTCATTATTTAAAAAAATAGGAAAAACATTGTCAAATATACGAACTATGTTGTTATCGACTTGTTTTTCTCTTTAAAAACCATATATAGTCAGAAGAGGTTTTGAAAACAGAATAATGTTTGTTTTAAATACAAACGGACATGTGTGTGTATTTGAAAAAATATGCAAAAACATATGTCAAGTACTTTTCATACACTTCCTAGGGCTGCTGAATACTTAAAGATCTAATTTCTTAGAGTACATTAATGAATAATAATTTGATAGGTTACAAGACAAAAATCTGTTAGTTACACACGCATGAGTTATAAATAGAAATTAGTATTACAAAGAACCGACGGTTCGTCGGCAACCGCAATTCGTGCAAGGAATTCTCAATTCGTTCGAGGCTCACGTACATAATGTGCGTTTCCACTTTGTAGGTGTGACGGTGCAGATTGAGGCATACCTCCACGTATTCCATAATATAATCTGTGTCATCATTCATTATTTCGTATTATTGGTTTAGTGTTGTGTTGCCTGAATTGTGGGGACCCATGGTGAAGTGGACTGATTACTCTTCTTTCACCTCGGGGTCCGGTATTTCACTTCCGTCCTGTCCAGGTGGAATTTATGGTGGACGCAGTGAGGAAACGCGGCTTGTTTCCTCGAGGATCTGTTATTTCCATTGACTCTCATTCTTCAATCTTCTCTATTTTCATGCTTATAACTTATCCCAATATCGTCATCATTATCATTATCATTACATCTGAACATAACCGCCTTGCTAAGGTGACACAACGTCGGCAGTGTGAGATTCTGGATTCGATCTAAGGTCATTGAGTCGTTACCCCCCCAAAAAATTGAGGCCATACAATAAATAAATATATAAATAAAAAATTCCGCAAAGCAGCTGAAAGAAGAAATATGGTTAGTGTTAGTGAAACAAACATGACATTTACGGTATATTGAATCAGCTTGGAAATGCAGTAAAAAAGAGCAATTTTGGCCGACCCGAGGAGCTAAATTCAGTTGCGAGGCCAAAGGGGGTCTTCAGGGAAAACTTTCAGCTCCCGTAGCGTAGTGGTTACGGCAATAGTCGCGAGTTGCAGGGTCTGCGGGTTCGAATCCCGCCTTAGGCGTACTACATGCTTGTTTAAGTTTGTGACATGTTAGAGCTTAGCCATACCTCACCTCACGTAATCACCTTCATTTCTTCCCCGACCTTCCCCTGCCCAAATGTTGTATCAATGCGAGGGATGAAGGTGACTGCCTGCATGCTTAGCTCCGTATTCGGCTTAGGGCCGCAACGTGAGCGCCACCTGGCCGCTTCCATTCTTGTGAAAGGGTCCAAGCGCCGCCACGAGCTTATGAGTCACATGCGGCAGGAGTACGTGCTGTTATGGTCGCAATGGTCTTACGAGTAGAGTCAAGGGGCTCTATGACGTGAAAAGAACAGTGAAACAATCTGAGGGGAGGAAGCGTCAACGGATAACCGAAATGTTAAAATTGACGTAAAATGCCTGATGTTGGTGATGACTGATTAGTGATTCCAGGCGCATCAACGCCTAAGGCATTTATTCCCGTAAGTGTAGTGCATGTTCCCCTGGGAGGTGATGTGATCTTCCCCACTGGATGGTGAGATCCGGCGCCTACTTACCTGTCGACCAACGAAGTTTTCCCCAAAAGGTACCTCCCATCGGCGGGGGCTCCGCCCCAGCCGGGCAAGCTCTACGCTTCTCCCCGGTCTCCCGGCGTATGTGATAGTGTAATGTATGTAAATACAAGTGTGTCTAAGTAATGGGTGAGGATAGGAAAAGGAGAGAAAGGAAAGATCGCGCGCAGTCCGTGGCTCGTTTTTTAGGGTACTGCTCCGGCATTCGCCTGATGTTGATCGGAGAAACCACTGAAATCTATCAGAGCAGGCGGTTGCTAGGATTCTTCTCCATGCAGCGGCTGAATTCGACCTAGTTGACAAGCTAGATGATGATGAGTATCCTGCCGAAACTGTATCAGCTCACGCAGCAGGAGCCGGGCCATTGTATGTAGACAGGCTCCAAATGTGGAGAGCGCGTGAGGCGCGAAGATGTTCGCCTCGCGCGACCCCGCGCCGTCGCACATGACCTCTCGCGAGGCGGCGCGCGGCCGGTGGCGGACCGGCCCCACACACGCGAGAAAGTTCGGCCGCTCCGAATTCGGGTCGCCGAAATGGAAGCCACTTCGTTAGTTGGTGGTGGCGGTCCACACACATCGTGATAATAGGACTCGTTTGGGAAAATTTAGTATATGGAATTCTTGAAATTATTTACGGGACCGTCTGGACTTTCTGCATGAAATATGCTCATTTGCAACTGTCTCACTGTTAATCGACGTTATTGAGCACATGTTCCTCGATTCATCATTTATTTCTGCACGTAATATAACAGTACTCTTCTCAATGAATCTAGTGCTGTTTTGATCTCAAATTCGGTGTCGAACAGTAATTTGATTTTTTTTTTTAATTTCTCATCAGATTTTGTCTCAGATGTAATCAGATCTGTCTCCTAAGCGACGTTGCAAGGGGGAGCTGATCTTATTCGTTTAGGTAATTTTGCACGAAAATAAAATTCAGGTCTCTTTGAATTATCTTTATTTTAAAAAAATCATCAAGATTTTGAAATGCAGGTGTATTGAGTACGTCTGACAATAATTGTATCCATTAAAATGAGATAGGATATTACCTTCTTTGAAAAGCAGAGATTCCAGGTCAAAACACTAGACGTACGTGCGCCTTCGATGGAATGGATGTATTCAGCACAAGAATTTACATCCACTTACGTAATAGACTAAGCGTTTTCCATTTCTGGAAAATCAGATACGCTCAAATTACTTTGCAGACTATGCCTGAATAGTTTCTAGTATCGTAAAACGTTCTAAAATGTTAATCTTTTTAATGTTACCAAGAAGTAGTCAATTTCAAAGTATTGGATACAAGACATAAAATATTGGGAAAGATTCCAGAAAGTTACCTAACAGTGTGCCATATTTAGTAATGTCCTTCAAAAACCTTCAGTAGTAATGACATCATTTGACTTGTGAATGAAATAAAACAACCAAGTGTAAAATACATTTTTAAACGTTTTTGAGTATTAATTATTTTATGAATAATACAATTAAATTTATCATTCAAATTAATTCAATGAAACTACAGTTACGATGTTAATGTATTACGTATTCACTGAGAAAATTACAGGTATTTTAGAAACCTAAATAAATGTATTGGAAGTGAACAATGTCATCTAAATGATGTCTATTGGTTTTGAATATTTCAAGAGGTGATGTTCCTAGTTCTTCTTTTTAACACTGTTTTAGTATTTAAAAATGCTCTGAATATAATACATTCGGATTAACACATAACAAACCTTTACCTTTAAACAATATTCTATAGATTTCTTTCCTTTCAGTACATACTTTTATCCAATGGTACCCACGTTTTTGTGAAGTCAAATTATACGTAGTAAATCAATATTCGTAGTAAGATATTATAAGACGTACTGTGAGGTTATGATAATATGATTACTTCCATGTTCACGAAATATATCCTTCAGATCTGTTTGATAGTTTAGCATTCAGACTGCTGTTGAGAAAATGGCTTTATCTGATCTACCACTCAGAGACTTAAGGTTAATGGATATAGGTATTAAGGGTAATGAATATAGAATCATAGGCATAAGCACGCAGTCTAAGCAGAGGGGGGCGGGACATCAAGTGGTTGATGTCAGAATGGGTGATTTCATATTTCTCACGAAATTGTGGAGCTCCCATCCTTTTACTGTAAGAGAAAGCTCGTTACAATCTGTCAACCACTGAGATGTGTGAAGCCTTCCTTTTTTGCCTGCTGCACGTGGAAAAGAGCCCGTGTAGCTCACTTTGGCATGAACCACCTTATTTCATCGTAAAATGGGGCTTTACCAGATCGCAGATCTATGACAACAGCACTTGATGAACTCTTCTCCTAAAGAGAAACCTTCCCCAGGCTAAATGAACAGGTTCCCCGCCGGCAGCGGACGTGAGCGGCGGCGGCGGCGACGGCGGCGGCGGCGGCGGCGGCGGCGGCGGCGGCGGCGGCAGGTGCAAGCAGGTGCGAGTGGCAGCACTGCGGCGGCGGTGGCACGCGCGCGCGCCATTATCTCCCTTTAGGAGAGCCCATTACTCCGCGTGCGCACTGCACCCGGTGCGACCGGTGGAGGCGGCGGCGACGACGGCGGCAGCGAACACAGCGGCGGCCGGGAGGGCGGCGGCGGTCACGACGGTGGCGGTGCTGGCAGTGGTGGTGGCGGGGGCGGAGCGGTGGTGACGAAGTCGGCGGCGGTCGTCAGGAAACGTCATGGCGGTCGCCATGCCCCCCCAAAGGCCTAGAGTTTTCCTTTACCCCCCAAAGGCCTAGAATTTTCCTTTACCGTCCTTTATTTGGCATAATTGATTTACATATTTATTTACATTCGAATTATATAATTATTGAAACAATAAAATTGTATCGTATCATATCGTACATAAATAAAATACAATAAAATAACAAATATGTTTATTATTTAACAAAAATCTACGTTGCCCCCGCCCCAAAATGATCGGCTGGATCCGCCCCTCCGGCAACGGTGGTGGTGATGGTGGCGGGGGTGGTGGCGATGGCGGAGGCGGGGGCTGCAGAGGTGGTGGCGGCGGTGGCGGCGGGATGGCAGTGGCTGCTGTAGCGGGCGCGCCGTGAGAAGTTTGCTTTTCCGCGCACGCAGCGGCGCAGTTGCTCGCTCCAATATTAGCGTTCCCGTCGCCCGGAGCGCGCGCTCAAGCGACCGCCGCGGCGCGCCGCTACGGCGCTGCCAACTACGGACCGCTGAACGGTCCTATGTGATAGAGCTTCTTATACTTTTTCTTATGATGGCCGCCTTTCACTTGTAGAAATTTTCAACGATTCCAATTATTATAGCAAAAACCCATTCAATACACAATATTGTACATAGGTAAAGAAAATAAAATTTAATTCTTTAAAGCTCCCAGGCTGACGATGTAACGACTTAGCATAACCAGCCCTAGTATTAACGACTATCATATTTTACTTTATAGTTTGCGCATAGCTCATGTCCTTTTAATTTATTAACAATTAATAATTTAGTAATTATTAATTTATTAATATTTATTAATTTAGTAATTATAAATTTATTAATAATTATTAATTTATTAATAATTTAATAACAAATTTTCACGACACTATTTTAGCTGCTTCCTGACTTCCCGGGCGGTAGCGGCTTTTAGTTTATGTAACCATGTTGTGCTGCAAGCTTTGTTTACAGTAAGCTTCGCGTTAAGTTTTCCTTATTTTTTACTCGACGTCAGAACGATAATGGATGAATGAGTTAAAGGTTCTGTGTTTGTTTCCATTTAATGTCTCGGTAAGTAAACTAATTGCTTTGAACAAAATATCATAATCTACTGTTTACAGGTAATTATCTAGACTACGTAATAATTCTTTATAATTAGAATTCATCCTAGAGGGTCGTTGGAGTTTGATTAACGGTAGATATCCTGTCATTTCGATGTGAATGAATTTAATTTTTATCCACTGACAGAAATTCGGAAACTCAGAAGTGTTCTCCTAGCATAGCGGTGAACGTTTAAAACGATTTTTTTCTTTTTTCTCAAAACTTGATACTCCTTACCAGAATTTGCTCAGCAATTTTGGAATACAACCTTACGTAAACAGATTACTACATGTCGATTTGCAAATCACTCAAGTCTATCAAAAGGGCGATCTTTGAAGGTTTTAGGTTTAGGTTTTAGTTTAATACTTATACTTCTAGAGAGATTATCTTAGAACATCAGAAACGAAAATTTTACGTAGTGAATTACACAATTTTAAGTGAAAGTTGGATGGCCTTATTTATGAACGTGATGATTTTCTAACTTATCTACTTATTCATTGCAGAAAGTGAAACTATGATAGTGTTATTATTTATTATTCCATTTTTTCGAATTCTTATGCGGAGAGTTCGTTTTCTTTCTTTATCTACTTCTCTTGTCCTTCGTTTTTCTATAAAAATTGTTGTTACATATAAAATGATACGTGATGTATTTCATATTTGTCTTCCAATAATCATTTCATGCTTCAGGCAGGATCCGAAACCCATTGGAAAACCTGGAGCAACAGTTCATTGAAATTATTAATGTAAAATTTGTATTTTTAAGAATTTAAATTAATATTCACTAGAGAAGAATGCTAAATGTTACTCCAAGGGTCGTAAAGAAACACTTTTCCAGTTTATTTGGAAGCTATAAAGACACTTGAAAATAAACACCAGTGTTGATTGTGATTGATTTATTACAATATATCTAAATTTAAATTATCATAGTTAAGAAAGATGAACTTAAAAATATATCATAATGTCGACGTGGTTTGATTAGTATAACACAATACACGATACTAACATTTCTGTGACGTTAAGTTATGTGTCATTATTTTCGATATTTTCTGCGTTCACATTTTAAAGTCGTGATGCTTTCATCCAAATTACTAGTGATCGACGCCAAGGTCTGAAGGTGACTACATCGTAATTGCACGTTTGCAGGATCGATACCGCCCGAGAAGGGATTTCTGGAAATAAAATTCTTTCGCACATTTTCTTTCTCAATGGAAACAAGGACGTTCTTGTGTAAATGGTCGTCCATTTAACCTAGTCAATTCCCATCTCCAAAGCTCTGATTATTTGAAGAAGCTGTAGTGTAACTAGAGGGGCAATCACAAATACTTTATCTTTCTTTTTACGCGCAATTATAATTATTATTTGACAATTTAAGGGTGTTGATACTATCTGTTCACTAAGCACATTTAATAAATACAAAAGTCCGTTTATATAAAAAACTACTAATATTATACAGTTTTGCATAATGAATCCCTGCCCCTCCCAGGTTCTGCTCTGAAACCGCTATTGGAGATGTGACGACACAAAGTCTGAGATTTTGTACGCCCAAGAATTTCAATTGAATTTTCTCGGCGCTCCCAGTCTCTCTTCTGCCGGCAACACAATGCATAAGTTGGCAACACCTCCCGGGTGCAGAGAAGGCGCGCACGGCGGCGCAGCGGCGCCACAGGAGGCGGCAGATCCCAGCTTAATTGGGCAGAGAAAGTCGCTCCGCCCGGCGCCGCCCCGCTCTCGGCACACTGGGCCAAAAGGCCTGGATACCTAACTAAAGTAATGAGTATAATAATAATAATGATAATAATAATAATAATAATAATAATAACAACAACAATTCCACCTGGGTAGTACACGACCTTGTAGTTGGTGGTGGTGCTTGAGTACCCCTATGAGCTTGAGAGCTATGTCAGTGGTAGCCTAGCTACTGGTAGAGCCTCCTTTGCTGAATAGGTTGAAGGTCAGATGAAGAAGTACTCCAGAGGAGAGTGGGAAGTAAGTAGAGAGGGAAGGGTCATGATCCTTTGGACTTGCTGTTATCGGCCCATGGAGGGTACAGGAAACTGGGTTGGCACACCAGGCTACTGGTGCTAGAGGCTAGAGTGCACGCCAGGCTAGAGTGGAGGACCAAACCTTGCATTAGCCAGCGAAGAAGGATGCCTTCAGCAGTCAGTGAAAATCCCGTAGGGTTTAGTAATGCCGACTGGCGATCGGAGGGACCCCTTGCTGGGCCCTGCGGGGGGATGCCCCGAGACCACTGAGGGTCGCAGTAACAGATGACAGAAAATAAGACATGGGTTAAGAGCGATCTGTGAACTAGAAATTGCTACCTGCGAATCTTCCCTAAAAACCAATGAAGCAAAACGGATAGAACAAGAAATGCAATGAATCTTAACGTGCCTTGTTCAACGTCCCATACCTACTCAGAAACCGAGATAATGTCACCTTATCGATGTTTGTCAGTCCCATGGATGTTAGCCCCAGGGCAAAAGCGAAAAATGGGGGCTCAGAAATATAATTTTAAAATTATCTAATGCTGCGCGAAAAAAACTGCGGATTTTCGGCAGAAAAACTCTTATTACAGGGCCCTGGTAACAAACAAGTGGATAAATCCAGTTGCTAAATTAAGAAGAAAAAAACTCCTAACACGTGGTTCTGCCAGAATCTCTGTTTTGTGAGTCCTTAACACCGAAAAACGAATTGGAAGCAAAACGTCTGCCCGTCTCTCTTGTCTGTGAGCAACGCTAGCGACTAAACCGATTTTCTCCAACATTACTACTCAACAATCAATCTGGCTGATCTCGTGGTCCCTTGAATTTGAAACCGATATTTTAAATTTGAAGGATACTTTACATGAAGTCCCCGGACCATTTCAACATTTTCTCAAAAACGGCTTCAATTTTTTGCTGTAAACTTCTTGTAAGAATAGAGTAAAACATACTTATTAAGGTGACATAGATCCGATTTTCACGGATAACTGAATTTTCGAAAATTGGAAAAGTTTGAATTTTGTGCGGCGTCTTCCTCCAACTACAAAATTGCAGATAGAGATTTTCCCTTCAAATAAATTTTTTTCTTCATAGTGAGTTCTTTCTTTAAGGTTATGTACATTTTTTTGAAAATTTTAGTAGTTATCGCGCAATATTCCATGAAATATGTGCAAATTAAAAAGAAAACAAGAATTTCTCAAAAATGACTCCAAATTTTGTCTTTAGACTGTTGGTAGGCATGTACTCTATTAGATGACATAAACGCAATATTGCTCCATTCTTTTGTTTTTTCAAAAATTGCAAAAATATCTTTTTTACATGCCTTTCACGTGGTTAATACTTGCATTAGCGGCGATTTGTTGACATTATTATCTTAAAGAGTAAATGTGCTTTAAATAATTTCAAGTAAAGTTTCTCGAGAACTCAACCGTTTTCTGTGAAAACTAGCTCAAAATTCCGCATTTTCAAAAACGCTCAAACGCCATTTTCTCATAAATATCTCCAAACTTTTTCTTCAAACTCTTCGAACGGATAGTGCAAATTGCACTCTTTAATATGACGTAAATTTCATTTTGGAGTACTTTTCCGTTTTTTTAAAAATTACACAAATTAATTTTTTTGAAAGGTTTCTCAAATCTTTAATATGCACATTATCAGCAATTTGTAAACATCATTATATTTGTGAATATCAGTGCTTCAAATGACTTTAAATAAAGTTTTTTGAGAACTGAAAAATTTTTTGCGAAAAAGTTTGTTTCAAATTTTGCAGTTTTAGTAGTGCTTAAACACCATCTTCTTAACAACAGCTACAATATTTTTTTAAATTGCTATTTGAGACGAGGTTTTTGTGTTCTTTAATATTCTAAAATTAATATTTTCGTTTACCATTAGGAAAGCGAAAAATTAAGAAAATGTCTTTATAAAGTACTTCGGGCGGCGATAGATGGCAGTTGGCTTTCTCCATGAAATGTATTTACAAAAATACATCTTCAAATGAAATCATCCTTAAGTTTATTGAAAATACGAGTAGTTTTTCTTTAATTTCGTGACAAACATAATAGCCCGCTGCAAATTTCCAGCGCTTCAGGACTTCGGATGCTTCTTAAATTAGAATTTGCAATTATGTATATTAGTTTTTTGTTCGTTTTTACATTCGATCTTTCGTTATACATATACACATTAATCTTTAAAGAAATAATTTACTTTCAAATATTGGAAATAAAAATTGCTACTCTTTAAGGGAGTATCGACAATGCAGGGAATTCAGTAATTGAATTCCGTTCCATTGTCGCGAATTTCTGTGAATGACGCGTCATTGTTGTGACTTGATATAGCTGAATGGTATCAGGCTTCTTTTTCCAATACAAGTTTACAAAACTTTTGTATTATATTTTTATACAATTGTAGAATTCACATAGTTTTGACAACACTGCGATGGAAACAGTGAGTTGTTCGCTTCTTGTTTGAATTTGACGTTTTCAAATAATAGCTAAGATGTTAGAAGGGCAGCAAATGCAATATTTCAATCCTATGTAGCTGTTTCCAATAATACGGGAAAGTCTGTGCTGTTGTAGCACCACTAGTTTAAGATATGGAGAGAGCGGAATGCAGATATGAGATCTACCGTAATTCAAATAAGCTTGCCACTCAACGACGATACATACTCAGCAGTGAAAAATTCACAGCAGAACAACTTGCAGACATCCAGAGAAACACGGAGTATGTTCTTCGATCAAACTATCCACATGACGAACATGTAGAACCATCTAATATCCCTGAAAACGATGGTCCTCTTGAAGGTTCATCTCTTCAAAGTAAAACATCCGTCAGTGGTGAAAATTCATCTGGCTATGAATATCACGATAAGGATATGATGCGGAACCTCCTCCGATGTGAAATAGAACGAGTTTGCCTACTTCCATTCGAATCTCGTGCACCGTGTCGGAGAATTTACGAAAATGCTAAATCTAAGAGAGTGATAGAGACAGCGAATTCTGTCTTAAATGGGGTTGTATAAACCTCAAGTAGAGATCTAGATATTACTGAAATCGATCACATTGTATATGCAACTGGATATCTAGTATCTCAGATAATTTTTGGGCCAGCCAAGAACAACGACGGCCAGACAGAGTAAACAGCTCCGTACCCTCATGGGCGAAAAGAATTATAAAACGGATAGCCGACACGGTGAAATATCACTCTTAGCCGAGGCATCTTCAAAATCAAATCACACTTCTAAAGTTCAACAAAAATACTGCATGTTGAACAAAAATACTAAATTGAAAATGACCCATGGCTAATATTAGCTGAAAAGCTAAAAAGAGAAAATCCCAGTATGGGCTCGACGAGTTAGACGTTTCAAACGTAGAGAAGATTTCCGTATACAGAATCGGTTGTTTGAAGCAGAGGCGAAGAGATTCTATTGCAGTCTGTCTCTAAAACCGAATGGCAATGCTGCCCTTTCTTGAAAAGATGACGTCGAAACATTTGGATCAGGAATCTGGGAGGAAAGCAGATCATACAACAAAGACGTAACTTGGCTGCAATTTGAAGTTGATGTTGCCCATGGACTCGTGAAAACAGTGGAACATGTTCACAAGTTTTCGGAAGAGGACCTATGCCAAGCAATTAAGAATATGGAAAACAGGAAATCACCTAGATTTATTGAATTAGAAAATTAACAGCATTACATTCTCATCTAGCAAAGGCTTCTAATACACTTTTCGAAAACCCAAAGAAACTCCCGGAATAGCTCACACGCGGCATCACGTATTTGCTATCCAAAGCGGGAGACAGCTCTTTGAAGAAGAACAATAGGCCAATCACTTGTCTGCCATTAATGTACACATCTATAACTGCAATCATAGCTGACAAAATGTATAGACACCTAGAGAAGAACGTCTGTTGCCAGTTGAACAGATAGAATGTCGTACAGTTTCCTATGGCTGCAAGGAAATCTTGCTCCGAAAAAGGCATCTTCAATAATGTAAAGAAACGAAAACGTAATTTAAGCATGGTTTGGATTCACTATCTTGAGTCAGGTAAAACTTACACATACTTGGGCATTGAAAAATGTGAGACCATCTTGAACGACACAATGAAATAGAGAATTTTGTAGGGAATATTATAGAACAGTGAGACTTGTCCTGCAGTCCACTCTGAATTCCAAATATAAAATATCAGCAATAGACAGTTAGCGGTGCCTGTAGACGAATACAGTTTCGGCCTAGTTGACAGGACTGGGCAGGATATTAGCATTTTGAATCGAAAAACCGGAAAATCTGCTTACAATGCATCATGCCGCCCACCCTCGAGCTCATGTACATAGGTTTTATGTGTCACGTAAGGAATGAGGAAGAGTCCTCAGACAAATTGAAGCCTCCTGGCACAATGCAATAGTCGGGATGGGAAAGTATGCAGTCAACCATCAAGATGACCCACTAATGAGGCAGGTCATGAAATCTGACCGAAGAATGGGATACAGATGCATTGTAGTGTTGCAAGAAGCATTGCGAACAAGACTATGCAAGACACGCAGAATGACTGAGACACTGAACTTCTGATGCTACTCAACATGAAATGTGAGAGACATAAAATGTTAAAGAAATCGTGGAGCGACAAACCACTCCACGGACAATATTTAAAACGAATGCACAGGGTACAGATTAATAAAGATCAATCATTTATGTGGCTCGAAAGGCGTAGAATGAAGCCAGAATCGGAAGCTGCTAATAGCTGCCCAAGATCAGGCGTTTAGAACACGACATTATGGTAAAGCGGTTGTCAAAATTTCCCAAGATGACAAATGCCGCCAGGGACAAGTAGAAACCAATGATCACATCGTCTCAGCCTGTCCAATTCTATCAAAGACCGAATACTTGAAAAGACACGCCTGGGTTTTGTAGTTACCTCCACCGGCAGATCTGTACCGCCCTCGAAATTCCAAGTGGTACGAACACTCACCAAACCCGGTGATGTCTGTTGGACGCTATACAATATTGTACGACCAAGAAATTCAAACTGATCGCAAGAAAGCGGCAGACACACCGGATATAGTTATCCATGATTTGAAGAAATTAATGGTGCTACAGGATGGCACAGACTTTCCCGTATTAGTTTTATATTCCCTTTGGTCTCCTATATTCAAATATGTCCTCCTATATTCAAATATGCTAGCTAGCTAGCATATTTTCTTGCCAACTGCCATCTATCGGCGCACAAAGTACATTTTTTGACATTTTATTAATTTTTTAAGAACGCAAATATTATTTTAAGAATATTGAAGAAGAATGGAACCAAAATTAGAATTTTATTTGAAAAATTTGGAGCCCTTTTTAAGAAAATGACGTTTAAGCGCTACTGTAAAAATGAAATTTGACGCTCTTTTTCACAGACAATTTTTGAGTTTTCAAAAAACAAAATTTAAAGTTATTTAAAGTACACTGACTCACAAAGACAATAGTGTTGATAAATCGCTGGAAAAGTGCATATTGAAGGTGTGAGAGATGTTTAAAAAATTATATTTGTGTAATTTTTGAAAAAACGAAAAAAATAGTTCAAAATGAACTTAATGACATATTAAAGAGTGCAATTAGAACAATCCGTTCGAAAAGTTTGAAGAAAAAATTTGAAGCCATTTTTGAGAATACGGCATTTGAGCATTTCTGAAAATGTGGAATTTTGTGATAGTTTTCACAGAAAACGGTTGAGGTTTCGAGAAACCTATGACATTATTTAAGCACATGTACTCGTAAATATAATAATGTGAACAAATTGCTGCTAATGTAAATATTAATGACGTGAAGGACAAGTTAAAAATTTCATTTTTGTAATTTTTAAAAATTAAAAGAATAGAGCAATATGGCCTTTATGTCACCTCATTGAGTGTGTGGTCTAAGATGCGAGAGTTCTCGCATGGGTACGCAGAGGTAGTGGGGGAAAACTTGTGCTATGGCTTAAAAAGAACTTAAAAGAACAAACTTTTTAAAGTAGCTAAAGTAAAATAGCTTGAAATTAATGGAAAACAAAAATCAGAACGCGCTAGCCTACAATACTACGTGAATCAATTAAAAAACCAACTAAATTTAAAATTATAGAAAGAATAGTGCAAGTCACCCGACAACTGCCAACGATCGCAGTCCAAACGCACGATTTAAATGTTGGCGGTATTTGGAAGTATGTACACCAACTCCCATCTGCAAACGCATATTGTAAATAAAACACTGATATTAAACTCAAGGTATCGGTTCGTTAAGATATTAAACATGCAAACATCGTTTGAGCAACATTCCCATGTACCGAAGTGTGCTTACTGATGCCTACTAAATTGTTTCTAATGCTAACAAATGGTATTTAGTACTCTGTGGCATAGTGACGCTTGCAGACATAAAAGACAGGATGTGCCTTTGTCTATGGAAGCCACAAATAGACAGACCTTTAAGCTGAGCAGGAAGGGGGCGTGTCTAAGATGGGTTTAGGCTGAGCCAGGACTGCAGAAGGGTGCTGAGGCCAGGGGGCGGTAAGGACACGTCAGTGGTAGGTTGCAGACGTCATCGTGGCGGTTGGCGCCTACAAAGCTCTGAAGGGGGGAGGTCACGTGGGGCACCCACGTCACTTAGACGGAGTGGGAGTAGTCACATGACACGTCGGTCATGTGACCGAATCTATTTAAGGTAAAGTAAGGGCATAATCAGCAGGATACATTTGTGGCACGGCGCCAAGTGGTATCTTCCTTAAGTGCTCACGCACTTCGCTCCGGGGGTGAGCGGCCGGATTCGTCCGGGGAGACGACAGTCTCATCTCTAGCGACGCTTTCAAGCGGTCGCTGTTCTTGCGGTCAAGCAAGGGCGGGTGGGGGACTCGCAAAGCAGTCGCAGGTAGCGGCTAAGATAAGCTGTTTTTTAGGAGGGTTCCGTAAAGCACGTATAAAGTGAATGAATTGTGCAACCTTGTATATATATATATGTTTCTTAGTCTAATAAATTTTGTTTTTGTTACGAATCCTTCGTGTCTGTGTCTGAGTGATTCAACGACGCCACAACTCAAAGGTGAAAACATTAGTTTGAATATTTTTGGCTCGGAATTGTTTTCCTTGAGGTACGTAAGGACGCAGAAAATAATTTAGTACGTTTTAGTAAACAAATAATTTTTCAATTTTCTCACCCCAGCAAGCTGGCACCCTGACTCTCCAAAACCCACTCGGTTCTTCATAACAAATTAAGGAAAGTTAAATAATATTGCAATGAGTAGATCTGTTCTTGCCCGATCCGATATTTTCGCACTACTTTACTTGGCTTTCTCAAGAGTAAAAACCTTTTCTATTATTTGACTATCAAGGAAAGCGAAAAGCTAACTCTCAAGGAAGATTGAAAAATTTCTTCAAATGTTGTTTTTAAAGACGTATGAATTGTTCCAAGAACATCTCTCTATAATGTTGAATAAACTTTAATTGAAAATTTGTTTCAAACATCAATTGCATTGTTATTTTGTTTGATATTCTGTAAGTACATTAGTAGTTCCTCTCCTTTATGGAACGGATAGACAAATGGATAGAGAAAGGGTGGGATTTAACATGCGAGAGTTCTCGCACGGGTACGCTAGTCTCTATCAAAAGTTTAAAGAAAAAATTTGGAGCCGTTTTTGAGAAAATCTTATTTATGTCATTTTTTAAAATTGCAAATATTTCGCGCAATAGTGGCAGAAAACCACCTACAATTTTCAAAAAAATGTACATGACCTTAATGAAAGAACTCACTATGGAGAACATATTTTATTTGAAGGAAAAATCCCTATGTTTAATTTTGTAGTTGTAGGAAGAGGCCGAAAAAAATTCAAACTTTAGCAGTTTTCGAAAATTCAGAATTAACCGTAAAATTAGAATCTATGCCACCTTAATGAGTGTATTTTACTCTATTCTTTCAAGAAATTAAAAGAAAATATTTGGTGCCATTTTTGTGAAAATTCTTAAAATCTCCGGCAAGCTTCATGTAAAGTACCCGCAAATTTTATATAATCTTTTTCAAAATCTCAAAGCTGGGACTCGAGCCAGATCGAGAGAGGTTTCTTCAATTCGAAAAATAAATCCTACGTATGGTTTAGCCGCTAGTAGTGTTCTCAGACGGACAGACGAACGGACAAATGGACGTTTTGCTTTCAATTGCATTTTCGGAATCACCTCTCGTCTCCGAGGTTTTGGTCTTTGCTTGAAGCCACTGGAGGCAGGCAAACCAAAAGGGGAAAGAGAGACAAAGGAACAAAGAAAAAAGGAGTGAGAAAGGGAGAGAAAAGGAAAATTGAAGAGAGAGAGAGAGAGAAACAGGAGAGAGAATAAGAAAGAAAGAAAGACAGTGAGAACGAAGGACATAAATGGAACGAGACAAATAAAAAGAGAGAGACCAAGAAAAAGAGAAGGAGGGATAGAAAGACAGAGAAAGAGGAATAGAAAAAAATAACGACTAAGAAAGAATGAGAGAAAGAGAACAAAAGAAATTTGACGTATTAAAAATTGAAAATCAAGGTCTATTTCATTTTCTTTTGTTTATTTTCAATACAAAAAAAAGCTAAAACATTTCATTCATGGCACAAATGCTTCTGCTTGGCATGCTTGCCAATTGCAAAACATTGCTATACTTCTGTTAGTGTGAATTCGTGTTACGGTGCTGCGTCCGAGGAACCACGGATGGGTCGCTCCCCGCCACGCCCTCCTCCGCCTGGCCCCGCCCAGCCACGCCCCACCCACTGCGCGCACGAAGCGCCCGTTACGCTGCGCCCGTTGCGTTGCGTCGCCTCGCCTCGCGTCGCGCTTCGCTTTTTTTTTGTTCCTCTTCGCGGCGCGCCTCGCTTTCTTGCGTCCTGTTTTCTTGTGATGAAGAGAATTACATCATGCCTTCACTTCCGCCTGTCTCTTTCGGGTTTACTGGTGCTGACGAGTACTCGAGGTCTCCAGTTATCGTTTGAAATGTGTGGGCGGTACATATTTGTGTCATTTGCCGAAACGATTTTCGTCTATTTTGTTTGGTTTTATATTGAATAAAGAACACACTGTGTAACATTTTCATCTTTGTTTCTTCTCAGTTACTTTAGGGAAAGAAAGTAATTTGTGTACAAAATACTTTATACGTCAGTCATAATTGTTATGTTCTTAGTTTAAAAAATGAAGCGAGCAGTAACATTTTCGCAGAATTTAAGCTGCCAATAATTAATTTAATATGCCAATTTACTAATAGCCTGTACTTAACAAGAAAAAATATTTTTTCGATGCGACTATCATCATCTTAAAAAAGACCCAATTTACCAAAACATATGCCATATTTGGAATTAAACATACCATAAAAATGTGTGCATCAAACATACCCTGAAATAGTTTTAAGTTGTTTGGCAAGAAAATATGTGTTGACCAGGGTAATTAAAAGCGACTAATTTAAGCGAAACATTTAAATGTATTTTTGAAACTTTTTCATTGAACGTCGTAATCTGAAACGTAGCTGGGTGGTCCAAGATTAATTGCGTAAAAGCAATTCGGACCTTGCATAAACGCACCAAACTGCTTAGCTCATCGACAAGAACATTAAGTGTAAATGTGCCACTCAGCCTTCGATTTCCCTTCTCAATTAGGGTAGTGGATTTAATAGTGGACGAGACCTCCAAGCAGAGTATGCAAAATTCACTCACACTCTCACTCTCACGGACTTTCCACGTCGTAATTATGATGTTATTAGAAATCATTTGAGACAGTGTGTTTGTGAATATGTAATGAGAATAATTGTTCCCTACTATTTTCTACTAAAACTGTAGATGCGTCCTGGGTTAATGTTACTTCAAGAAACGAAACCATAAGATCTCATTTTAATTTTTTTGGCTTTTTCTTATATAAATATGTAGAAAAAATGACTGACAAAGAAATGAACATGAAGACGCGACAGCCTGTTACGGGCCAGGGCCAAACAGTAGGATTCTGGTCTCGCCGCCATGAGTTGAGTGGTACGAGTGGTTAGCACGAAGACATCTCCACGTCGTATTCCGGTCTTCTCAACATGAGAAGTGAGTTTTCTCACCGTCACACGGCAACATATATTGCGATATTGCAAGGAAACGGCACACTATAATCTTGCCCTGGCTGGTAATCGAACCCGGGGTCACGTCATGGAAAGCGAGCTCGCTGACCAATAAGCTAAACCGCGAGAGCATTAACGAAATAATAGATAAGTAAAATACCCAGCCATAAACTATTTCCTAACAAATTATTATTATTATTATTAAGAGTATACATATATCGGAGTCGGTGCCCTCGCAGGAAAAAACACGTGAACAGCGCCAAGTTGAAACGCTCAACTGATCGTCATATCTGCATGCATACAACTGTCCTGGTATAACAAAAGCGTCTGTGTTAACCTTTTTCTCTTTAAAAGAAAAATAATCGAAATGCCTGAGTTAACCTGCGGGAAGTGTGATGGAAAGATGAAGAATGAAGAAGTGTTTTGTCATGGGTGCGAGGACCATCTCCATTTCTCTTGTTCAATCAGTGAAGCTACATATAGGGCAAAATCGGAAAGAAATAAGAAAAACTGGAGATGTGCAAATGCAGAACGGAAAACACTGGCAAAGCAGTGAACTCCCCTAACCCCTTTGAATCGTTATTAAATGACATTAACAATAAAATAGACAATCTCAGCGGAAGTGTAAATGAAATAAAAAATACAATAGCTTTCCTGAGTAACAAAGTATGACGAAATAATAGAAGAAATAAAGGACCTAAAGACTGTAAAAGAAGAAATGAAGAAGAAGATGGAAAAAATGGATAGAGTGATTGATAAAATTTATGATGTAGAACAGCAACTTTTGAGTAACAATATAGAAATCAATGGAATTAACCCTGGCACTGAACCAATCACAGTGAAAAAGGTTGCAGAAATAGTTAATAAGTTTGTGGGGAACAAATTGAGGTGCTATTGAAAAAGTATCTACACATAATAACGAAAAACACAAAAATTAAAAGTAGTAGTAAAATTAAACTCCAGGATGATAAGGGATAACATCCTAAACAACAAAAAAAGGAGAATACAAAACAAGGACCTTTTTATAAACGGAGATGAACAATTTGTGTTCATAAATGAAAATCTAACGCAGTATCATGCAAATTACTATGGAAAGCAAAAAACAAGGCCAAGGATAAAATTTCAAATTCTGCTGGGTTAAGGAAGGAAGAATATTCATGAGAAAAAATGAGGGAAACAATGCCATCAGAATAAAGCATGAGGAAGATTTAGACCAAATTAATTAAATATATATTTATAAGTAAGGACATTCAAAAACCAATCATGAATTCTTCTTTTTTAACAGATTTAGAGATTCAGGAAACCAAAATCTGTAATTCCAGAGATGATTTTAATCAGCTAATAAGTTCTAATGGTGATAAATTTAATATAATTCATATAAATTTAAGATCGATAAGAAAGCACTGGATGAATTTTTGTGGAGTAGTAAGAGATAG
Source organism: Acheta domesticus (assembly GCA_031308135.1). Classification (NCBI taxonomy): domain Eukaryota; kingdom Metazoa; phylum Arthropoda; class Insecta; order Orthoptera; family Gryllidae; genus Acheta; species Acheta domesticus. Next base: position 103,203,774 of record JAHLJT010004567.1, on the reverse strand, counting down.
TTTATCAAATATGGATGTGATTGTCATGAGTGAAATAAGTGTCAAAAAGAATGAAGACCTTTCAGAATATGTTCTGCCAAATTTCAACAGATGCATAAAAATAAGAGAAGAGAAAGGCGGAGGAGGGATAATGCTTTTTGTAAAAGAAAGTTATAAATTTGAACTTGTTGATTTGGCAAGTTATCATTTTGAAGTAATAGCAGGAAACCTGGAAATTAATAACAAAGTGAAGGTGAGCATATATGCAGTTTACAGACCTCCGAACAAAAGCAAAACTATGTTTCTTCAAGAACTAGATAAAATTTTAAACACAGATAAGAATGAGAACAAAATCATAATTGCGATTGTAATATAGATATCTGCAATGATGAAAAAACTACAATTGATTACCTGGATACCTGATAAATCACAAGTTGGTGCATTGCATCAAGAAGATACGAGGGTTGAGATAAGAATGGAAAAGTAGTAAGCTCATGCATTGACCAATATAGCAGTAAGTGGAAAATCCAAAAACATAATCCCATACATCCTAGAATGTAAAATAACAGACCACTACCTGATAGGAATCTCATGTAACTACATCACCAAAAAGGCATTTCTGGACAACGCAGCAAAAAAATATGTATTGTAAATAAAAATAAACTGCAGAATGAATTAATGAACATAAATGAATTGAGTCTGCAAAACTTAACAGAGAATGAATTGTATAGTGTAATAAAAAATGTCTTTGAGAAAGCTTTTGTGTCCAAAGAATCAAATCAGAGTAGAAGAAAAGCAATCCTAAAACCCTGGATAAACACTGAAATCAATGAACTGATAAACAAAGGGATAACCTTTTTAAAAAATGGAAGAGGATTTCGGTTAATAATGAAGAATTAAAAGAAACAATAAGAATAAATTATAAAAAAATAAGAAATGAGGTCACAAAAAGAATTCAAATGCAAAAAAAAGACTATTTTAGCAAGTTATTTGAAAATAGCAGACAAGACATAAAAACACATGGAAAAACTATCAATCAACTTCTTGGAGTACCAGAGAAAAAATCTTTGGATTGAAGTCATAGTAAAAAATTTTGGAAAAAGCAACACGATTGATCATGTAGTAGAAAGATTTGCTAGCACTTTTTCAACAGCAAACGGATAACATTAGCACATAAGTTGCAATCTAGAAGTCTTGCCAAAAAAAAAAGGAAAACCACAGTGTAACTCGTTTTTACTGCCTGAAATCACACTGGAGGAACTAAGTTATTAATAAAAGGGATGGACAGCAATAAGCTCCAGGAATTGACAACATAACCATAAAAGATATAAAACTTAATATTGATGCATTAGCACCAATTATCATGAAAATTTATAAATTTGAGCATTAATAAGGGAACTTTTCCAGGACAAATTAAAAGAATCCATAATCAGGCCATTCATAAAGGAGATAATCTCTTTGTCTACGAAAATTACCGGCCAATTTCTATTCTAAATACAATCAGTAAAATATTCGAAAAATATATATCACAAAAATTGACAAACTTCTTGGAAAAATTTCAAATAATAGATAATAATCAATTTGCATACCAGAAACACAAAAGCACTACGGATCTATTGGAGAATTTAGTAGAAGAATTAAATGAAAAATTACACAAGGAATTTCATGTCATGGCATTAAGTATAGACTTGTCTAAAGCATACGATGTGATTAACCATGAAAAAATGCTAGAAGCACTAGAAAGTATAGGAGTAAGAGGTAACGTGTTACAGCTATTTAGAAATTACCTTGAAGGGAGATCCTTTAAAGTAAAAATAGACAGCACTTACAGTGATACAAAATCTGTAAAAATGGGAATACCACAAGGAAGTTTCCTTGGACCGATACTTTACTTAATATTTGTTAATGATTTAAATAATTATTTAGAAGATGGATCTTATTACGTATATGCCGATGACAAGATGCTTATAGCTACAAACAAAGATCAAAAGAGAGCGGAAAATGAGTTGCAAGAAAAATTTGGAATATTTCAAAAATGGTGTCATGACAAAGGTCTTATAATTAATGAAAAAAAGACTAAAATACTGCATATAACAGCACCAAAATTGTAAGAGCACAAGTTAAGATACTCTTTCACAGAGCAGACTGCATCCACAAGAATTTTAAAAACTGTCAGTGCAATGGTATAATAAATTCTGTAAACAAACTAAAGTATCTGGGCTTAACTTATTGACCAACATTTGAGCTGGAGAGAGCACATTGTGGAATTAAGCAAAAAAAATTAGAACATGTGTTTGGAAATTAATGAGAATTAAAGATTTCGTATCTTACAAAATTTTCAAATTAGTTTACTTCTCGCTAATAGAGTCTCTAATCAGATATGGAATTGGAGTCTGGGGAGCAGCATCTAAATCTCATGTAAATATCATCCAGTCTTTACAGAATAGATGTATTAAAAGTCTTAACGAAAAAATAAACAAAACAAACCAAACACTTGAAGAAAGTTCAGTGGTACACGGAATCATGAGTGTTCAAAAATTATATGAATTTCAACTTCTACAAAAGAATTTTTTCAAAGAAGGGTACAGAAACACCAGTGGGCACAATTATGAAACCAGAAGGAAATACAATTTCATATTACCAGAGACTTTCAATAAATTTGGAGAAAGAATGCTCAATACGGTCATTCCTAAACTGCTTAACTCTCTGCCAAATGAAATATTAGAAATAACGTCCAAAAGGGTCTTGAAGAAAAAATTAAAGGAATGGTACACTAAACAGAATATTTAAAAAGAGAGTTCAAGGGAAAAAATCTATTATTTATGCATAAAACAATCTTTAAGTAGATTTACCAATCGAATAACGCAAACTATCTGATTCTGCCATCCTATCTTATCTTATTCATCTTATCTTATCTTATTTATTCCATGTTGTCAACAATGTATAAATCAAATTCTTTAAGTAGATTTTACGAATCAACTAATGTAAACAACTACAGCCATTTTATCAACCATTAACTATAGCCAATTTATCTTATTTCATTTGTTCAATATTGGTAATATGGTACAATTTAATTTATTGTTTGTATTTTTCTATTTTTATTTATTTATATTTTTTTACTGTACTGTTGATGATGTGATTGAAGTTTAAGATATTATAAATGTAAAAAAGGTTTTGATTTGTTTGTAATGGATAACATAATTGCTTTTTCGCCAATTCTACTCACATTTTACTTCATTTTATGGTATGTTATGGAACTAAATTTTTTAAGTAAATTCCAACTCTAATCAAGTAATGTAAAGTACTCATTTCAAATAGCCAGCTCATTTCATTTCATTTTATTTTATTTTGTATATTTTATGTTAATTATTATATTGTATTCATTTCAAGTAATTAATTTTTAACTGCTAAGGGAAGTACTAATAACAATACAGAAAATGAATCTAGTTACTGGCTTGTTCTGTATACTTGGGGACCAGTAACAGTATGAAATAAGTTGTAAACTCATTCCTCTCTGACAAGTGCAAAAAGCACTTAGAGAGGGAAGATAGTGTACTAATAAGAAAACATCCTGTACTTGGATTGAGTCGTATCGTGTACTTCGATTGTAAGTTAATAAGTTCAATTTCAATTTAATTTCCATTGTATGATTTGATTATTACATTCTAGTTTGAGCTTCTCATGTTTGTAATAGTGGTATTTTTCATGTTTGAAACAGAGGTCTTTATGGTGATGGCGCGTACAATGTACACTGCAAAAAGTATTTTCTGAAATAAACAATTACTATTACTATTACTATTACTATTATTATTATTATTATTATTATTATTATTATTATTATTATTATTATTATTAAGTACTTGGCATTTCATCACACATAGTACCCGCAAGTTTGGTATACGATCTAGAGCAGTGTTGTCAAGGTCGATGCCACGAACGGGAGTCCGTGGCACGAGTGCCACGACGAAATCGCCTCTCCACGCAGTTCATAACCCTGCCGCCATCACTATTGTAAAACGGCTGGGTTACTAATAGTTTCCTCTCCCGACGCTAGTGGCGCAGAGAAGCTCGTGGCATGGCACGGTGCCACGACGCGTGCTACTGCCACCAGTAGGAGACCTTGACACCACTGATATAGACGTTTCTGGAGCGTCCTCTATTTGAACATCCTGGCAATTTTCTTCACCGCCTTATTTGACCGTGACCCATGCAAAGGAAACAGCACCGTCCAGCTGAGTGGGCACGGATGAGTAGGTGCAGCTTCTGGGAAGAGCCTCTTCCTCTCTGTTCGCCCGCGCGGCGACCTCGCCTGCATTCCCTTCTTGTTAACTCACAACGCCCACTACGCACACTGTGAGCGTACTGGACGAGGAGGAAACTCTAAGGTCGGCAGGTGGAACACTTGCATTGTCGGTCCAGAGGCAAGACTGAAATGAGAATGCGTTCTCATCTATATTTACTTTTTATTCTACATGATGGTTATCATTCTTCCTCTTTTTACATTCTAGCCTCACTTCTTAAAATGAGAAAGTATTTGAATCGTGCTCCGGAAATCGGGAGTTTTCGACAGAAAACACTTATTGCCGGGCCCTGGTAACGAAAAAGTGGATATATCTTATTCATATAGAAAATTAATTCCTCCAACACGTTGTATAGTCAGAAGCCATGTTTTATGTATCCTTAATACCAATCGATTGACGGCAAAACGTTTTCATGTCTGTGTTGTGTCCGTCCATCCGTCCCCCCGTCTGTCTATGAACAATGATAGCGCCTAAAGCGTTCAGACTGTTTTCTCCAAAGTTAATATTTCCCGATCGATTTGAACAAACTCGAGACCCTTCCAGTTGGAAACAAATATTTGAATTTTTGAGGATATTATACATAATGCTTCAATAATATTTTCCACATTTTCTAAAAAAAATGGCCTCAAATATTTTGTAAATTTTGCCCTTGCAAAAGCGTGCATGACGCTTAAAAGAATAGCGCAGGACTCATTTTCATTGAAATACTTGATTTTTCGACAATTGCAAAAGTTCAATTTTTTCCGCTTCTTCCCACAACCACAATTTCGAAGACAGATTTTTTTGAAATTTTCAGAATAACGTTTCATTGTGTGGTAATGTTTTTGATTTATGAAAGGCAATTTTTGATTATCGAATTTATGTTGATGTATTATACTCCGATTTAAACACAGCGGCAATTCAAGGTTACGAGCTGGTTGGAGAGGGGGACACAGTCATCCAATCGGGAGCTTCGTTACGACTGAAATTTTTGATATTGGAGCTCCCTATTGGATGACAATGTCCTCTCTCTCCGTCCACCTCGTGACCTTGAAGTGCCACTATGTTTAAATCCGAGAATAGCTGTAAAAGAATTAGTTTTTACAGCTAATGCGCTAAGATTTGTAATGAGATTTACAAGTGATTGCTGTGTAAAGATGGGCAGAAATTGTGGTATTATATTATTAGTAATGCAAGAACGTATATGGTGTTTAGCAACCGTAGTTTACAATACTTAGGAATGATTTACATAGCGAATAATGAAGGAAACAGTGTATTGGCAAAGAATCACATTCTACGCTATGTTCACTTTCACACAAGACATTTTCAAATGATTTGCTTTTCATTTCTTTTTACGTCTAACAGAAATTTTTTCACATTTTCAAATGATTTGCTTTTTACGTCTAACAGAAAAAAGTAGTTTCAAAGTTTAATGTCATTATTCTTCTTTTTCTCTCTCCACAATTAGACGGTTGGGCCATTGCAACTCGTTGATCGATCCTCCTTCTTTTTCCAACTTTCCTTTTTTTCTATAGGTTGTAAAATAATTCTTCATTTTAGATTGTGATCATCATTCATTTTTATTACATAGTCCTTTCACAACTTGTTTGTCTTATATTTGTTAATCTTATATTGTCTTTTCACAACATACATTCTTCAATCTTATTGGTTACGATGTCGATTCTAAGGGTTTTCTTGATGCTCTCGTTTGCAAATCTGTTCCTCTTGTTATTCCTGTTCCGAACTTAAGTATCTTATTTCTGCTGCTTGGATTCCGCTATAGGTTCTAGAATTTAGGATACAGTTTTAAGTATCCTTTTACATAATCCACGGGTCACCGCCATAACAGTACAAAACCTGAAAAAGGTTTCCTTTCTAACTTCACCTCATAGAGTTCTTTTAATAGTGCCACAACTCAGATTGAATCTTTCTGTCCACAAGCACCTCGCCTATATATGTCACATCCCACATTTCTGAAAGTATTCTCTAACTTGTTCTCTTACTCTACCTTCCAAAACTCGTTTACTCGTAGCAGTTGGATACCTTGGAATGCCACGAATTTAATCTTGTAAATACATGTTAAATAAATTGTTTTTACATAGTTTGCATAAGTATTTCTGTAAATAATTACAGAAACAATTATTGAATTAATTGTCCGCAACTACGACGTGATCGCCAGCAAAAGTAAGAGTACCTAAATTATTCTATCTAAATTTTTCGCCCGAGTTTCTTGGGAGAATGCACGTATTGAAGAGAGGAATTGTTTACTTTTGTTGTCGGGACGGCCTTGGAATGATGATAATTATGATAAGAAATTGTTGAGGTTTCTAGTGCTACATTAGTTATTCGTTAGGTCCTAACAAATATACGTAGTCCATTCCATGTGCATCCTTTCTTAATCCGCATACTGTATGCAATGAAGCCACTGTTAAGACATTAGGTGGATCAATGAACTGGTGGACTACGCGCTATGACCAGATGGAATTTCCTGTTTGTCTTCAAGGTCAAAACGCATCTGGCATTTAAAAAGCCTTGGTCACTGCCTTCTACCTGTTACGTGTTCCCGAGGCATTAATCATCGCATACAATGCACTTGTCTTTTGCACTGCTACGTCACTGACGAAACAGGAATTTACCTTGATCGTTTCTTAGTACATTTAAGTGTTTTGTGTTTCATTTCAGGATTTTTGTCTAATTTAGCAATAAAATGTACTTATGTTGACAGAAGTAATATTAGTTTTACCACACATATACAACTGTTTTTAGATATTTCTTGGATATCAATTGAATAACAAATGCTCCTAGAGAAAGTGACATAATATTTGTTTTGTATTTAATATGTATCCTCATGCGTACTGTATATTGCGAAACGTTGATTTATAATTTGGGGTACATGTATCATGGTCTTCAACTTTGATATGCGTTAAGCACTGTTCACTGACGGGACGCAATAGATCTAAAAAGAGATTCGAGCTTCCTTCGAGCGGACCCAGATGTTTCGGTGTACGTCGTGTTTCTATGCGTTGTCCAACTCCTAATGCAGTGAACGTCTTTTAGGAACGTCTAACATGATTCTTTCCTCTTTTGAAATATGTTTTCTATTTTTTGAAGGAAAATAGTATAGGTTTTGCTGTTATTATCAATGTCTACTTTTGTAAACAGAAAAATCAAGCTTTACAACTTCCCATTATTCACCGGAAAAGTATTAATATTAATTCAAAGCGTAAGTAATTTTACCATGAAACTAACTAATTTGATCCCTTCCCACTGAGGAGTGTCTTTACAGTAACTATTCTGAAAATTGAGAAAAATGCAGTTACATTTTTGCGTTTTTATAACGACAGTCTTTCAAAAACATTCCAAATCCTGTTGAAGTCGGAATGCGAATACCGTGAATAGGTAAGAAGAATATGGCAATTGTGAAGATTGCTGTAAGATGCAGTGTGTTATCCGTGCACGGCAGTGTGTTTTCGTAAGCTACTCTGTCCACTAAGTTTCACCATAAATTGAATTTTAGATAGCAAAGAATATTGTTGGCGAAATTTGATACCAATACATTTTTCATTAAATAGAAACGATTTGTATCAACAAACGAGCCACAGATTTGATTTAGTACTGCTACAGTAGAAAATAATTAAAATTCCCACTTCCCAATAAGTAGCAAAATGTGAGTTTAAGAAAACGTGCCGGGGATTACACCATTTAACTCACAATGCACTGAGAAAAGCCAAGAGCACGCCCAGGGACAACAGAGAATGAAACGAAGTTGCAACTGAGAGCTGAGAGGACGTGCTGATAATGGCGCATGCTTCAAGATGCAGGCGGCAACTTGAGATATAGTACTGGGAATTGGAGATAGAGCGGCTAGGAACTTCCTTCGAGTATGAATGTGGGAAAAGAAGTGCCGCTCATGCTATTCGGAAGTAAAAAAGTATCCAAGACCTATTAAAATTGACAACGACGTGTACAATCAGGGACACATAGCTGGCGTGTATGGTTATACTTTTCCAGGTCAAGCATTGGAAAAATTTTTGTTCATACTTCCTTTACCTGATTCAATACTTTTCTTACAAAGAATTAATGTGCGCAACAGCACATACCTCCTCGCATTATTTCTAAATTTGGAATTTTCGAACATTCAGAACGTTAAACGTGATCTGCGCCATTCTTTTAAGCGTCCCTTGTTTTATCGGGATTAAAAAATTAAAGAAAAATTGGAGCGTTTTTTGAGAAAATGTTTGCGTATATTTCAAGTTACGAAAAAACTTCTGTTGTTTTAAAAAATATATCTGCCTTTTTTAATGAGCTGATTGTTTAGAACATTTTGTTTAAAGAAATCATCCCTATCTTCAAGTTTGTTTTCTTTTTTGAAATTTTCGCTAATACCGCGAGTTCATTTAGAAGATGAGGACCGTAAACTGAGGGAAAGTACGGTCTGCAATTTTTTTTGTGTCTCAAAAAAAATTTTTGTAGAGAAAAATGAAACATAATTTTGTAGATCATTCAGCTGTAAGTAGATCCTTAATGTACATCGTGAACAGGTATTTTTATTTGTTTTCACAAGCAAAATACGTACGCAAAATGACAATTTTAGAAACCAAATATATAAAAATTTTGTAAAAGAGCATTGATAAAACCTTTCTGGTTACATAGGCATTATTTCTCACTTATTCTTTTATTTGCCTGTTAGCCCACAGTTTGAAATGCTCACTATTGACGCTACAGAAAAACGTTTGCCGGCACTTCAACCTGACACGCTGTCAGCACCCCAACAGTCCGCTGGCAGCGTCCTTATTCTTCAGCAGCGATTGTGTGCGTTTCCACGCAGGGCGCTTTGTCCGCTGGCTGTATGCAAAACCCTCCATTCTAATAGGCCGCTTCTCGTCCGAGTCGCGTCAGTCCTTGGCGCAAGAGACATTTACGTACGCCCGCAGCAACGACGGGTAACTAAAGGAGCTACGCTCTCCTCGGATGCTGCAGCCGATGCACGGAATAAACATATTGCCACATTAAGTGAATAAATTTACTATGGAATAAATGATGAAAGAACAAACGAATTAAGGTGAATGATGAAAAAATAAACAGAATTCAAGAAGCAAATGAACCAATGAGTAAAAGAATGAAAGACGAAAATAAATTAAGGATTAAAGGAATCCGTGAATGAATAAACGAACAAACAAATCAAACTTTCAAAATGAAAGCGTGAAATAAGTGCCTTTTCGTTCTTTTGCTAGGTCAATTCAGGCGCTTGGTAATTGCTCATAGCAATGGAGAGTCCATCCCACGTCGAAATAGTAATTTAGGAGTGTCCTCAATCTTTCCTAACTGCCAAACAAGGCTATCCAATTTAGTCTCCGATAAAAATTAGGGAGGAAATAATAACATAAAATAAGTAGAAATGGGAAGAATACTACTTAAAAATACCCTAAAATTTCTCTAAATTTATTAATTACCATCTCAAAGTTTATTATCTTTAAGTTTTCTGACTAATGTCTGAAGGTTTTTTTTCTTGAGCTTCAAACATTCATAATTTTCTCGTAAAGAAAAACATTTGCCGTCACCAGGGTTATGCAAGATCTTAGTACCGCTCCGACTTATACTCCATCGACGATTGTTTGTATTTCCAAGTAGGGCTGTTTGTCTGTTCGATCTACGCCAAACGCCGCATTCTAATAGGCCGTCTCTCGTTTGCAGCCAGGGTCGGGTCGCACTAACACTCGGCGCAGACATTTACGACGCGTCGCTAGAACGACAACGCCCTTGGCAAGGCAGATGCTTGCCCGCGCACGGGGTAAACATATTACATTAAAAAAACGAATTATCGATTGAATAATTTAAATATTAAATAAAAAGAATGATGAGTGAGAGAAAAAAATGATGACGGTAACTTAATGAATATTTAATAAATGCAAAACCCAATAAAATCACCAAATAAACAGTGAATTAATAAAACAAAATAAAAGGCAAACCAGTCATCTCAAAATTGAACGAGAAAGAGTGAATTATTATTGTTATTTCATTCTTAACAATATTCTTTCATTTTGTACGAACTAATCAGTCAGATACCCTCGCTGTTTTGTTTATCTGACGTCATATTGACAAATGACGAGTACAATTCGTTTTTTCATTTAGACCCAAGAAAAATATAAAATGTTTCGATTTCTCGTTTGATTCAGCAACGAGCTAGTAAGATAAGGTTTTGTATGCACCACGGGCGTTGCTGGATCTTCTTGTCTCTCGGGTGACTTCCAAACCCTCGGGTTTGGGGGTTGCCCCCGGGTCAGAGGCATCTACTTAGCGTCCTAGATACACAAATAACTAATGTATTATTTGTAATTGTATAATACTTTCAACATTCTTAATTGTATCAATACTGGGATTACTCCTGTATTATTAATTATTGTATTCTTCATATTATTGTTGATATTATTTCTACAATCATTTACAATTATTTTACTATTGTATTATAATCGAAATATTGTCTAAGATTATTGTATTTGTAACTTGCCACCGGACAACAGTCCACTTGCAAGGAAATAAAGTTGTTGTTGTTATTATTATTATTATGCAGTTTATTTTAATGTTTATTTTCTTTTATCATAAGGACAAATACACAGGTTATACAAGACCAAAGCGTATTTATCGACGTCTTCTTGTTACGAATTCATATCTATCCTACTCCCATAAACTTTCATGCATTGTCTTATAAATATTCACATTGATATTCAGGTCTTTTAAACTTTGGAACAGTGTCTTGGGAATTACTGCGGTGCTGGAGATGACAATGGGGATAATTCTCACGAGGTCCATATGCCACTGTTTCTTAATACTTTCAACCGGCGGAGCATATTTTGAGATCTTCTCGACATACTTCTCTTGAAGGTTTTTTGTGTTCGGTATGGCTATGTCAATCAAGTAGATTTGCCTTTTCGCCTTGTCTACTAGAACTAAATCAGGCCGGTTGTGAGTGTCTGGTCTGTGAGAATTGTCCTGTCCCAATAAAGTCGGCATTTATCATTCTCGAGAACATTATTAGGTACGTATTTATAGTAGGGTACCTTGCATTCTATAAGCTGGTGTTGGTAAGCCAGCTCTTGATGCAGGATCTTTCCAACTACATCATGGCGTTGTTTATAATCAGTTCCCGAGAAATGAGTGCATCCAGATGTAATACGGTGGATGTTTTCCTGTGCCTGGCATCCATACCCGACATCTGTCATCTTGTACCCCAGGATCTCTTACTCTTGCTTTCAGATAACTTCTGGTGGGTATGACTTGATCTTGTATTGCAAGCATAGTGCCTTCCGTCTCTGGGAACATCTGACCTGCTATTAGCCAGTAGTTCGACGCTTTCATGTCGACGTGATCTTGACTAATTGCATACAGATGCTTTCCATGCAGAGGCTTGCCCATCCACGTTTCCAGTTTTTGCTGTTCTGTATAAAAATTTCCGTTATTCCGTTAATAACGGAATTAATAATAATAATAATAATAATAATAATAATAATAATAATAATAATTATTATTATTATTATTATTATTATTATTATTATTATTTCATTCGATGGACAAGTTTAAGGGTTTGATATTATCCTGTCATGGGAAAATGGTTCTAAACCCAAATTCCCGTTCTTGATTTTGCCTCATAATTTTGAAGTGCCGTCAGTCTAGCCTGAAAGTCTGCTATGGATATTGAATTTATTGTTCCAAGTAAGTTGAATGATAAAGTATTCACATCAAACATGAAAAAATGATCCGTAGAATTGACTTGAAAAATGTTAGGTTTTCTTCTTGGCTCACGGGTGGAAATATTCCCACTCACTGAACATTGTACACACAAGTTTGCCGACGCTTAGACTGGCCACGTTCCCAACACCCCAGACGTTCTCATTCTCCACCGGCGCGGTTGTATTTCCACATAGGGCTTTGTCTGTTCGATCTACGCGAAACCCTGCATTCTAATAGGCCGCCTCTCGTTCGGGGCGCGTTAGTACTCGGCGCAAAGACATTTACGACGTGTCGCCGGCGCAGCGACGCCCTCTGCCGACGCCGCTGCTACTGCCGACGCGCGCGGAGCGAACGCATTAACATGTTGTCGCTCTGGGATGCCGCTGAATGAGCGTGTTTCTCCCACACAGCAGCCGCCGCCGACGCCGCCGACGCAGTCGCTCGAGCACGCCTTTTGCTGCCCTTTTACGGGGATAATAGGGCGGCGCGCGGTGGACGCGCCCTGGCCGTAACGAAGCCTGTCTGCCAATCGGAGTTGCATTGATTCTCGTTGTGGGCTTTGCACAGGACGTGCCGTTGGAGAAGTTGAAGATTAGTTCGTTGATGGGGAGAACACGCATAGGAAGTTCTCGAAGTTTATGGAATTTTTGGCGATTTGTGGTACCATATATTATACATTTTTATATTAATGATAATATTTTTTCACGGGCGAGACATTTTAGCGCCCCTGGCGACTGTAGAAGCAGGGGAGAAGTAATTCTCAAGCGTGATTAAAATCTTTTACTCTCACGGGACATGCATCATTTTCTCCATTGCTTCAAAACAAATGAAGCGAGGAAGTTAAAAGAAATGTGCAAATAATGAATGCATTTTGAAACCCAACTTTCTTTCATTGTTTTGATGAGTATGTCGTCAAGAAGACGTAAATTGTATTGGCAGTGAAACAAAAAATCCCAGCAGTAATTTTAAACTTTTTCTTTTAGTCAATCCGCATTATATGTCTTCTACTTACTGTTCGGGGTTAATTAAATGTGTTTAATTATTACGTTTAATAAAAAGCGCTTTTTGCAATAGATAAAATTATTCATTATTATATCCGATGTTATGTGGGGTACTGCCAAAGTAAATATAATATAATTAATAATGTAGGCTTACAGTTTAAAAAGATGTCAAAATATTAAAAAGGCTATTAGATGAGATAAAACCTACATTACGCGTGGCTATAAAAACATGATGGGCTCGTTAGTACCGGTAATTATACCTTGCGCTACCGCGCTCGTACGTAATCAACTAATTTGCATACAACGTTCCATTTTAGTTACTTGTAAGATACATAACTGTTAATTCACAATGGCATAAATGCATTGTTTATTGTTCTAAAGACAAGAAAATGAATTATGGTTTACATAGTTGTAATCATTGTTGTCACCAACACCAAATTATTGGAAGGAACAAAAAAGATTGAGATTCCCCCGTACCCCCGGCGATGATGACCATACTTGGAATGACATCCATGGTTGTAATGAATAAAGGCATTGAAGTGATTTTATTTTATTGCGATCATAAACAAAATTTAAGAACTTCTATTTTATATTAATTCGTTTAATCATTAAACAATATTGTAATCGTTTTATTATATTCACAAGATGAATAACATTTTATAAATATTGAATGTCAGCTTATAACTGCGCTGTTACAAACTATTTTTGCCCAAAGCAAAAGAACACGTTCGTCACACAATCTGATACTAATCAGTAACTAATAAATATTTTACTAAATTGTTGTACTAAATTAAATATTTGGTTGCAATGCTCCATTGTAATCAGACGAAGAAAATACTGGTACGTATGGCTACAATGTACTGGAACATCAGTACAGACAATAGGCAAACATTAGGGCATTGATGATTTCTTTAGTTCAAGAGTTTAGTGCATACTTCATTTCTACTACATATACTTTGGATTACAATGAACAAGCATCAATAAATATTCTCAAGGGGGAAATGAGAAATATATAGAAGTATTAACACAAATGAAGAATTATCAGTGTTCATTCCTAATTTTCAAAAACTTAACGAGAATAAATTTCGTTAACTAATATTATTGTACCTGGCAAAATATGCGAGGCTTATTTACTTTATGATTTTATGAAGACTTGTAACCGAAGTCGTTAGAAACCATTTCAATAGTGAAGGAATAATTGAAATCGTTATTCTTTCATTTAATATATTTCTGCAACTAAAACCAGATGAAACGATTTCGGGTTTTAAAGATCTTTATTTCGTGCAACTTGTTCCGCTGAGCGGATGATTTCGAATGCTACTCTACTCGACGTGAAACCAATAACAGACTGCATTTTTTACTGAGCCGACCGGACATTTCGTTATTATTTCTTTATTTTAAACTCTGGACAGAAAAGAGATCGTATAAATCCGACCCAATGCAGGATTAACTTTAATTTCGGATAGGGGATTAGCATTATATATATATATATATATATATATATATATATATATATATATATTGTCACACCCTATGGTTCGTTATCGAGCCACACGGTGGCGTCGATTGTCAACCACAGCGTCGAGCTCCGGCGGCGTGGGTGTGCGCCGAAGTCAACGAGGGCGGCCCGGGCCTAGCTCAGTCGGCCAACTTTGTCACCTGCTTAGAATCTAACTCGGATGGAAGGAGTCGTAAGGCGTTTGCTAACTACAGAAACAATTCAGTGGTTGGTAAAGCAAATAAAAAGGTTTATTCCCGCCTAATAATAGGCCGGGGAAGTTACAGTGATTCAAAGAGTTAAGAAAGGCCCTACCTGATGAGCTCAGTTAGAAACGAAAGAAAAAATGAGATAAAACTTAAATCTAAAAAAAAAGAGAAAGAACGAGAATTACAATCAAATTCCTTTACAGGCCCCAACAAACTCTAGGCCATTCGCCTTCTGGCTGACAATAATGAGGAAACAAGTGCCTAAGCGCGGCACAGCAATGCACAATAGTTCTTTGGCGGTCGTTGACCGAAGTTTATGCCTGAATGGGGCGGCGTGTAGGCGGCCCTCGGCGTCGGCGGCGGGGGTCGCGGCTTCTCTCCGTCTGGGTCGGCGGCTGAGATGGCCCTGCCAGGCCGAGAAACGTCCTTCCACAATAGCTACCAAAGGAGCGGCGGCGGCGACAGCGGCTGCGGCGGTGACGGCGGCGGCGGCGACGGTCAGCTGGCCCGGATCGTGAATGATCGCGAATTCCGTTCACACAAATTAGCAGTTCTTACGGAAAGTTCTCTGGAGTTTTCACGATCACGAATCTCGGAGAAAACTAGTCACCGGTCACTGCCCACGGCAGAGCTCAGTGTCCACGAACTAAGTCCCAAAATAATAATTCTCCCTCGAACGCGGCGCCGGAGCTGTTACTCGCTCCGCGGCGCTCGCCCCCCCCAGCTCAATCGAACAAGAAGAAGTGATCCTCTCCCCTACGCCGCTAGTGTGGAGGTCTCCTCGTTCCGCCACCCCGAAAATTCAAAAGTGCCCCAAAATCGCTCCCACCCCACGGAATTTTGCCCCTGATTGGCTAAGTGCTACTACGCCGTAATTTTGTCCTCGGCCAATCAGGTCCGGTGATTCTAGGAATTTTCCGTAGCCCTATCTCTGTCTGGAAAACGCTCTCCGTCTGACTTCGGAAGTAGGTCAGTAAAGGGTACGCGGAATGTCCGTTGGGACCCCCGGAGAAAGCTGCGAAGGACGGCCTAGGTACTTAGTGCGCATGATACCCGGAACGGCGGGATCAGCACACGTCTCTAATCTCTTCTTCGGCGCCCGGGTGCGTGACGGGATGAGGGTCGACTCGCGGACGATGGCCATAAACTTTTAGAGGGGCGCGTGCTGTCATCCCTTCCATTAGCGGAGGGGGCGCGCCGACCCGGCTGGCGGCGGCGGGAGTGACGCCTCGCATCGACAGTTATTTGTGAAATTTAAAAAATATTAAAAATAGCGTACCGCTACAATATATTAAAGGATTAGCATTCATTTCGGAATTTTATAAATCTAAATTTAGGAAACCAGATTGAAACTGTTTTCATTGAAGTAGACCCTGCTACAGACTGAAGGAGACGTTACCTCCAACAACCGATGAGGAGAAGGAGGTATCCATCCTCGAAAAATAGCGAAATAAATAAGGAGATGAGGGAAAGAGTGTTTTGTGATCTGTCGGGATCAGTCGAAATGGCTCAAATGTGACAGATTTAAAAATAAGTACCAATAAATAACTACTATTTAACTTCAATATTTTAATGTAGTTACCTTTTTCGTTTTGTTATAAAAGGTAGAATTAGGAAGGTTAATTTGTTACTTATTCGAAAACGTTAGTACAACCGACAAGTACATTGTATTATTTAACATGTAGCGTATATTATCTAATTAGTTCTTCAGATATACTACGTTTCCAAACGATTAAGTTAACTGGCTCCTCTAATAGGCACTCTTTAGGAAAAGAAAATATATTTCATCTTTAGTTAGTAGAGATTTTTCATTGCTACTTTTTACTTTATCTCATATTACATACGTTGCATAAAAATATTGTAAAACTGCAGCAAAAAAACACGATTTAAAAAAATGAAAAAGTCATTTTATTACTTAGTCACATTACTTCCTTGAACCTGTTTTGTAGTAACAATTACCTTTTGTGTGTCTTTGATTTCCAAAAATTAGTTTTGTGGACAAAGTCCGTCCACAAATCGTCTGTGGACAACGCGACCAAATAGCTGGGATTTTTATGAAAACTAATATTCCTTTATCGATCTGACTGATATCGCGGCCACTTAAATTTGAAAAGAATATTTTTATTCTTGGGGGTACTTACATGCAGTCTCCAGGACATTTTCCAAATTTTATCAAAATAAGCTACATTTTTCTTTAAATTATTTTCTTAAAGCTCTAGCAAAGGGTGATTAGAAAAATGGCGTAGGCGATGTTTTTATTTAGCTCTTTGAATTATCTAATATTGCAGTTCAGTTTTTCACCATCTTCCTACAACTTTGATATTGAAGGCATAGATTTTTTCTTAATTATTAATATAATAGATTCTCAAAAATTACTTCGTGAACTAGATCATATACAGTTTTTCAAAATTCAAGTTTTCGCGTAATTTTGCCTGAAATAATGGCAATTTTTAAAAGATTTTCTCAAAACTGATTCCAACTTTTGTGTTTAAATGGTTTTCGGAGCGTGCAAAGTATGCTTACAAAAACGGTTCTGGTCCGATTTTCATTGATTTCTCTGAATTTTCGAAAATTACAAAAGTTGCTAGAATAATGCGAGAAATGTACTATTGTCACTAGATTTGTCACTAGTCACTAGCATCACTAGAATTGTTTGTGCCCCAATTTCATGACGTATTCGAAAGGTTTATTAATAGTGTATTTGATTCATCAGCATTCAGGTCTTTAATATTTGCCATCTATTCCAGACGAAATTATTTTTTGAGGATCCCTTTAACACTAATTTATTGCTTGTGAAACTTATATTTTCCCATTTGTAATCCAGCAGGCAGAGCCGGTTCTGTCGATAAAATCGAAGGCACGGGAATACAGCTGTTTGTCCGTGCCACACCTCTCCGGGGAGAATGACTACCCGCATTCCCTTTGCAAATCTCTAACCGGCCTATTTGCATTCTAGAATTCACTGTTGCCAACATTACACATCTTCATTATAGAATTAACATTTGAGAACTACATACATTAATTATTCATTATTTTGGTAAAATTAGTTTCGTTATTTGCTTATGAGAAAATTTTTGTGAAAAAATCATTAACTAGAAATTCGATCGTGGTAGGTTGCAAATGACCTTGTTTAAATAATAAGAAAGTTTGCATTGCTCTAATTTTACTTTCCATGTAAACATTGCTTATGAAGGTTTAAATATTTTATAGCGATTTTCGCTTTTTGTTATTTAAATATACAAACTCATGGTATCCTTGTATCCTAATTTCAGCATTTAAAACCTTTTATAGAAAACGGAAACGAAATATTTTTATTCATTTAGATTTTTTTAGAGAATGTTTACAATCTCTCAATATACAAATTATCCAAGGATTTTTCAGCAGAAATGTTTTACGTTTGTATTTAGCCCAATTACTTACTTTCGTATATTTATCAAAGTTTCATAAATTTAACTACGTTACAATTTTAGGCTTATCGACTCTGTTTTAGGAATACTCGTTTGCGGATTTTTAAAATGTTAATTTTAGTAAAAGAATACGAATGTATTCTATTGTGACTGTTTCGCTCCGGCTGTTTGCAAGAAATGACCTACATACCATACGTGCTTTAGATAATAGGCAGCTGGCGAAGGTTTCTTGTAGAACATCGGCGTACGTTCCGTATGAGAAGTAATAAGAAAAATAACCAGTTTGTTCGTTATTTCTATTAAGGTTACTACACTTTTACAAATAAAAGTTCCTTCTTACATCTACAAGTTTATTTGTGGGATTTTAATTATTGCCATTTATTGACATTGACTGTAGAGTGTTGTTTATGTAGACATTTACATTTTACATCGTGCGATGTATTTATGATTCATGTACTCACATCTTTTACTGACAATAGTTCCCGGGGAACCTTGAGTTATTCTTTAACAATGTCGAAATCGTGAGAATGACGTTTGTCAAACCTTTTTGCAGTTGAATAGGCACATACGTGACTTAAGAAACCTTCGTGGGGATGAATATAATAAATATACTCAAATACAGTTTGTTCAGAAAAATTATTTATGTACGATATTGTTTTAGCCAAATATCCTTGAAGTAAAATAGTTTTTTTTGTGGTTGCTGAGCTTGAAGTAAAATTAAATGTAGCGTAATGCTAATAGCGTATTCTTTTGAAGGTAAAATTCTCTTAGTACGGTTACTCATCTAATATGCAAAACAGAGGTATATTTACAGGCTTTTTTGGTATTCACGCACACATTTGTTATTTTTTTGTGCTACATAGTGCAGCGAACCTTATAGTTATCTAATGTGCAATATCCTCGTAAATTTTAATCATTGTGGACACCTCAAAAAAGGAGAAATGTCTTCAAGAAACATTATATCCCCTAGGTAGTGAGAAAAAAAATACTGCGTAAAATCTGAAAGGAAAAATTTAATTAGCTGGCAAATATTTGCGCGTGCAAACTGTTATAGAAAGATTGGTAATACGTACTCACATTTTTCACATTTTACACATTTTTCAGTCGTAAGAATATCTGATTAGACCAAAATTTGTATGTTGATTCATTTGGTTTCAGTCGATTAGTTTTCGCAAAGCTGTTGGATTCGACAATGTGCTGACACATCATGACACGAACACAGAACGTGATTTCACGGAAATTGTGTGAAGGAGAACATCAGAAATAAGATGTGTGTGAGAAGGTCTAAGGTGCGAGAACAGACAGAAAGAGATTGTAATCGCATTTTCTTCTATGTATTATCAAATAAAAATGGCGATACGGTATACTGAAATTATAAACCTATGCACTTCTCTGATGCCCATTTTCAGTTTTCGAGCATCAGAATATTTGCTACACTTGCACACAGATATCGCGTCGGAGAAATCCTTCTTTTGGTAAACACATACTTATAAACCATACCTTATTTTTTGAGTAAAAATTAAATTACGTATGTAAACATTATATTAATTTATTATTTGTATTATCATTTTAGCAAACATTATTTATTTTACACATACCTTAATATTACTTCGGTAATATAGTGAGACTCTTAATAATCTCTCTCTCTCTGAGGGAGATTTTATCGATCGATGAAGGAGGAGTCATTAGGATGGGAATTCAATCTTACACTTGGTCTTAAGGATGCGATGAGAACTTGGTGAGGAAGTTCGCACGCAGTCCGTGGTTCGTTCTTCCAGGTCTTATTGATCAAAAGAGTCTATGAAAATGGACAGATCTGTACGGTCGGCCTCCAGAATACCATTTTGGTATATTTTTAACTGGTGTCAAAAATCCTGACCGACAGGACTTGAACCTAGTACCGCTCCGTTTAACAAAGCTCTAGTTTCAACTACTTGAACTAACTTCTGTCGGCATTACTTGAAAATTGTTACTTGCACATGTAAATAAATTGGCTCTTATCCACACTATGTTGAGGCTCGTAATTCGTTTCGCTACGTATTTTATCCAGAATATAAATTTGCTCTACGTCATGTGAGGGGAATTTATTTACATGTGCAAGTAACACTTTTCAAGTAATGCCGGCTGAAGATAGTTCAAGTAGTTGAAACTAGAGCGTAGTTAAACGGAGCGGTACTAGGTAAAAGGAACATTGATGTCATCAACGTCGTATGGATCGGACATGGCAAGAAGTTAATATTTATAGTATAGTAACAATCAATGAAGCATCAGTAACATTCAATATTATTACGTACGATTTCTGGTATTTTCTTTCATATGTTTCACTCTTTGGATTACCTGATCAGTGATATGAGGTGTTGATGATTTTCATGAATGATTTTTGCTGACAGAACGAAAGAGATTTAAACAGTCATCATATGAGATTTAAAGGTTTTGGCTTTATAATGAATCTATGTTTACATCTAAGCATTGGCATGTATTTATTCGAGTAAGTCATAGCCACTTTGTAGATCACTTATTCTCACTGTTTCTAAAGCATAAAATCGTTTGTGATGACACAATCTTTAATTTTTAATGAACAACATATTTTTAGTTTCTCTACTTTCACTGCAGAATAGTTATTTGCTGCTGTTTCGAACTCGGCGCATAAACTGGAAATATCAATGCCCAATGAAGCAAGAAACTCAATTCGAACTCTATTTGTGTTATCAAACTACTACCACGTTTCCTTTTTTATTCAATATCATCTCTAATTTATTCTGTGTTTTGTTTCTGTTTTTGTCATTATATTCTTTGATAAAAATTTTCCAAAATTTAAACAATTCAGTTTCATTTATCCCAGTTGTTTACATGCGTCGTGGTCTTCTCTCACATCGTTACTTTCTCTGTGTTCATTTTTACACTTGCATTTTATTATTTTACATCTTTAGTGCTTCATGTCTTATTTTGATTTATACCTTTTCATCCCTTCCTTTACTCTTTGCCTTTCTCGGTCCCTTCTCCATGCCGCCCACCGGAAGCCGAGTGGACGCGTCGGCCGCGAGATGTCGCTGGCGGGCGCGCTGCATCGCGGAGGCGGGCGGCGTCGGGAGGGGAGGGGGGGCCGATCAGCTGGCGGTGCGGGCGCGGCGGGGAAGGGGCGAAGGGGAGCGGCGGGGGCTGGCGCGACTTTCTCCCGCGCCGCCCGAGGGGGCTAGCGGGCCGGGGTGACGTCACGCCGCCAGTGTGGTTCTGCTTGCCATGGAGAGTGGAAGTGCGCCGCGGAGCTGCCCCGGCGGCAGCCGCCGTCGCCGAAGGAGGAAGTGGGGCTGGACGCTGGCGCGAACGCCGGCCGCCGCCGCCCTCGCCGCCGCCGCCACCGCGCTGCTCGCCCTCGCCGCCGCCGCCGCCCTGCCCGCCGCGCACGCCGGCGCCGGGGGACACAGCGAAGGTAAAGACGGCCAGACGCCGCTGCCGCCCGCCCGCCGGCTCAATGGGCCGTGGACGGCGCGATTTGACACGGGCTTCCCCATTGCCGCCGAGACGGCGAGGCCGTGACAGCCCCAGCCCTGGTCATGACTCGTCCGATTTTTGGACGGCGTGATTAGCCGAAAATGTGCGTTCGGGATTGAGCAGCAAGTTGTTTTGGTGTCGAATGTGTTATTTTGTGTGACAACGTTTCGGGACATCTCCTGTCGACGTCAAAATTCGTGACCAGCTCGAGCGGAATGTCATGTATCCCCAAACCACTGTTTCCTGGTGTGATCAGTTCAGTGATGAAGCTGTCGATAAGGATGACAATGAGAGAAACGTTGAGAAATATACTGTGTTTCCGCCTTGCTTCGAAATTATGAAGTGGGTCTTGTAGCTAAAATTTTAGTGTCTAAGTAGTGCTTCTCGTTAGCCATTATGACTGAAGCACGCTGACGTTCCACATACAAAGTTAGGCATTTCGAATGAAAACCCATCCGACCTAATAATACAAATAGGGTCCCTTACTGTTTCTACTTCCGCCTTATATCGTGTGTTATAATACTATTTCCATCCACCCCTAAGTTCGAACCATCCTGCTCATCGTCGCGCTTCAGAAGGGTAGCTAAGTGTGTCATACGAAGTGCTCGAATGTTGATTCTGAATGTGGCGTCACTCTCGGTCGTGGAAAGTGGGCAGAACTCAGAGTATCATCTGATCCGAAGGTTACAGGTAGGATTAATTGACGCAGGCTGGTGTGGGGACGACTTCCTACTGAAGTCTTAAGATCGAATCTGGCTTAAGGGACTAATTAATTCAGCTTTTGATTGGGGTCACGGGAAGAAAACGCAAACCATTGCTTTTTCCATAATGTATTCTTCTTGCACCATGTCTCTATCGATCTAATGTAGGAGACCAAGTACATTGATGATTCACATTCCTGATCGATTATGAAATGCTGAATGTTGATTTGCGCTTACCTAGCAAGTCAATCCCTGAAGATTGGAAGTCTCAATTCTAGAGTAAAGGAGATGCCCCTAAGCCGTTCGTAGGCTTTGGATCAGTATATCATAACTGTCTAGAAAGACCATTCAGCAGTTCTCTGGTATTTGGTCAGTAACATTCAGGAACGTCGCACTTCAAGAGGATGTAATCGGTGCCAAGAAAAGCGACCCTTCTAAAAAATATTTTTTGGTTAAATCATTTCAAATAAAGTTTGTTTTGTTGGTAAAATTATAGGTTACAAGGCAACCAATATATAGAACAAAACATTTTGGAGCAAATCATACATCTCCGCACAGGATAAAACCGTTCCGCTGCAAAATGACACTTTCTGAGATGCGTCACTTTTCTTGTGCAACGGCAGCGTGTAGTAGACATGTGCGAGACGCATCCAGTCGCATGCAACGCCTGCGGCTCGCCTTTCGACGTCAGCAGGCGCGTCGGGTCGGGCGCCGCCGGGAGGCAGGAAGTCTTCTCGCGGGCGCTGCCAGGTGCCTCCTCCGCGCGCAGCCTCTCCGCCAGCCGCACAGTGGGCTGAAGAGAGCCCCCACGCGCGCATGCAACGCTCGCATACGATGCACGTATGCAACGCTCGTACGCAGCACAGGCGTTTTTAAAATTTTATCTCTACTCATTTACCGTGGACGTTCGTCCGCTTTTGGAGAGCTTAGCTGGTATTCTCAGATTTAAATGGTGATTTTGGCATACGATCAGATTAGGAGCTGTTATCCAATCAATACCAAAAATTAGTCGTGTCGAAGCTCCTCATTGGATAACTGCGTCCGTCCAACAGATCAAACATCAGGAGTTCATACGCTTAAATCGAAGTATAGCTTAGGCCTCAGAGGTCCAGTGCGCCAAGCAAGGTGAGCACACCTGCCTTTGCCCATAGTTTTGAAATGTACAAATTTGCTGTAAAATATTTGTATTATTTCTGAGCACTTTGTGAAAATCGCATTAGTGAAAAATTAAGCAGTTTTCTACAACTTGACACTCAAACTTCAAACGGACATCATTTCGTAGGGGAATAACTCACAGAAATAAATTATGAATTGAATAATAACATAACCTGTTTTTCTGGAGGTGTACTTTTAAATAGGCTACTAATTATGATTTACTAAAAATATCAAATTATTGCAGTAGGTAAGTAGGAACAATATAATAAAGCATTTCGAAAATTAAAAATATGTTTAGAAGATTACAAAATACATTCAATACTACACATTAAAAATTTTATTAAAATAAATAAGATATAAATAATCAAAAATTCATGTATTGTCACCATTAGCGCGCTAGTACATTTTTCGACCGAAATTTCTTACATTGAAGACAATCTCTCAAGTTTAAATATTTTTAAATGCAATAATCATTCGGCATAGTCTTATTTGCAGTTTCTAGGATTTATATTTATTAACAATTATTTTCTCCAATTTTGTGTGTGTGCGAATGCGCGCGTTTGGACCAGGTTCAGACCAGTGTGCGCGCCGCGGCGTCTTCTCCGCTTCCGCGGCGCCGCCGAGGCTCGCGTCGCGCTGTGCCACTTTCGCAGCCCCCTCGCCACGCCACAGCGCCACGCCACGCAGCGACGCGATGGTTGGGCTCCTTCGCAAACCTCGATGCGCTCGAGGACTCTTTGTTTGAACCTCGGCATGTGGCGCTGCGACTGGAGCATGTTTGTCGGGGACGCTCAAGGAAGTATGAAGAATGTTCCGTCAACTTGAGTAGGACTTCTCAGACTATCCGTTGTAGCAAACGACCTTCCCGTTGTGGCTGTAAATCAACTTGAAACTTGAAATTTGAAATTTGGATATTCGATTTGACTTCCTCATACACGACACACAATAGGTGCGTATGGGAAGGTAATAAAAACGTAATAGTATGTGTACATACTATGTCTGCAAGTTATAATTTGCGCGTAAAATAAATAACTTTCTTTTAACTTTCTGCAAGATGTTCTGTCTAAAGAAGTCATAATAATTGTCTATAATGTGATATGAAAACAGCTTCAGAGAAGATTATTTTTAGTTAGGGGACTCAAGAATTAGTTTTATTTTAAATGTTTGATCGTCCTCCGAATTCTTTTTTCACTATTTAATCACAAGATACTTCTTTGAGCATAGTGATGGGTTTAATAAACACACAAACTTGTGCGCTTGAAATCTCTTTTGCGGAAGTCTTGACCATTTGCTCTAAGATGACTCGCTAAATGCCAGCGCTAACACAAAATTCCCAAAGATCTCACGACTGGACGCCAGAACATAATTACCTGGAATGAACTTCGCTAAGGAAATGTGTGTTCCTCTATATCTGTTAACATATATAGTAGCTGAACTGAATAAAGGAATTCCTTCAGAAATAGTCTTCATAAAACATATCTATTATGGTCTTACTTGTTTAATAGTCAGATTCAAAGCTAGCATTTTCAACGTCACCAAGCTAATTTGCAAATGTCTATTCAAGCAGTAAAATTTTCACTGAATGCAGATCTCAGGCGATATTAATTTTTCCCATTGAGGTTCTCTAAAAACAATAAACAAAGTCCTCCTCCTATGATTAATCATCATAGAAAAACAATCGCGTATAAGAGGTAAATTTTAGAGTAGCTTCTATTTCCAAAGGGCTTATAATTATCATATTAGGAAACACTCCCAATAAATATTTTCTTCAATCCAGAGGTAACTGTCCGAATTATTAACATTGACGCATTGTGACGTACGTGTAAGATATTACTTCACTTCTGACGGATTAGCATGTTTTGCCTATTTACCTCGGGCTCTACTGTTATGTCCTAGACTTTCTGAATAAGAATCCTTGGACGAGAAACTCGTCGCACGACCAGGTGCATATTTCTAGCCAGAACCTCTGTTGGCGACAGTGAACTGTTTCTCAAGCCTTCGTCCCACGGTGGTTGCGACTCCAATGGTGAAAGTGTGAACGCCTACGCTTTGAATATGTGTAATACCCACAGCGGCCTTGACCTCGAGTCCTTCCGAAATTGGCGAAAACTTCGGTAAAACAGATCTCACATTCCAGCGTATGTCTAGCGATTTAACTTCCTCTGAAGTATAATAGTATTTTTCAAGGTATAGGGAAGATATTTCAACTTTACGGAAAGTTTAAAAAATACTTTTGTTTGTATATTCAATTCATTCATAACATTTAAACTCACTGAAATGTATTTTTGGAGGTTTTACATGTTTATAAAGTACAATACTGTGATCTATGATTATTTTAATCTTTTAAGGTATTTTTGAAGTCGCGTCGTATATATTTAATGCAAGTTCGTATTTCATTCAACACGTATGTCTCTTCTGGGTTATATAAATAATTACCACTTTGCATCCCAGAAACAGGGAGGGTGTGTACGGTCTTCAAACTTGAAATAGTCACGGTAACTTAAAATAGTCACAGTAAGTTAAGGAATTTCAAATACGCCAACTTCCAGGAATGTGGCATGTTCCCGAAGATCAAGTGATTCCAACGTACCATTAGAGACGTTACCCTGGATGAAGAAAGGAAAAGTATAGGTGAAAGGGAAATGCACTTTCTCCTGACGCTCTCATTCCATATCTCTCGCGAACTGTTCCTACAGGAGGTTATTGATACCTAGCGATGAACTACGGCAGGAGTGGCAGGAATGCTGGTTGCTGCGGCGCTGTTTAGAAAGCGCGTGGGCAGGGGAGAGCGGGCGCTCACTGTGGCGGTCCCCGCCGCCCCCTCCATGGCCCCGCCCAGCCCATTTCACCACCGCACATGCCACCACCGCCCCGCTGCCACAGCGTATACCACTACCACCCCGCCGCCGTAGTTACCGCCTCATCAGCTCATTCAAACTCCGTTCCGCCGCCACAGTCCCAGCCGCTACAGAGCCATGCGACCATCTCCCTGTCGCCACAGTCTCCGTTCTTCCGCCCTTTCCAGCCCCGACCTTGCCATCCCAACTACGGCACTTGCAACCCCCACTGCCTCCTCCGTCCTAACAATTCCCTTCTCCTCCACCACCCTCTCCACCTCTGCTCGAACAATCGCTTTCACCACCACCTTTACCTCCGACTCTACAGCCTTCGCCTTCGCCACCTCCACTTCCACCCTCCACTTCACCTCCACTTCCCACCTCCACTTCCACCTCCACTTCCACCTCCACTTCCACCTCCACTTCCACCTCCACTTCCACCTCCACTTCCACGTCCACCTCCACTTCCACCTCCACTTCCACCTCCACTTCCGCCTCCACTTCCGCTTCCACTTCCACCCCACTTCCACCTCCACCTCCACTTCCACCTCCACTTCCACCTCCACTTCCACCTCCACTTCCACCTCCACTTCCACCTCCACTTCCACTTCCACCTCCACTTCCACCTCCACTTCCACCTCCACTTCCACCTCCCACTTCCACCTCCACTTCCACCTCCACTTCCACCTCCACTTCCACCTCCACTTCCACCTCCACTTCCACTTCCACCTCCACTTCCACTCCACTTCCACCTCCACTTCCACCTCCACTTCCACCTCCACTTCCACCTCCACTTCCACCTCCACTTCCACCTCCACTTCCACTTCCACTCCCACTTCCACCTCCACCTCCACTTTCACTTCCACTCCACTTCCACCTCCACTTCCACCTCCACTTCCACCTCCACTTCCACCTTCCACTTCCACCTCCACTTCCACCTCCACTTCCACCTCCCCTTCCACCTCCACTTCCACTCCACTTCCACTTCCACTTCCACCTTATCCACTTCCCCTCTGCGCCAGCAAACGCCTCCACCACCACTTCCGCCATCACCTCCGCCTCCGCCGCCACCGCCCTCATGTGGCGGCGCGCGCGCACGCTCCACCGCCGCCGCTGCCACCACCGCCGGGTAAACAATGGCCCGCGACGGCCGCGGCGGGCGGGGACGGAGGCGGTCCCGGAGCACATGTCACCTTTGCCTGGCGTCCAGCGTGGCGGCGGCGGCGGCGGCGGTGCACGCGATGCCGGAAGCGCGGCGCGGCGCCGGCCGCGGACGGCCTTGCTCGAGAGCGCGCCGCGGCGGCGGCGGCGGCGGCGCTCCGCTTGGCGTCGTCACGACCGGCCGCCACCGCCACCGCCGCCACCGTCGCCGGCTGGTTGGCGAGCGGCCCGCTAGCCGTCTGGTCGACTGGGGACACTGAATCGCTCATGCAGGAGATACCGCAGTCATGAATCTTAAAGGGCAGTTTTTCAGGACGAAAAAAAACTCTGTTTTAAGCATTCTAGTGCATTGAAACGTTTTAGCAAAGAAAGTCTGCCTAATAGGTAGTATTTAGTTGTATGAATTTGAGTCGTGAAAGTTTTCAGGATTAATTTTCGGTTATCTCATTTCTGTACATAAAAACAAAGACTTCAGTTTTTGTTAATTACCATAACGTTGCAATTAGGTGCCGTGTACTCATGATTGTGGAGTCATTGTATTGAAATCTAAAAGTCTGGAAAACTAAAATACGTTTATTTCTCAAATCTTGCTACAAGCAACGCACTCTTCATGCATGTTTCTTGTACAATAATTGTGATTTGAGTTGGATGTGTGTTGCCATTATGCATTGGGGCTGTATTTGAAAAAGGATTAGAAAAATAGTGTTATCATAATCTCATGAAGTATGCATTCTATCTGAAACTAATCCATGTGAATATTGTACAATGTTAGTATTTGTTCCGGAACGTTCTCATTAATGTTGAAATAAATCCTAATACATTGGTTCGAACTTCAGAGTAAATAATGTAAAAATATGTTATCGCTTTTTTCCATCTGAGAGTTCAGCTCAAATATACGGCGTACTGCAAATCATCTTCTCTGGAGCCGTTACTATGCATTGGGCCGACGAACTGTTTGCCGTTGTTTAGCACCGTTGGCATATTGAACCCAAAGTAAGGAGGCAGGAGCTTGGGAAGTGCTTGCTGAACGGAGTGCGTGCTCTTCAGAAGCGTGACCCACATTTTGTCGTGAGAACATTGGGTCACACTATAAGGAAGTTGGGGTCCACATGCCGAAATTCTCTTGTTGCTGTAATCGCTTTCGACTTTTTTTCAGTTGCCATATTACTTAAAATATTAAATGAGAAATTGATCTATTTTGCAAAGAGAGCTGTAATAACCGAGAAACACATTTTTACAAAAGCGTATAGTGATTGAAGATCGTGTTAGAAACTCATCCAATGTGCTTATGACTAGCTTTTGGTACGAAGTTCTTCAGGACATTGAGAATTTTGTGTGTTTGTCTCTGTTCTTACTCTTTCCAAAATATGTTGTAGAAAAACAATGAAAAAAAATTCTTGTCCTCTTTTTTAATTAATCATTTTCGGGGATGTATTAACAATTAGACTAAATCCGTAAATACATTATATTTCTTGGTGTGTTCTATCCCTAAGAATCGTTTATCCCAGGATTGATACCTCATAACATACGAGCTTTCATTCTTCAGCCCTAACCTCGAACGAAACAGGATTTTTGTGAAGTATTGATAAACAGTGGAAGTGGCAAGTTTTTTGCAACTCGTGCATACACCAAGTACTGATGTGTACGCACGTTAGTAAACGTTGAGGGGCTTTATTTAATCTACCTTGCTCTGTGATGTCAGACAGCTTGTAAATGAGACCTTGTTGGCAAGGTGTTACGAGACATTCCATCCCCTACACGAACCAAAGCTTTATGGCGTTGACTTCAGAGAAAGGTCCTTTGCGAAGGACTCCGCCTGGGGCATTTGTCATACTGCCACCTCCAATGAAATATTAGGTATTAATCGATTCTCTGTGGGTTGCAAAGGCAACACCCAGATATTTGAGATCCCGGAATTTGGCACAATGCCCAAGCAATCAATTCTTGAAACTTATAACGAAATTATAATCGAGTATAATGTTTACGTAATAGCTTCGCTATTACATATTATCACAGATGTGTGTAATTTTATCGTTTCCAATCTTACTCTTCTCTGTAGTAACAAACGAATCATACATTTACGGCTGTATGTTCAGGTTACTGTAATGGACATCGAAATGTTTCTCTTAGAAAATGAATGCTAATTTTCTAGCAGCACTGAATTACTACAACACTCGGTTCTCCAACACAAGTTCCTTGACTATAAACTAAGTATGCAAATGACGATTTTCAAGGTCCTGATTTTTCACCTTGAAGTGCTAAAAACGTTGTTTGTAGATCCCTTCGTTATGTCACGGCAATGATTGAATAGTGATTTCGGGCACATTAACATATAAGGTAATTAATCCCGTAGTGTAGTGTGTTTTATTGCGGGAGGTGGTGGTGGTGATCTTCCACCGCTGGCTGGAGGGATTCGGCGTTGACCTATGTCGGTTTGCGAGGATTTTCTCCAACAAGGTATCGCAAAGCATTGGGGCACCGCTCCAGCCGGGACATGCTCTAAGCTGCCGACTGTTCTCCCGACACGTGTGATAGTGTAGTGCATGTTGAGTGTGTGTGTGTGTGTGTGTGTTAATTAGGGATGAGGAAAAGACAAGGAAGGGGAAAGAAACATCGCGCGCGGTCCCTGACACGTTTGTTATGGTACTGCTCTGACATTCGCCTGGTATATATCGGAGAAACTACGGAAAACTATCGATCGGAGAAGTGGGCCAGGAGAACTTTCTCCAGACAGTGCTGAATACGACCCGGCTATGTAGCTATGTCGAAAATCATGCTACCGTTGGGACTCGAACCTTAACCTCCGATCAGAGATACGGCAGTGACATCAGATGATGACCTGAGCCCCTTTGCCGATAACGGGCAAACAGGACAGGTAACACGATATATACAGTAGATAATAATAATAATAATAATAGTAATAATAATAATAATAAATAATAAATAATAATAAATAATAATTTTGTATTCCCCCAACAAGTATCCCGAGTATCAAGCCGGTGCGTGTCCTCGTAGCTACGGCGCTGGTTGTGAACGCTGGTACGTTTTCGGTTTCCCCGGCACAGCACCTCTCTCGCATGCGGCGGCGGCGGCGGCGGCGGCGGCGGCCACGTTCCGGGCCAGACGATGGAGCGTCGTCCGCCGCCGCCGCCGCCGCCGCCGCCGCCGCCGCCGCCGCCGCCGACTTTCTCTTCGACTCGAGCATCCATCCGCGCTGGCTGCGAGGCCACGTTCGAACGCCAGGACTTCGTGATGAAGAGGAACCGAGTTGCACGACAACTTCACTCGCCCACATATAAACACCGGCAACTTGGCGGAATCTTACTTGAGACACTTTTCTTTCACGAAAGTTAACCGAGTTGCGTGGGCAGACGATGTTCATATGCGCGCGTTCTTGTGCGCGTTTGTAAATAAATAGTGGCAGGTGGCTGTGTATTTCTTAAGGTTTTTAAATTAAAATGGTCGTTTTGTTTGGGAGTGTTATTTACGATTTTGTAATGATCCTTCGGATTTAAAATTATTCAGGTTGAAATTAGATGGGGGCCGTTGAATGAATAATTATTCAGGGATGAGTTGTTTGTAAATAACCGCCAGACGATAATGTCAACAACTTCAATGAAGTCAGTTTTTGCAATGGTTGCGAAAACCTTCCATCTCGCG
>JAHLJT010004567.1:103115570-103172566 GCA_031308135.1 Acheta domesticus | reverse complement strand
AATTAATGTGCGCAACAGCACATACCTCCTCGCATTATTTCTAAATTTGGAATTTTCGAACATTCAGAACGTTAAACGTGATCTGCGCCATTCTTTTAAGCGTCCCTTGTTTTATCGGGATTAAAAAATTAAAGAAAAAATTGGAGCGTTTTTTGAGAAAATGTTTGCGTATATTTCAAGTTACGAAAAAACTTCTGTTGTTTTAAAAAATATATCTGCCTTTTTTTAATGAGCTGATTGTTTAGAACATTTTGTTTAAAGAAATCATCCCTATCTTCAAGTTTGTTTTCTTTTTTGAAATTTTCGATAATACCGCGAGTTCATTTAGAAGATGAGGACCGTAAACTGAGGGAAAGTACGGTCTGCAATTTTTTTTGGGTCTCAAAAAAAATTTTTGTAGAGAAAAATGAAACATAATTTTGTAGATCATTCAGCTGTAAGTAGATCCTTAATGTACATCGTGAACAGGTATTTTTATTGTTTTCACAAGCAAAATACGTACGCAAAATGACAATTTTAGAAACCAAATATATAAAATTTGTAAAAGAGCATTGATAAAACCTTTCTGGTTACATAGGCATTATTCTCACTTATTCTTTTATTTGCCTGTTAGCCCACAGTTTGAAATGCTCACTATTGACGCTACATAAAAACGTTTGCCGGCACTTCAACCTGACATGCTGTCAGCACCCCAACAGTCCGCTGGCAGCGTCCTTATTCTTCAGCAGCGATTGTGTGCGTTTCCACGCAGGGCGCTTTGTCCGCTGGCTGTATGCAAAACCCTCCATTCTAATAGGCCGCTTCTCGTCCGAGTCGCGTCAGTCCTTGGCGCAAGAGACATTTACGTACGTCCGCAGCAACGACGGGTAACTAAAGGAGCTACGCTCTCCTCGGATGCTGCAGCCGATGCACGGAATAAACATATTGCAACATTAAGTGAGTAAATTACTAGGGAATAAATGATGAAAGAACAAACGAATTAAGGTGAATGATGAAAAAATAAACAGAATTCAAGAAGCAAATGAACCAATGAGTGAAAGAATGAAAGACGAAAATAAATTAAGGATTAAAGGAATCCGTGAATGAATAAACGAACAAACAAATCAAACTTTCAAAATGAAAGCGTGAAATAAGTGCCTTTTCGTTCTTTTGCTAGGTCAATTCAGGCGCTTGGTAATTGCTCATAGCAATGGAGAGTCCATCCCACGTCGAAATAGTAATTTAGGAGTGTCCTCAATCTTTTCTAACTGCCAAACAAGGCTATCCAATTTAGTCTCCGATAAAATTAGGGAGGAAATAATAACATAAAATGAGTAGAAATGGGAAGAATACTACTTAAAAATACCCTAAAATTTCTCTAAATTTATTAATTACCATTTCAAAGTTTATTATCTTTAAGTTTCTGACTAATGTCTGAAGGTTTTTTTTTCTTGAGCTTCAAACATTCATAATTTTCTCGTATAGAAAAACATTTGCCGTTACCAGGGTTATGCAAGATCTTAGTACCGCTCCGACTTATACTCCATCGACGATTGTTTGTATTTCCAAGTAGGGCTGTTTGTCTGATCGATCTACGCCAAACGCCGCATTCTAATAGGCCGTCTCTCGTTGCAGCCAGGGTCGGGTCGCACTAACACTCGGCGCAGACATTTACGACGCGTCGCTAGAACGACAACGCCCTTGGCAAGGCAGATGCTTGCCCGCGCACGGGGTAAACATATTACATTAAAAAAAACGAATTATCGATTGAATAATTTAAATATTAAATAAAAAGAATGATGAGTGAGAGAAAAAAATGATGACGGTAACTTAATGAATATTTAATAAATGCAAAACCCAATAAAATCACCAAATAAACAGTGAATTAATAAAACAAAATAAAAGGCAAACCAGTCATCTCAAAATTGAACGAGAAAGAGTGAATTATTATTGTTATTTCATTCTTAACAATATTCTTTCATTTTGTACGAACTAATCAGTCAGATACCCTCGCTGTTTTGTTTATCTGACGTCATATTGACAAATGACGAGTACAATTCGTTTTTTCATTTAGACCTAAGAAAAATATAAAATGTTTCGATTTCTCGTTTGATTCAGCAACGAGCTAGTAAGATAAGGTTTTGTATGCACCACGGGCGTTGCTGGATCTTCTTGTCTCTCGGGTGACTTCCAAACCCTCGAGTTTGGGGGTTGCCCCCGGGTCAGAGGCATCTACTTAGCGTCCTAGATACACAAATAACTAATGTATTATTTGTAATTGTATAATACTTTCAACATTCTTAATTGTATCAATACTGGGATTACTCCTGTATTATTAATGATTGTATTCTTCATATTATTGTTGATATTATTTCTACAATCATTTACAATTATTTTACTATTGTATTATATTTGAAATATTGTCTAAGATTATTGTATTTGTAACTTGCCACCGGACAACACTCCACTTGCAAGGAAATAAAGTTGTTGTTGTTATTATTATTATTATTATGCAGTTTATTTTAATGTTTATTTTTTTATCATAAGGACAAATACACAGGTTATACAAGACCAAAGCGTATTTATCGACGTCTTCTTGTTACGAATTCATATCTATCCTACTCCCATAAACTTTCGGGTAATTCCTGTTGTTGAGATAACCACAGCCTTCTGCATTGTCTTATAAATATTCACATTGATATTCAGGTCTTTTAAACTTTGGAACAGTGTCTTGGGAATTACTGCGGTGCTGGAGATGACAATGGGGATAATTCTCACGAGGTCCATATGCCACTGTTTCTTAATACTTTCAACCGGCGGAGCATATTTTGAGATCTTCTCGACATACTTCTCTTGAAGGTTTTTTGTGTTCGGTATGGCTATGAAAATCAAGTAGATTTGCCTTTTCGCCTTGTCTACTAGAACTAAATCAGGCCGGTTGTGAGTGTCTGGTCTGTGAGAATTGTCCTGTCCCAATAAAGTCGGCATTCATCATTCTCGAGAACATTATTAGGTACGTATTTATAGTAGGGTACCTTGCATTCTATAAGCTGGTGTTGGTAAGCCAGCTCTTGATGCAGGATCTTTCGAACTACATCATGGCGTTGTTTATAATCAGTTCCCGAGAAATGAGTGCATCCAGATGTAATACGGTGGATGTTTTCCTGTGCCTGGCATCCATACCGACATCTGTCATCTTGTACCCCAGGATCTCTTACTCTTGCTTTCAGATAACTTCTGGTGGGTATGACTTGATCTTGTATTGCAAGCATAGTGCCTTCCGTCTCTGGGAACATCTGACCTGCTATTAGCCAGTAGTTCGACGCTTTCATGTCGACGTGATCTTGACTAATTGCATACAGATGCTTTCCATGCAGAGGCTTGCCCATCCACGTTCCCAGTTTTTGCTGTTCTGTATAAAAATTTCCGTTATTCCGTTAATAACGGAATTAATAATAATAATAATAATAATAATAATTATTATTATTATTATTATTATTATTATTATTATTTCATTCGATGGACAAGTTTAAGGGTTTGATATTATCCTGTCGTGGGAAAATGGTTCTAAACTCAATTCCCGTTCTTGATTTTGCCTCATAATTTTGAAGTGCCGTCAGTCTAGCCTGAAAGTCTGCTATGGATATTGAATTTATTGTTCCAAGTAAGTTGAATGATAAAGTATTCACATCAAACATGAAAAAATGATCCGTAGAATTGACTTGAAAAAATGTTAGGTTTTCTTCTTGGCTCACAGGTGGAAATATTCCCACTCACTGAACATTGTACACACAAGTTTGCCGACGCTTAGACTGGCCACGTTCCCAACACCCCAGACGTTCTCATTCTCCACCGGCGCGGTTGTATTTCCACATAGGGCTTTGTCTGTTCGATCTACGCGAAACCCTGCATTCTAATAGGCCGCCTCTCGTTCGGGGCGCGTTAGTACTCGGCGCAAAGACATTTACGACGTGTCGCCGGCGCAGCGACGCCCTCTGCCGACGCCGCTGCTACTGCCGACGCGCGCGGAGCGAACGCATTAACATGTTGTCGCTCTGGGATGCCGCTGAATGAGCGTGTTTCTCCCACACAGCAGCCGCCGCCGACGCCGCCGACGCAGTCGCTCGAGCACGCCTTTTGCTGCCCTTTTACGGCGATAATAGGGCGGCGCGCGGTGGACGCGCCCTGGCCGTAACGAAGCCTGTCTGCCAATCGGAGTTGCATTGATTCTCGTTGTGGGCTTTGCACAGGACGTGCCGTTGGAGAAGTTGAAGATTAGTTCGTTGATGGGGAGAACACGCATAGGAAGTTCTCGAAGTTTATGGAATTTTTGGCGATTTGTGGTACCATATATTATACATTTTTATATTAATGATAATATTTTTTCACGGGCGAGACATTTTAGCGCCCCTGGCGACTGTAGAAGCAGGGGAGAAGTAATTCTCAAGCGTGATTAAAATCTTTTACTCTCACGGGACATGCATCATTTTCTCCATTGCTTCAAAACAAATGAAGCGAGGAAGTTAAAAGAAATGTGCAAATAATGAATGCATTTTGAAACCCAACTTTCTTTTCATTGTTTTGATGAGTATGTCGTCAAGAAGACGTAAATTGTATTGGCAGTGAAACAAAAAATCCCAGCAGTAATTTTAAACTTTTTCTTTTAGTCAATCCGCATTATATGTCTTCTACTTACTGTTCGGGGTTAATTAAATGTGTTTAATTATTACGTTTAATAAAAAGCGCTTTTTGCAATAGATAAAATTATTCATTATTATATCCGATGTTATGTGGGGTACTGCCAAAGTAAATATAATATAATTAATAATGTAGGCTTACAGTTTAAAAAGATGTCAAAATATTAAAAAGGCTATTAGATGAGATAAAACCTACATTACGCGTGGCTATAAAAACATGATGGGCTCGTTAGTACCGGTAATGATACCTTGCGCTACCGCGCTCGTACGTAATCAACTAATTTGCATACAACGTTCCATTTTAGTTACTTGTAAGATACATAACTGTTAATTCACAATGGCATAAATGCATTGTTTATTGTTCTAAAGACAAGAAAATGAATTATGGTTTACATAGTTGTAATCATTGTTGTCACCAACACCAAATTATTGGGAGGAACAAAAAAGATTGAGATTCCCCCGTACCCCCGGCGATGATGACCATACTTGGAATGACATCCATGGTTGTAATGAATAAAGGCATTGAAGTGATTTTATTTTATTGCGATCATAAACAAAATTTAAGAACTTCTATTTTATATTAATTCGTTTAATCATTAAACAATATTGTAATCGTTTTATTATATTCACAAGATGAATAACATTTTATAAATATTGAATGTCGGCTTATAACTGCGCTGTTACAAACTATTTTTGCCCAAAGCAAAAGAACACGTTCGTCACACAATCTGATACTAATCAGTAACTAATAAATATTTTACTAAATTGTTGTACTAAATTAAATATTTGGTTGCAATGCTCCATTGTAATCAGACGAAGAAAATACTGGTACGTATGGCTACAATGTACTGGAACATCAGTACAGACAATAGGCAAACATTAGGGCATTGATGATTTCTTTAGTTCAAGAGTTTAGTGCATACTTCATTTCTACTACACATACTTTGGATTACAATGAACAAGCATCAATAAATATTCTCAAGGGGGAAATGAGAAATATATAGAAGTATTAACACAAATGAAGAATTATCAGTGTTCATTCCTAATTTTCAAAAACTTAACGAGAATAAATTTCGTTAACTAATATTATTGTACCTGGCAAAATATGCGAGGCTTATTTACTTCATGATTTTATGAAGACTTGTAACCGAAGTCGTTAGAAACCATTTCAATAGTGAAGGAATAATTGAAATCGTTATTCTTTCGTTTAATATATTTCTGCAACTAAAACCAGATGAAACGATTTCGGGTTTTAAAGATCTTTATTTCGTGCAACTTGTTCCGCTGAGCGGATGATTCCGAATGCTACTCTACTCGACGTGAAACCAATAACAGACTGCGTTTTTTACTGAGCCGACCCGACATTTCGTTATTATTTCTTTATTTTAAACTCTGGACAGAAAAGAGATCGTATAAATCCGACCCAATGCAGGATTAACTTTAATTTTGGATAGGGGATTAGCATTCATTTCGGAATTTTATAAATCTAAATTTAGGAAACCAGATTGGAACTGTTTTCATTGAAGTAGACCCTGCTACAGACTGAAGGAGACGTTACCTCCAACAGATGAGGAGAAGGAGGTATCCATCCTCGAAAAATAGCGAAATAAATAAGGAGATGAGGGAAAGAGTGTTTTGTGATCTGTCGGGATCAGTCGAAATGGCTCAAATGTGACAGATTTAAAAATAAGTACCAATAAATAACTACTATTTAACTTCAATATTTTAATGTAGTTACCTTTTTCGTTTTGTTATAAAAGGTAGAATTAGGAAGGTTAATTTGTTACTTATTCGAAAACGTTAGTACAACCGACAAGTACATTGTATTATTTAACATGTAGCGTATATTATCTAATTAGTTCTTCAGATATACTACGTTTCCAAACGATTAAGTTAACTGGCTCCTCTAATAGGCATTCTTTAGGAAAAGAAAATATATTTCATCTTTAGTTAGTAGAGATTTTTCATTGCTACTTTTTACTTTATCTCATATTACGCACGTTGCATAAAAATATTGTAAAACTGCAGCAAAAAAACACGATTTAAAAAAATGAAAAAGTCATTTTATTACTTAGTCACATTACTTCCTTGAACCTGTTTTGTAGTAACGATTACCTTTTGTGTGTCTTTGATTTCCAAAAATTAGTTTTGTGGACAAAGTCCGTCCACAAATCGTCTGTGGACAACGCGACCAAATAGCTGGGATTTTTATGAAAACTAATATTCCTTTATCGATCTGACTGATATCGCGGCCACTTAAATTTGAAAAGAATATTTTTATTCTTGGGGGTACTTACATGCAGTCTCCAGGACATTTTCCAGATTTTATCAAAATAAGCTACATTTTTCTTTAAATTATTTTCTTAAAGCTCTAGCAAAGGGTGTTTAGAAAAATGGCGCAGGCTATGTTTTTATTTAGCTCTTTGAATTATCTAATATTGCAGAAGTTCAGAGTTTTTCACCATCTTCCTACAACTTTGATATTGAAGGCATAGATTTTTTCTTAATTATTAATATAATAGATTCTCCAAAATTACTTCGTGAACTAGATCATATACAGTTTTTCAAAATTCAAGTTTTCGCGTAATTTTGCCTGAAATAATGGCAATTTTTAAAAAATTTTCTCAAAACTGATTCCAACTTTTGTGTTTAAATGGTTTTCGGAGAGTGCAAAGTATGCTTACAAAAACGGTTCTGGTCCGATTTTCATTGATTTCTCTGAATTTTCGAAAATTACAAAAGTTGCTAGAATAATGCGAGAAATGTACTATTGTCACTAGATTTGTCACTAGTCACTAGCATCACTAGAATTGTTTGTGCCCCAATTTCATGACGTATTCGAAAGGTTTATTAATAGTGTATTTGATTCATCAGCATTCAGGACTTTAATATTTGCCATCTATTCCAGACGAAATTATTTTTTGAGGATCCCTTTAACACTAATTTATAGCTTGTGAAACTTATATTTTCCCATTTGTAATCCAGCAGGCAGAGCCGGTTCTGTCGATAAAATCGAAGGCACGGGAATACAGCTGTTTGTCCGTGCCACACCTCTCCGGGGAGAATGACTACCCGCATTCCCTTTGCAAATCTCTAACCGGCCTATTTGCATTCTAGAATTCACTGTTGCCAACATTACACATCTTCATTATAGAATTAACATTTGAGAACTACATACATTAATTATTCATTATTTTGGTAAATTTAGTTTCGTTATTTGCTTATGAGAAAATTTTTGTGAAAAAATCATTAACTAGAAATTCGATCGTGGTAGGTTGCAAATGACCTTGTTTAAATAATAAGAACGTTTGCATTGCTCTAATTTTACTTTCCATGTAAACATTGCTTATGAAGGTTTAAATATTTATAGCGATTTTCGCTTTTTGTTATTTAAATATACAAACTCATGGTATCCTTGTATCCTAATTTCAGCATTTAAAACCTTTTATAGAAAACGGAAACGAAATATTTTTATTCATTTAGATTTTTTTAGAGAATGTTTACAATCTCTCAATATACAAATTATCCAAGGATTTTTCAGCAGAAATGTTTTACGTTTTTATTTAGCCCAATTACTTACTTTCGTATATTTATCAAAGTTTCATAAATTAACTACGTTACAATTTTAGGCTTATCGACTCTGTTTTAGGAATACTCGTTTGCGGATTTTTAAAATGTTAATTTTAGTAAAAGAATACGAATGTATTCTATTGTGATTATTTCGCTCCGGCTGTTTGCAAGAAATGACCTACATACCATACGTGCTTTAGATAATAGGCAGCTGGCGAAGGTTTCTTGTAGAACATCGGCGTACGTTCCGTATGAGAAGTAATAAGAAAAATAACCAGTTTGTTCGTTATTTCTATTAAGGTTACTACACTTTTACAAATAAAGTTTCTTTTTACATCTACAAGTTTATTTGTGGGATTTAATTATTGCCATTTATTGACATTGACTGTAGAGTGTTGTTTATGTAGACATTTACAGTTTACATCGTGCGATGTATTTATGATTCATGTACTCACATCTTTTACTGACAATAGTTCCCGGGGAACCTTGAGTTATTCTTTAACAATGTCGAAATCGTGAGAATGACGTTGTCAAACCTTTTTTGCAGTTGAATAGGCACATACGTGACTTAAGAAACCTTCGTGGGGATGAATATAATAAATATACTCAAATACAGCTTGTTCAGAAAAATTATTTATGTACGATATTGTTTTAGCCAAATATCCTTGAAGTAAAATAGTTTTTTTTTGTGGTTGCTGAGCTTGAAGTAAAATTAAATGTAGCGTAATGCTAATAGCGTATTCTTTTGAAGGTAAAATTCTCTTAGTACGGTTACTCATCTAATATGCAAAACAGAGGTATATTTACAGGCTTTTTTGGTATTCACGCACACATTTGTTATTTTTTTGTGCTACATAGTGCAGCGAACCTTATAGTTATCTAATGTACAATATCCTCGTAAATTTAAATCATTGTGGACACCTCAAAAAAGGAGAAATGTCTTCAAGAAACATTATATCCCCTAGGTAGTGAGAAAAAAATACTGCGTAAAATCTGAAAGGAAAAATTTAATTAGCTGGCAAATATTTGCGCGTGCAAACTGTTATAGAAAGATTGGTAATACGTACTCACATTTTTCACATTTTACACATTTTTCAGTTGTAAGAATATCTGATTAGACCAAAATTTGTATGTCGATTCATTTGGTTTCAGTCGATTAGTTTTCGCAAAGCTGTTGGATTCGACAATGTGCTGACACATCATGACACGAACACAGAACGTGATTTCACGGAAATTGTGTGAAGGAGAACATCAGAAATAAGATGTGTGTGAGAAGGTCTAAGGTGCGAGAACAGACAGAAAGAGATTGTAATCGCATTTTCTTCTATGTATTATCAAATAAAAATGGCGATACGGTATACTGAAATTATAAACCTATGCACTTCTCTGATGCCCATTTTCAGTTTCGAGCATCAGAATATTTGTTACACTTGCACACAGATATCGCGTCGGAGAAATCCTTCTTTTGGTAAACCCATACTTATAAACCATATGAATGATTAATTTATTTTTTGAATAAAAATTAAATTACGTATGTAAACATTATATAATTTATTATTTGTATTATCATTTTAGCAAACATTATTTATTTTACACATACCTTAATATTACTTCGGTAATATAGTGAGACTCTTAATAATCTCTCTCTCTCTCTCTGAGGGAGATTTTATCGATCAATGAAGGATGAGTCATTAGGATGGGAATTCAATCTTACACTTGGTCTTAAGGATGCGATGAGAACTTGGTGAGGAAGTTCGCACGCAGACCGTGGTTCGTTCTTCCAGGTCTTATTGATCAAAAGAGTCTATGAAAATGACAGATCTGTACGGTCGGCCTCCAGAATACCATTTTGGTATATTTTTAACTGGTGTCAAAAATCCTGACCGACAGGACTTGAACCTAGTACCGCTCCGTTTAACAAAGCTCTAGTTTCAACTACTTGAACTAACTTCTGTCGGCATTACTTGAAAATTGTTACTTGCACATGTAAATAAATTGGCTCTTATCCACACTATGTTGAGGCTCGTAATTCGTTTCGCTACGTATTTTATCCAGAATATAAATTTGCTGTACGTCATGTGAGGGCAATTTATTTACATGTGCAAGTAACACTTTTCAAGTAATGCCGGCTGAAGATAGTTCAAGTAGTTGAAACTAGAGCGTAGTTAAACGGAGCGGTACTAGGTAAAAGGAACATTGATGTCATCAACGTCGTATGGATCGGACATGGCAAGAAGTTAATATTTATAGTATAGTAACAATCAATGATGCATCAGTAACATTCAATATTATTACGTACGATTCTGGTATTTTCTTTCATATGTTTCACTCTTTGGATTACCTGATCAGTGATATGAGGTGTTGATGATTTTCGTGAATGATTTTTGCTGACAGAACGAAAGAGATTTAAACAGTCATCATATGAGATTTAAAGGTTTTGGCTTTATAATGAATCTATGTTTACATCTAAGCATTGGCATGTATTTATTCGAGTAAGTCATAGCCATTTTGTAGATCACTTATTCTCACTGTTTCTAAAGCATAAAATCGTTTGTGATGACACAATCTTTAATTTTTAATGAACAACATATTTTTAGTTTCTCTACTTTCACTGCAGAATAGTTTATTTGCTGCTGTTTCGAACTCGACGCATAAACTGGAAATATCAATGCCCAATGAAGCAAGAAACTCAATTCGAACTCTATTTGTGTTATCAAACTACTACCACGTTTCCTTTTTTATTCAATATCATCTCTAATTTATTTTGTGTTTTGTTTCTGTTTTTGTCATTATATTCTTTGATAAAAAAATTTTCCAAAAATTTAAACAATTCATTTTCATTTATCCCAGTTGTTTACATGCGTCGTGGTCTTCTCTCACATCGTTACTTTCTCTGTGTTCATTTTTACACTTGCATTTTATTATTTTACATCTTTAGTGCTTCATGTCTTATATTTGATTTATACCTTTTCATCCCTTCCTTTACTCTTTGCCTTTCTCGGTCCCTTCTCCATGCCGCCCAACGGAAGCCGAGTGGACGCGTCGGCCGCGAGATGTCGCTGGCGGGCGCGCTGCATTGCGGAGGCGGGCGGCGTCGGGAGGGGAGGGGAGGGGGGCGATCAGCTGGCGGTGCGGGCGCGGCGGGGAAGGGGCGAAGGGGAGCGGCGGGGGCTGGCGCGACTTTCTCCCGCGCCGCCGAGGGGCTAGCGGGCCCGGGGTGACGTCACGCCGCCAGTGTGGTTCTGCTTGCCATGGAGAGTGGAAGTGCGCCGCGGAGCTGCCCCGGCGGCAGCCGCCGTCGCCGAAGGAGGAAGTGGGGCTGGACGCTGGGCGCGAACGCCGCCGCCGCCCTCGCCGCCGCCGCCACCGCGCTGCTCGCCCTCGCCGCCGCCGCCGCCCTGCCCGCCGCGCACGCCGGCGCCGGGGGACACAGCGAAGGTAAAGACGGCCAGACGCCGCTGCCGCCCGCCCGCCGGCTCAATGGGCCGTGGACGGCGCGATTTGACACGGGCTTCCCCATTGCCGCCGAGACGGCGAGGCCGTGACAGCCCCAGCCGCTGGTCATGACTCGTCCGATTTTTGGACGGCGTGATTAGCCGAAAATGTGCGTTCGGGATGTGAGCAAGTTGTTTTGGTGTCGAATGTGTTATTTTGTGTGACAACGTTTCGGGACATCTCCTGTCGACGTCAAAATTCGTGACCAGCTCGAGCGGAATGTCATGTATCCCCAAACCACTGTTTCCTGGTGTGATCAGTTCAGTGATGAAGCTGTCGATAAGGATGACAATGAGAGAAACGTTGAGAAATATACTGTGTTTCCGCCTTGCTTCGAAATTATGAAGTGGGTCTTGTAGCTAAAATTTTAGTGTCTAAGCAGTGCTTCTCGTAAGCCATTATGACTGAAGCACGCTGACGTTCCACATACAAAGTTAGGCATTTCTGAATGAAACCCATCCGACCTAATAATACAAATAGGGTCCCTTACTGTTTCTACTTCCGCCTTATATCGTGTGTTATAATACTATTTCCATCCACCCCTAAGGTTCGAACCATCCTTGCTCATCGTCGCGCTTCAGAAGGGTAGCTAAGTGTGTCATACGAAGTGCTCGAATGTTGATTCTGAATGTGGCGTCACTCTCGGTCGTGGAAAGTGGGCAGAACTCAGAGTATCATCTGATCCGAAGGTTACAGGTAGGATTAATTGACGCAGGCTGGTGTGGGGACGACTTCCTACTGAAGTCTTAAGATCGAATCTGGCTTAAGGGACTAATTAGTTCAGCTTTTGATTGGGGTCACGGGAAGAAAACGCAAACCATTGCTTTTTCCATAATGTATTCTTCTTGCACCATGTCTCTATCGATCTAATGTAGGAGACCAAGTACATTGATGATTGACATTCCTGATCGATTATGAAATGCTGAATGATGGGGATATTGTTGATTTGCGCTTACCTAGCAAGTCAATCCCTGAAGATTGGAAGTCTCAATTCTAGAGTAAAGGAGATGCCACCAAAGCCGTTCGTAGGCTTTGGATCAGTATATCATAACTGTCTAGAAAGACCATTCAGCAGTTCTCTGGTATTTGGTCAGTAACATTCAGGAACGTGGCACTTCAAGAGGATGTAATCGGTGCCAAGAAAAGCGACCCTTCTAAAAAATATTTTTTGGTTAAATCATTTCAAATAAAGTTTGTTTTGTTGGTAAAATTATAGGTTACAAGGCAACCAATATATAGAACAAAACATTTTGGAGCAAATCATACATCTCCGCACAGGATAAAACCGT
Organism: Acheta domesticus; assembly: GCA_031308135.1. Classification (NCBI taxonomy): domain Eukaryota; kingdom Metazoa; phylum Arthropoda; class Insecta; order Orthoptera; family Gryllidae; genus Acheta; species Acheta domesticus. The sequence continues at coordinate 103,159,536 of JAHLJT010004567.1, read as the reverse complement.
TCCGCTGCAAAATGACACTTTCTGAGATGCGTCACTTTTCTTGTGCAACGGCAGCGTGTAGTCGACATGTGCGAGACGCATCCAGTCGCATGCAACGCCTGCGGCTCGCTTTCGACGTCAGCAGGCGCGTCGGGTCGGGCGCCGCCGGGAGGCAGGAAGTCTTCTCGCGGGCGCTGCCAGGTGCCTCCTCCGCGCGCAGCCTCTCCGCCAGCCGCACAGTGGGCTGAAGAGAGCCCCCACGCGCGCATGCAACGCTCGTACGCAGCACAGGCATTTTTAAAATTTTATCTCTACTCATTTACCATGGACGTTCGTCCGCTTTTGGAGAGCTTAGCTGGTATTCTCAGATTTAAATGGTGATTTTGGCATACGATCAGATTAGGAGCTGTTATCCAATCAATACCAAAAATTAAGTCGTGTCGAAGCTCCTCATTGGATAACTGCGTCCGTCCAACAGATCAAACATCAGGAGTTCATACGCTTAAATCGAAGTATAGCTTAGGCCTCAGAGGTCCAGTGCGCCAAGCAAGGTGAGCACACCTGCCTTTGCCCATAGTTTTGAAATGTACAAATTTGCTGTAAAATATTTGTATTATTTCTGAGCACTTTGTGAAAATCGCATTAGTGAAAAATTAAGCAGTTTCTACAACGTGACACTCAAACTTCAAACGGACATCATTTCCTAGGGGAATAACTCACAGAAATAAATTATGAATTGAATAATAACATAACCTGTTTTCTGGAGGTGTACTTTTAAATAGGCTACTAATTATGATTTACTAAAAATATCAAATTATTGCAGTAGGTAAGTAGGAACAATATAATAAAGCATTTCGAAAATTAAAAATATGTTTAGAAGATTACAAAAATACATTCAATTACTACACATTAAAAATTTTATTAAATAAATAAGATATAAATAATCAAACATTCATGTATTGTCACCATTAGCGCGCTAGTACATTTTTCGACCGAAATTTCTTACATTGAAGACAATCTCTCAAGTTTAAATATTTTTAAATGCAATAATCATTCGGCATAGTCTTATTTGCAGTTTCTAGGATTTATATTTATTAACAATTATTTTCTCCAATTTTTGTGTGTGTGCGAATGCGCGCGTTTGGACCAGGTTCAGACCAGTGTGCGCGCCGCGGCGTCTTCTCCGCTTCCGCGGCGCCGCCGAGGCTCGCGTCGCGCTGTGCCACTTTCGCAGCCCCCTCGCCACGCCACAGCGCCACGCCACGCAGCGACGCGATGGTTGGGCTCCTTCGCAAACCTCGATGCGCTCGAGGACTCTTTGTTTGAACCTCGGCATGTGGCGCTGCGACTGGAGCATGTTTGTCGGGGACGCTCAAGGAAGTATGAAGAATGTTCCGTCAACTTGAGTAGGACTTCTCAGACTATCCGTTGTAGCAAACGACCTTCCCGTTGTGGCTGTAAATCAACTTGAAACTTGAAATTTGAAATTTGGATATTCGATTTGACTTCCTCATACACGACACACAATAGGTGCGTATGGGAAGGTAATAAAAACGTAAATAGTATGTGTACATACTATGTCTGCAAGTTATAATTTGCGCGTAAAATAAATAACTTTCTTTTAACTTTCTGCAAGATGTTCTGTCTAAAGAAGTCATAATAATTGTCTATAATGTGATATGAAAACAGCTTCAGAGAAGATTATTTTTAGTTAGGGGACTCAAGAATTAGTTTTATTTTTAAATGTTTGATCGTCCTCCGAATTATTTTTTCACTATTTAATCACAAGATACTTCTTTGAGCATAGTGATGGGTTTAATAAACACACAAACTTGTGCGCTTGAAATCTCTTTTGCGGAAGTCTTGACCATTTGCTCTAAGATGACTCGCTAAATGCCAGCGCTAACACAAAATTCCCAAAGATCTCACGACTGGACGCCAGAACATAATTACCTGGAATGAACTTCGCTAAGGAAATGTGATGTTCCTCTATATCTGTTAACATATATAGTAGCTGAACTGAATAAAGGAATTCCTTCAGAAATAGTCTTCATAAAACATATCTATTATGGTCTTACTTGTTTAATAGTCAGATTCAAAGCTAGCATTTTCAACGTCACCAAGCTAATTTGCAAATGTCTATTCAAGCAGTAAAATTTTCACTGAATGCAGATCTCAGGCGATATTAATTTTTCCCATTGAGGTTCTCTAAAAACAATAAACAAAGTCCTCCTCCTATGATTAATCATCATAGAAAAACAATCGCGTATAAGATGTAAATTTTAGAGTAGCTTCTATTTCCAAAAGGGCTTATAATTATCGTATTAGGAAACACTCCCAATAAATATTTTCTTCAATCCAGAGGTAACTGTCCGAATTATTAACATTGACGCATTGTGACGTACGTGTAAGATATTACTTCACTTCTGACGGATTAGCATGTTTTGCCTATTTACCTCGGGCTCTACTGTTATGTCGTAGAGTTTCTGAATAAGAATCCTTGGACGAGAAACTCGTCGCACGACCAGGTGCATATTTCTACCCAGAACCTCTGTTGGCGACAGTGAACTGTTTCTCAAGGCCTTCGTCCCACGGTGGTTGCGACTCCAATGGTGAAAGTGTGAACGCCTACGCTTTGAATATGTGTAATACCCACAGCGGCCTTGACCTCGAGTCCTTCCGAAATTGGCGAAAACTTCGGTGAAACATTCCAGCGTATGTCTAGCGATTTAACTTCCTCTGAAGTATAATAGTATTTTTTCAAGGTATAGGGAAGATATTTCAACTTTACGGAAAGTTTAAAAAATACTTTTGTTTGTATATTCAATTCATTCATAACATTTAAACTCACTGAAATGTATTTTTGGGAGGTTTTACATGTTTTATAAAGTACAATATTGTGATCTATGATTAATTTTAATCTTTTAAGGTATTTTTTGAAGTCGCGTCGTATATATTTAATGCAAGTTCGTATTTCATTCAACTACGTATGTCTCTTCTGGGTTATATAAATAATTACCACTTTGCATCCCAGAAACAGGGAGGGTGTGTACGGTCTTCAAACTTGAAATAGTCACGGTAACTTAAAATAGTCACAGTAAGTTAAGGAATTTCAAATACGCCAACTTCCAGGAATGTGGCATGTTCCCGAAGATCAAGTGATTCCAACGTACCATTAGAGACGTTACCCTGGATGAAGAAAGGAAAAGTATAGGTGAAAGGGAAATGCACTTTCTCCTGACGCTCTCATTCCATATCTCTCGCGAACTGTTCCTACAGGAGGTTATTGATACCTAGCGATGAACTACGGCAGGAGTGGCAGGAACGCTGGTTGCTGCGGCGCTGTTTAGAAAGCGCGTGGGCAGGGGAGAGCGGGCGCTCACTGTGGCGGTCCCCGCCGCCCCCTCCATGGCCCCGCCACAGCCCATTTCACCACCGCACATGCCACCACCGCCCCGCTGCCACAGCGTATACCACTACCACCCCGCCGCCGTAGTTACCGCCTCATCAGCTCATTTAAACTCCGTTCCGCCGCCACAGTCCCAGCCGCTACAGCCCATGCGACCATCTCCCTGTCGCCACAGTCTCCGTTCTTCCGCCCTTTCCAGCCCCGACCTTGCCATCCCAACTACGGCACTTGCAACCCCCCACTGCCTCCTCCGTCCTAACAATTCCCTTCTCCTCCACCACCCTCTCCACCTCTGCTCGAACAATCGCTTTCACCACCACCTTTACCTCCGACTCTACAGCCTTCGCCTTCGCCACCTCCACTTCCACCTCCACTTCCACTTCCACCTCCACCTCCACTTCCACCTCCACTTCCACCTCCACTTCCACCTCCACTTCCACCTCCACTTCCACCTCCACCTCCACCACCACTTCCACCTCCACTTCCACTTCCACATCCACTTCCACTTCCACCTCCACTTCCACCTCCACTTCCACCTCCACTTCCACTTCCACCTCCACTTCCACCTCCACTTCCACCTCCACTTCCACCTCCACTTCCACCTCCACTTCCACCTCCACTTCCACCTCCACTTCCACCTCCACTTCCACCTCCACTTCCACCTCCACTTCCACCTCCACTTCCACCTCCACTTCCACCTCCACTTCCACCTCCACTTCCACCTCCACTTCCACCTCCACTTCCACCTCCACTTCCACCTCCACTTCCACCTCCACTTCCACCTCCACTTCCACCTCCACTTCCACCTCCACTTCCACTTCCACCTCCACTTCCACTTCCACTTCCACCCCCACCTCCACCCCCACTTCCACCCCCACTTCCACCTCCACCTCCACCTCCACTTCCACCTCCACTTCCACCTCCACTTCCACCTCCACTTCCACCTCCACTTCCACCTCCACTTCCACCTCCACTTCCACCTCCACTTCCACCTCCACTTCCACCTCCACTTCCACCTCCACTTCCACCTCCACTTCCACCTCCACCTCCACTTCCACCTCCACTTCCACCTCCACTTCCACCTCCACTTCCACCTCCACTTCCACCTCCACTTCCACCTCCACTTCCACCTCCACTTCCACCTCCACTTCCACCTCCACTTCCACCTCCACTTCCACTTCCACTTCCACCTTATCCACTTCCCCTCTGCGCCAGCAAACGCCTCCACCACCACTTCCGCCATCACCTCCGCCTCCGCCGCCACCGCCTCATGTGCGGCCGCGCGCGCACGCTCCACCGCCGCCGCTGCCACCACCGCCGGGTAAACAATGGCCCGCGACGGCCGCGGGCGGGCGGGGACGGAGGCGGTCCCGGAGCACATGTCACCTTGCCTGGCGTCCAGCGTGGCGGCGGCGGCGGCGGCGGTGGCAACGCGATGCCGGAAGTGCGGCGCGGCGCCGGCCGCGGACGGCCTTGCTCGAGAGCGCGCCGCGGCGGCGGCGGCGCTCCGCTTGATGTCCGTATAGTTAGCACACCCACTTATTCAAAAATTAAAAAAGACTATACCATAATTTTGTTCCAATTTTGAACTAATTTATACCCACCTTAAAAAATTTTCTACCAATGCAGAACATCAAAATTTACAACGTGTCCCGTGGGTGCGCTAACTTAACGTTAAGTTAGCATACCCACACAAGAAAAATGCGTTAAACCAAAAAAACAAATATACCATAATTTTGTACTAATTTTGAACTAATTTATACCCACCTTAAAAAATTTTCAACCGATGCACAACATCAAAATATACAACAATGAAGAGTGGATGCGCCAGGTTAACGTTAAGTTGGCAAACCCACACAAGAAAAATGCGTTAAACTAAAAAACAAATATAACACAATTTTGTACTAATTTTGAACTAATTTATACCCACCTTAAAAAATTTTGAACCGATGCACAACATCAAAATATACAACGTTGAAGAGTGGGTGCGCCAGGTTAACGTTAAGTTGGCAAACCCACACAAGAAAAATGCGGTAAACTAAAAAAACAAATATACCACAGTTTTGTACTAATTTTGAACTAATTTATACCCACCTTAAAAAATTTTGAACCGATGCACAACATCAAAATATACAACGTTGAAGAGTGGGTGCGCCAGGTTAACGTTAAGTTGGCAAACCCACGCAAGAAAAATGCATTAAACCAAAAAAACAAATATACCACAGTTTTGTACTAATTTTGAACTAATTTATACCCACCTTAAAAAATTTTGAACCGATGCACAACATCAAAATATACAACGTTGAAGAGTGGGTGCGCCAGGTTAACGTTAAGTTGGCAAACCCACGCAAGAAAAATGCATTAAACCAAAAAAACAAATATACCACAATTTTGTACTAATTTTGAACTAATTTATACCCACGTTAAAAAATTTTGAACCGAAAATTTTGAACTGAAAAATTTTGAACTGAAAAATTTGAACTGAAAAATTTGAACTGAAAATTTTGAACTGAAAAATTTTGAACTGAAAAATTTTGAAATTTTGAACATCAAAATATACAACGTTGAAGAGTGGGTGCGCCAGGTTAACGTTAAGTTGGTATTCCCACACAAGAAAAACACATTAAACAAAAAACAAATATACCATAATTTTGTACGAGAGCAATTACATTTCTTTATCGACGTGTTACATTTTGAGAAATTCAAGCCCACCTTTACCATTCGAGGCATACATTTATGAATGTATTGGTTCTGAAATAGACCTACATTTTAGTGGGCCTTCTATTCTATACATATGGAGTCCTCAGTAACTTGGTGGGGAAAAAATGCTTTCAAATGAAAGATATTGGACATATTTCAGAAGACATATTTGAAGAAGCTGATAAAACCATGTAAACATTAGTTCCCACGAAATGTTAAGAAAGGAATGAGAGAAAATACATGTATAAATATCGGAAAGTGAAAAAGAGTCGCAACTGATACAGAAGTTTTTCTGACGTACATTTTAGTTCGGGTAAATACATCTGACGTTTGTAAATTTTACATTTATAACATGTGAAGACCAAATGCTTTATTGTGATGATCCGTTAGTGTTGATCCGTTGTTTCAAATCAACGTTTACTTCACCAATTTTATTTTATTTTATCACTTCACCAATTTAATTTTATTTAATGTAGTTATTAAGTAGTCTGTTATGTATATTTTTGTCGATGTTTCATGGCCGACTGGAAATATGTTGGCCACTTCTGTGTTATAATGGCGTAAATAAACGATTTTGATCCTTCTTCTGAATTCTGATTGTTAGTTATGAATTTTTAATTACACGCAAGGAATTAATATAATGATAATCAATGATTCTTTACTGAATTAGAGTATACTTCACTAAACTAATATAATAAGTGGGTACACTAAACGAAAGTATCTGTAGTATCTGATGTGTTCAGACGAAATTATGTTGTTTTCTTTGTTGCACTTATAATTTTATCTGAACGAGTTTCATATTTAGAAGCTGATTAATTATTTATCTGAACAACAAATTACAGTTTTTAGCGCACTGTGAGTATCTTAGAAGTACCCACATTTAATAGTTGACTAAAAAACATTTTCCGGGGATCGAAAAAATTATATGGTGTTGTTTTTTCAAAGTTTTTGCATATGTTTCCTCATTTCATTTTTGGGGGGGGGGAATTTTGTCGTTCAAGTATAATAGAATGAATGGTTTCCTTATTCTATCGAAAGTTCCAGACTTAAAGTTCGGCTTTTTGACATTGTACTCTTGTTGAATTAGTTGACTGTTGTTGTGCTATTTGGTTTCGGTTTTAAGAGTATTTTATTTTTGCATTGCATTAATTTTCTGTACTATATTTTATATTTATTATTTATACCATATTTCTTGTACATGTTGTAATGACATTCCCACCTTTTTTTGCTATTGCAATAGACATTTATTCATAAATAATTATAATACTTTTAATTATACATTTGATGTTCGATATCAAAACATTTATTCAATGAAAATTTCTGTTAGAATTGTGAGTGATAATTCAATTTCTTGTGCTTCATTGCATTCTTTTCATCATGACAATTAACATTTAACAGTACCAACAGTTGAATACCAAACAACATATTATTTTATGAAATGTACTTACAAAATTGTTAATAAATAGTGAATTTAGATGGGGAATTTTGGCAACGAACAGAAAAGCTGCCCTTCTCAGAAGGAAGAGAGAAAGGAGTTTCCATTGAGCTTTCTACCTGAGCATCCCCCTACCGTTTCCATCCCTCAATGCTACCTGTCGCGTACAATGCGCCTCCCCCCTACCTTCCGCTGGGCGAATGAACTCAGGGGGTTCAGGTACTGTGCGCAGGAAAAACTTCACAGAATAACGTTGATCATTTAGGAGAGCAGGCCGGCGAACAAAAGGTGGCGTTTCTTCACCCCCCCCCATCGTTTACTGGATTTTCCACACGAAATTTTTAGAATCTTGACGCGACAATATCTGTTGATTGCTGTGTCTTTCGAGCATCTCAGGATATTTCAAGTATTGTTTGATTACTTACAATTCTCCACCAATGGTCTCTTAAATAGGTATATGGAAGTGAAAGGGCTTACGTCATTCCACTTTGAAAGTGGAGAAGCACGTGTGTATTAATACGTAATGTTCCTTAAATAACATTGCATGTTACTCATATTATTAACATGACTGACGCAATTTGTTCTTTGATTAATAGTGCCTGATATCGAAAGATTATAACAACTTGTAGTTTACATGCTGCTTCCAGTAAACATGCTACATTACGTTGATGAACAAAAGATGGTGAACGATTTGATGACATACTAAAATCAGAGAATACTAACATGGTGTTCCTTAATATTTCCAAACTATACGGAAATGTAAGTAATAATTTCAAAACATATTAATACAATAAATATTTTTGCAAGCATATTCACATTTTAAATACTGAATTAGGCATAAAACCACCTACACTTTTTCTCAGTGATTCACATCCATAACGCGCGAACCAAAACAAGACAATCGGAATATAATAAAAAGCCATAAACACTTTGTACCTCGTAACCAGGGAGCAGATTTTAATGAATGTGATTTTTTTTCACTTCAGAACAATGCCGTTTAGTATTATCATCTATCATGATATATTATAACAAAAGGAAATGACCCATTTTTATAAGACTTTTTGCCATTTTTCGTCGATTTCGAATAACAACTTTTATTTTTTAACTTCTTCCTTCATTTTAATGCATGTTTCGCTGATTTCATCAATTTTAATCTCATTTTTATGGTACTTGATTCAAATAACAATAACGAGATGCTCCACAGAATTCCTGAGTAGCCAACTCCATTTCTTCGCTCACTTATTGTAATGTCAGCTGTTGTATGTGTCGCAATTCAGCGCCAATGTCGGTTCAGCCGATTAGTCGGGATAACTAACGACAGAGATTTTCTGGTAAAGTACAGTCGAAAGCGAAACATTTAAGTAGGGCTCACTTGAACAAATAGAAGTAGTCTCGATTACAGCAGTAATGTATTGAACAGAATGAGTTGCTCATACGAACTGTTTTTGATAACATTTTTTGCAACATTTTCATTGCTTTTACGGTATTTTTAAAACATATTCCAAGCATTTTATTGATCATATTTGGCAATATTTTAGGTCATGAAAATGTACACTCAATCATAACTTGGCGCACCATTTCTTAAACGTTGTATATTTTGATGTTATGCATCGGTTCAAAATTTTTTAAGGTGGGTATAAATTAGTTCAAAATTAGTACAAAATTGTGTTATATTTGTTTTTTTTGGTTTACCGCATTTTTCTTGTGTGGGTTTGCCAACTTAACGTTAACCTGGCGCACCCACTCTTCAACGTTGTATATTTTGATGTTGTGCATCGGTTCAAAATTTTTTAAGGTGGGTATAAATTAGTTCAAAATTAGTACAAAATTGTGGTATATTTGTTTTTTTTGGTTTATCGCATTTTTCTTGTGTGGGTTTGCCAACTTAACGTTAACCTGGCGCATCCACTCTTCATTGTTGTATATTTTGATGTTGTGCATCGGTTCAAAATTTTTTAAGGTGGGTATAAATTAGTTCAAAATTAGTACAAAATTGTGGTATATTTGTTTTTTTGGTTTAATGCATTTTTCTTGCGTGGGTTTGCCAACTTAACGTTAACCTGGCGCACCCACTCTTCAACGTTGTATATTTTGATGTTGTGCATCGGTTCAAAATTTTTTAAGGTGGGTATAAATTAGTTCAAAATAAGTACAAAATTGTGTTATATTTGTTTTTTTTGGTTTACCGCATTTTTCTTGTGTGGGTTTGCCAACTTAACGTTAACCTGGCGCACCCACTCTTCAACGTTGTATATTTTGATGTTGTGCATCGGTTCAAAATTTTTAAGGTGGGTATAAATTAGTTCAAAATTAGTACAAAATTGTGGTATATTTGTTTTTTTTGGTTTACCGCATTTTTCTTGTGTGGGTTTGCCAACTTAACGTTAACCTGGCGCACCCACTCTTCAACGTTGTATATTTTGATGTTGTGCATCGGTTCAAAATTTTTTAAGGTGGGTATAAATTAGTTCAAAATTAGTACAAAAATTGTGTTATATTTGTTTTTTTGGTTTACCGCATTTTTTCTTGTGTGGGTTTGCCAACTTAACGTTAACCTGGCGCACCCACTCTTCAACGTTGTATATTTTGATGTTGTGCATCGGTTCAAAATTTTTAAGGTGGGTATAAATTAGTTCAAATTAGTTCAAAATTATGGTATATTTGTTTTTTTGGTTTAACGCATTTTTCTTGTGTGGGTATGCTAACTTAACGTTAAGTTAGCGCACCCACGGGACACGTTGTAAATTTTCATGTTCTGCATTGGTAGAAAATTTTTTAAGGTGGGTATAAATTAGTTCAAAATTGGAACAAAATTATGGTATAGTCTTTTTTAATTTTTGAATAAGTGGGTGTGCTAACTATACGGACATCTCCGCTTGGCGTCGTCACGACCGGCCGCCACCGCCGCCACCGTCGCCGGCTGGTTGGCGAGCGGCCCGCTAGCCGTCTGGTCGACTGGGGAACACTGAATCGCTCATGCAGGAGATACCGCAGTCATGAATCTTAAAGGGCAGTTTTCAGGACGAAAAAAAAATCTGTTTTAAGCATTCTAGTGCATTGAAACGTTTTAGCAAAGAAAGTCTGCCTAATAGGTAGTATTTAGTTGTATGAATTTGAGTCGTGAAAGTTTTCAGGATTAATTTTCGGTTAATCTCATTTCTGTACATAAAAACCAAAGACTTCAGTTTTTGTTAATTACCATACGTTGCAATTAGGTGCCGTGTACTCATGATTGTGGAGTCATTGTATTGAAATCTAAAAGTCTGGAAAACTAAAATACGTTTATTTCTCAAATCTTGCTACAAGCAACGCACTCTTCATGCAATGTTCTTGTACAATAATTGTGATTTGAGTTGGATGTGTGTTGCCATTATGCATTGGGCTGTATTTGAAAAAGGATTAGAAAAATAGTGTTATCATAATCTCATGAAGTATGCATTCTATCTGAAACTATACCAATGTGAATATTGTACAATGTTAGTATTTGTTCCGGAACGTTCTCATTAATGTTGAAATAAATCCTAATACATTGGTTCGAACTTCAGAGTAAATAATGTAAAAATATGTATCGCTTTTTCCATCTGAGAGTTCAGCTCAAATATACGGCGTACTGCAAATCATCTTCTCTGGAGCCGTTACTATGCATTTGGGCCGACGAACTGTTTGCCGTTGTTTAGCACCGTTGGCATATTGAACCCAAAAGTAAGGAGGCAGGAGCTTAGGAAGTGCTTGCTGAACGGAGTGCGTGCTCTTCAGAAGCGTGACCCACATTTTGTCGTGAGAACATTGGGTCACACTATAAGGAAGTTGGGGTCCACATGCCGAAATTCTCTTGTTGCTGTAATCGCTTTCGACTTTTTTTCAGTTGCCATATTACTTAAAAATATTAAATGAGAAATTGATCTATTTTGCAAAGAGAGCTGTAATAACCGAGAAACACATTTTTACAAAAGCGTATAGTGATTGAAGATCGTGTTAGAAACTCATCCAATGTGCTTATGACTAGCTTTTGGTACGAAGTTCTTCAGGACATTGAGAATTTGTGTGTTTGTCTCTGTTCTTACTCTTTCCAAAAATATGTTGTAGAAAACAATGAAAAAAAATTCTTGTCCTCTTTTTAATTAATCATTTTCGGGGATGTATTAAACAATTAGACTAAATCCGTAAATACATTATATTTCTTGGTGTGTTCTATCCCTAAGAATCGTTTATCCCAGGATTGATACCTCATAACATACGAGCTTTCAATTCTTCAGCCCTTAACCTCGAACGAAACAGGAAGTTTTGTGAAGTATTGATAAACAGTGGAAGTGGCAAGTTTTTTGCCAACTCGTGCATACACCAAGTACTGATGTGTACGCACGTTAGTAAACGTTGAGGGGCTTTATTTAATCTACCTTGCTCTGTGATGTCAGACAGCTTGTAAATGAGACCTTGTTGGCAAGGTGTTACGAGACATTCCATCCCCTACACGAACCAAAGCTTTATGGCGTTGACTTCAGAGAAAGGTCTTTGCGAAGGACTCCGCCTGGGGCATTTGTCATACTGCCACCTCCAATGAAATATTAGGTATTAATCGATTCTCTGTGGGTTGCAAAGGCAACGCCCAGATATTTGAGATCCCGGAATTTGGCACAAGGCCCAGAAGCATCAATTTCTTTGAAAACTTATAACGGAAATTATAATCGAGTATAATGTTCACGTAATAGCTTCGCTATTACATATTATCACAGATGTGTGTAATTTTATCGTTTCCAATCTTACTCTTCTCTGTAGTAACAAACGAATCATACATTTACGGCTGTATGTTCAGGTTACTGTAATGGACATCGAAATGTTTCTCTTATGAAAATGAATGCTAATTTTCTAGCAGCACTGAATTAACTACAACACTCGGTTCTCCAACACAAGTTCCTTGACTATAAACTAAGTATGCAAATGACGATTTTCAAGGTCCTGATTTTTCACCTTGAAGTGCTAAAAACGTTGTTTGTAGATCCCTTCGTTATGTCACGGCAATGATTGAATAGTGATTTCGGGCACATTAACATATAAGGTAATTAATCCCGTAAGTGTAGTGTGTTTTATTGCGGGAGGTGGTGGTGGTGATCTTCCACCGCTGGCTGGAGGGATTCGGCGTTGACCTATGTCGGTTTGCGAGGATTTTCTCCAACAAGGTATCGCAAAGCATTGGGGCACCGCTCCAGCCGGGACATGCTCTAAGCTGCCGACTGGTCTCCCGACACGTGTGATAGTGTAGTGCATGTGTGTGTGTGTGTGTGTGTGTGTGTGTGTGTGTGTGTGTTAATTAGGGATGAGGAAAAGACAAGGAAGGGGAAAGAAACATCGCACGCGGTCCCTGACACGTTTGTTATGGTACTGCTCTGACATTCGCCTGGTATATATCGGAGAAACCACGGAAAACTATCGATCGGAGAAGTCGGGCAGGAGAACTCTTCTCCAGACAGTGGCTGAATACGACCCGGCTATGTAGCTATGTCGAAAATCATGCTACCGTTGGGACTCGAACCTTAACCTCCGATCAGAGATACGGCAGTGACATCAGATGATGACCTGAGCCCCCTTTGCCGATAACGGGCAAACAGGACAGGTAACACGATATATACAGTAGGAATAATAATAATAATAATAGTAATAATAATAATAAATAATAAATAATAATTTTGTATTCCCCCAACAAGTATCCCGAGTATCAAGCCGGTGCGTGTCCTCGTAGCTACGGCGCTGGTTGTGAACGCTGGTACGTTTTCGGTTTCCCCGGCACAGCACCTCTCTCGCATGCGGCGGCGGCGGCGGCGGCGGCGGCGGCCACGTTCCGGGCCAGACGATGGAGCGTCGTCCGCCGCCGCCGCCGCCGCCGCCGCCGCCGCCGCCGCCGACTTTCTCTTCGACTCGAGCATCCATCCGCGCTGGCTGCGAGGCCACGTTCGAACGCCAGGACTTCGTGATGAAGAGGAACCGAGGTTGCACGACAACTTCACTCGCCCACATATAAACACCGGCAACTTGGCGGAATCTTACTTGAGACACTTTTCTTTCACGAAAGTTAACCGAGTTGCGTGGGCAGACGATGTTCATATGCGCGCGTTCTTGTGCGCGTTTGTAAATAAATAGTGGCAGGTGGCTGTGTATTCTTAAGGTTTTAAAATTAAAATGGTCGTTTTGTTTGGGAGTGTTATTTACGATTTTGTAATGATCCTCGGATTTAAAATTATTCAGGTTGAAATTAGATGGGGGCCGTTGAATGAATAATTATTCAGGGATGAGTTGTTTGTAAATAACCGCCAGACGATAATGTCAACAACTTCAATGAAGTCAGTTTTTTGCAATGGTTGCGAAAAACCTTCCATCTCGCGTATGTAGATGTGTCAGGTCAGGTCAAGGTTATTTTTGTTCACCCAATTTTGCACGGTTCGAGGATGTTATTTCGAAATCATTTTTTAAAGTGTGTTTACTATTGTTTCTTCTCAGCATACCCTGATTTCACCGTTTGCCATTCATATTTTAACATAAGACCCCAATTGTATTTAAAACGTCTTTTTGAGCGCCTGGGGCGAAGAGCTATAGAAATTATTTCTAAGATTCAAAATTTAAAAATTAGTATATAATTTATCATCAGGAATCAGGAATGTCAGTTTAAAATAATGTGGAATACAAATGTTCATAATTATACTACAGAAGAAACAAAATACAAGAAAATGTATGCATATTGTTACGACCACTATTCGTGTATTTGAGAAACACATTTTATGCCTTTCTGTTCTCTTTTGTTTTCTAGAATACTTAGAGGGAAGTTTTATTGAGATTCCATACATTCCTTGTGTCTTGTACTTTGTCTTTTGGAATGTGGAACAAGTTTGTACTAGAGTGTAACTCTCTTAAGAAATAATTTCAGAGCTTCTATAGGTGGAGAATTGTAGGCGTTCAACGAACTAGAACACAAAAGAAGTAGATGTTCTGTGAAAGTCGTAATTATTCGTGAGATGTGTGGTATCTTAACGATATAGGGAAAATTACTTTTATTGATGCTAATTAGTATTGCTGTCCAATTGTTATGTAGAAAGTAATGAGCCACTTTACAATATTTTATTTTCTAGATCCTGGTTATTTTAGGAGTTTTTAATTACCCAAAACGAAAATCTAACTAGTCTCCAGAACTAACTGCCAAACGAATTTTTTCAACTTGGTTTTAAACAACAGGTGAGATATCTAATAATGGCTTACAATTATGTTTAACAACTTGCTTAAATCTTTAAAATACATGGTAAGTGGGGGTAAATGGTCACATCCAATAATTGCAGTCGCGTAATTTATAATTTTCCATTCAATGGTTATTCAGAATTGCATATCATGAAATCCTGAAAATAATGTTAAGATAATTTGTTTATTTGAATGAAAATAAAGAATAATATTTGAACAACTGAATAAAATGTGCGTCTAATTTCCGTCACGTTTGCAAGCAATAATTTACCGTCTTTAGGAGACGTCTTTTAAAGAATATCAAATAATTTCAAGATGACAAAAATACCATTTAAGACAAATTACATCATGCTAATCATTGAAAGCAAACTAATTTATTGCAAATGCCGTTAATCAATTAAATTCGTTTGTAATTGTTGTATATTGTATGCTAATTATTTATTTAAACATTATTACCAGCATATTTTGTAATGTACCATTATCTACGTGTAACTCAAGTGGAAGCGTACATTTCTGCTTGAGAAAACTATAGAATACCACACACTGACTCCCCTCTTGAGAGCCAAGCTTCCCCGTCTCCTCTTGAGGGTAACATTGAATAACCATTCAAGGTTTACAAGGACTAGCGTTGACATTTGGGCGGGAGTTCGAGAGTGCCATCTTTCCTCGTTAGCATGTCGTGACATAAGGCCGCTCTTCGGATGGAGCTGGGCAATGCCGCAGCCTTCCTGCGAGAATCAGCCGCCTCTCGATGACCCCTGACAGAGTACTCCACCGCCACCTTCAAGCCCGGCGCATGTCCACGCGAACCCCGCCGAAGGACGCGAACGCGGGAAACCCTGCCGGAACTCGCTTCCCTCATTGTAGATCTTACACGTTCGCCATTCGGGGACGGATGTAAGGTGCCTGTCGCGAACAATAGATGAAGAAATGTAATTTTTTTCTATTTAATTTCTTCATTCCTCCTTTTCCTACTGATATATTGTACTTTGGCTACATATTTTCTCCATGTAATACCCAAACGTTAGACTAATTTATGCCATTTAAAAATGGTTAGACAAAATGTTGCTCTCTAGTACCTGATCCAAGTTTTGGATCGTGGTTTTCTACACAGGGTAAAGGCTACTCCATCACTGATTCCAAAGATCTACGTCGGCCCCATGGTCAAGATCGCTAAGACTGTAGTGCCGTAGTGATCTCGGACCGTGGGGTCGCGGATTCGAGTCCCACCTCGGGCATGGTCATATGTGTTCGTCTTTTCACTCCCCATCACCAATTCGTTTCATCCTCATACCATAACGTTACATCCAATAGTGGTCGCTAATGAATGCGACCATAAATAACAAAAAAATCTACTTCCTCTATTTTAATTGATATTTGAATGTAGAACCTTCTGGAATACGTATAACTCTGAAATTAAAATCTTGAAGCACTGTGTTGGTGTGGTAGCATTAAATTAAAACTAACATTACAGAAAGTCTGTGCAGAAATTGGTGATCAAGTACTTAATACTCATATTACTTCCATTTAACCATCCAGAACGATGCCGAGGGTGAAATTTGAAGTATTGTTACGTTCAAGAATGTAGATTTATTGATAATTTTTTAGATAGTAAGGATAACATTCCACCAGAAGATTTTAAAGACTATTTCACTCATGTCTATCCGCGTCGTAAGTAGCCAATGGTAACCCTGGATATATTCAAATTAAACCAATCCCAGATGTTTATCGCCATCAGCTTGTTTACCTGATTTTTATCGCTGTAAAATCTTTGTTTACCTTTTTAAGATAACGAGAGCAATTGTTTCACCTCCAAAATAGCTCTTGTGCATCAATATAATATTAAAATGTGTGGTTTTGGTAATGTTTAAAACTCTGAAATAGAATCTATTCTTAAAGATTCAGTGCCGAAAAACAGCAAAAGGAACAGAAAAAGTGTGTAAAAGAAATTTCAAGAATTTTGTCAAGACAGAAAATACAAATGGACAGCACAAACTACAAATGAAGAAATTACACTTGTTTTAGGCAATTAATATACGAAGATTAGATTGTGAAGAGTACAAAGAATGTGCCATCAAAACTATGTAGAACGTTACAACCAAAATTATTCAGGAAAATATTTTAATGAGTACACACGTGTGTTCAATCCATTCGAAATTGACGAATTCCGCTGCTAATTCATCTTGTACATCTTCCATATACTTCTATGGAAGACCAAGACTTGGAAACCAACTTCCTACAACTTTAATGATTGTGCTTTTAATAAATGTTCTTGTCAGTAGCCTTGTTATAATTGTTTTCCGAAACTTTTATTACCATAAAATTGAAACATATTTGAAATCATTTTCTGCATTAAACTGTTATTCAAATGTTACTTGATTATAAGTTATTCCAGGAGGCAGTGATAAGTCGGAACTGAATGAAAGTTTTTCATTTTTCGATTGTAATTTTGAGTAATATTTCCCTTTTTCGTAATTCCTGTGATTTAAATTATCCTTTCAAATCATGTAATGTGTTTATTCGTGAAATAGTCACACTAAATATCACTCGAAGTGCTGTGCTAGCCGGTAAATTCACTCCTTGCTACGCGAGTCGTGAATTTACCGGCTAGCACAGCACTTCTCGTGATATTACTTACGACTATTTCATTCATGTCTATCCGCGTCGTAAGTAGCCAATGGTAAGCCTGGATATATTCAAATTAAACCAATCCCAGATTTTTATCGCCATCAGCTTGTTTACCTTTTTTTATCGCTATAAACCCTTTGTTTACCTTTTTAAGATAACGATAGCAATTGTTTCACCTTCAAAATAGCTCTTGTGCATCAATATAATAATAAAATGTGTGGATTTGGTAATATTTAAAACTCTGAAATAGAATCTATTATTAAAGATTCAGTGCCGAAAACAGCAAAAGAAACAGAAAAAGTGTGTAAAAGAAATTTCAAGAATTTTGTCAAAACAGAAAATACAAATGGACAGCACAAACTACAAATGAAGAAATTACACATGTTTTAGGCAATTAATATATAAAGATTAGATTGTGAAGAGTACAAAGAATATGCCATCAAAACTATGTGGAACGTTAAAGTTGAACGTTACAACCAAAATTATTCAGAGAAATATTTTAATGAGTACACACGTGTATTCAATCCATTCGAAATTGACGAATTCCGCTGCTTCATCTTGTACATCTTCCATTTCAAATACTTCTATGGGAGACCAAGACTTGGAAACCAACTTCCTACAGCTTTAATGATTGTGCTTTTAAAAAATGTTCTTGTCAGTAGTCTTGTTATAATTGTTTTCCGAAAATTTTATTACCATAAAATTGAAACATATTTGAAATCATTTTCTGCATTAAACTGTTATTCAAATGTTACTTGACTATAAGTTATTCCAGGAGGCAGTGATAAGTCGGAACTGAATGAAAGGTTTTCATTTTTCGGTTGTAATTTTGAGTAATATTTCCGTTTTTCGTAATTCCTGTGATTTAAATTAACCTTTCAAATCATGTAATGTGTTTGTTCGTGAAATAGTCACACTAAATATCACTCGGAGTGCTGTGCTAGCCGGTAAATTCACTCCTCGCTACGCGAGTTGTAAATTTACCGGCTAGCACAGCACTTCTAGTGATATTACTTATGATAAATAGGTTTCAGTCGATTTCAAAGATAGCACATCAAACTGCTGATAGAGAAGAAATTTTCCTTGCGGAGAGTGATCGCTTCGGATTCGCAAGATATAGCTTCTGTTATTCACAATGACACCTTTCCTGCGAAGAGAAATTTGAACATTTTCGTCGTTTTGAGCTAATTAAAGAATTATTGTGGCAGTTCGTAGAGTCAGATGCGGAAGAAACAATGCTTTACTATATATTATATTGCCCACATTAACATGCTGAAATTTTGTAGCCGCACGATAATAGTTTGCATGTGTGCATGACGTTCAACTTACATTTTTATCGCAAAATCCACGATGTGCACACAGAAATATGAAACAGTGAGTGTGGCGCACAACACTCAAGTGCGCAACATTTCCACTTTATCATGGGTTCTTTGCTTTGGAATGGTCAGTCTCCTCTTCATAGCGCTGAGCCCGAGTATGGTGTCTGTCATGAGCATCTGACCGAGTATATCGAAAGTTTTGGCATCAAGGGTCACGTCATGGTGATACACTGGCAGAAATGTGTACACGATGAAGGTACCGAATAAGATTTATTATATCCTGAAACAGACCCCCTTCAGAGGACCAAAGAGAATTTTAAATTACCCTGCATAACTTTAAACATTTCTTTAATATTTCCCAATTGTATTTGATAACACGTTACTTCGAACCTGATGAGCATTCTCAAACACTAATGCTGGTAGAGTTAAAGATAAAGTAACTCAAGGTATTCGAAGTTCATAAAGCTTAAATTGTCAGTGTCCTCATTATGTTTTTGTGACACATCTAAAAATGTCAGTTTGCAGGATATGAGCTTACATTTGAGCAGACCTTTTGTGTCATATCTCGGCTCTAAATATTTTAATGAAATTTAACTAATAAAAATAGAGTATTATCAATACACATTTCTTCATTTAACTAAAAAAAGTCATTTTTGAGACGGGCCACTTTTCATGAAATCGGCAATATATTTTAGTAGAGGACCAAGGAAAAGTAACTTTCCAGTGGAATTGGTGACCAGCTGGCATCGTAATGCACTTGACAACAGCGATTGTGCAAATCCCATCCAGACAACTGGATTGTATTGAACTTGCCACCTAATACGAAGCGGAAACCCATTAGTGCGTGCACTTCCTGCATTGAATTCCAATGAATAGGCGTTCGGGCCAGCTGCTTTTCCCGGGGGCGAGCGCTCCTTTCCCCAGCCGCCTCGCGCGTCGCGGTGACTTCAATCGGGCCTTGGCGCCGCGGCCGCGTGGGGCTCAATGGAGCGCGAACCCTCGCTCGCGGAAGTGCGTGCTTCGACCATGGGCTGCCTCCGCCGCCGCCGTTGCGGCCGTTCGCAGCCGGTCTGGCCGGGCGAGACGCCCGCAGTAGCCGCGCGCCGCTTGGCACCACCGTCCCGATCCGCTACCCGCCACGCCCAGTCCACTCCGCCGCGCCCCGCCCTGGCCCTCGCATTCCACCCGCGGAGAAGGCTAGGATTCAGCCGCTGGCTGGAGGAGAATTTTAGCGGCCGGCTGCTCTGATCGGTAGTTTTCTGTTCGGTTTTGACCGATCAACATTAGGTGAATGCCAGGGCAGTTCCTTAACAAACGAGCTATGGATCGCGCGCAATATTTCCTTTCTCTTCCTTCTCCTATCGTCAGTTCTTACACACGCCTACACGTACTGCACTACACTACCACACACGTCAGGATACCATTCGAGAATTCTAGAGATTTTCTGCTATAATCAGTAGTTTTCGGTTTCTCTGATCCATATTAGGCGAATGCCTGGGCAGTACCCTAACGGACTGTGAACTGCGCGCCATCTTTCTTTCCTCTTCTTTTTCCTATCATCAGCTCTTACTTAAACACGCTTACGTTTACATGCACTACACTACCACTCACGTCAGGATACCATTCGAGAGTTTACAGATTGTCTCGTGTGGGGCGGTGCCCCGCTGGTGGGAGATACCTAGTTGAGGAAAATTCCCGCAAGCCGACGTAGGACGTCACCGGATGTAGCCAGCCAGCTGAGGCAGATCACCTCCTTCTCCTGAGATATAGCATCCCAGTTACGGTATTAATGACCTATGTACGGAGTAGTTGACGCAATCAACAAATGTTCACTCGCATTCCATTCCACCCTCGATCCACGCCGCTGCTTCCCACTTCGCCCGCCGTGCACTGACACAAACCAGCTCCCCACTCCTTCCTGCTGCCTTCTGACACACTAGATCCCGATCTCCGTCTTACGAGTCAGATTTGGCACTGATCGCATTCCTCCCCACCCTGGCAACGATCGCCTGCACTGCTTCCCGCCCCGCTCTCTCCCGCGGCCGCACCCGCGCCTTCCTGCTCCCGTCCGGCACTCAAGGTCCCGGTCTCCACCTGGGAGTCAGGCTGGCAGTGCGCACTCGACCTCGCTCTGCACTCCAGCGCGGAAAACAAAGCGATATCGCGGGGCAAACTGCTTCGAGCTCTATGACACGAGCAAGTGGATAATGCAACGTCTCTTCACTGAACGCTTGAAACCTTCGAAGACAATTTTATTTTTCTGGTCTAGAAGTTTCATGAATTACAAGAAATTAATGCTTTTACCGTGTTGCGCATTATTATTTTCCAAATGTAAGAAAATGCGTGTGTACTATGTATTTTCTGTGCTCCTCAGTAATGCGCATATGAAAAATCAAATTGTAGAAAGCGTCTAATCCAACTATATTTCTCATCATCAGTGATACTCGTGTTCCATGGTGACGAAACTGATCAATCAATTGGATGTGTGTTTCAGTTCGCATATTAGATGTTAGAATGTGTGAATAAGTAGCAGTAATAAGAATCTTGATTGATAGCTGACTTGGGAGAATGGTTAAACATTTTGACTTGACTTTTCTGCATCCTTCTCCTTGTACCTTCATAATGTATCATTAATATTTCAATGCTTCAAATTTTGTTGTCAATGGGCTGATGGTGTCGAAAGATGAATGGATCCTTAAGGAGCAACATTTCCACGGTGATCGTTGTAATGGGTTACTGGACAGTGACGAATGATTATCTTGGCACGCACGACAATTCCCATTTTGGACGACTTAGTGAAGTGTAAAACAGTTGAGTATTCTCAGTGAATTATTTGCGTTAAATTCAAGAAAAGCGCTTTTGAACTCAGTTTCAACAACTCCGTAAAAACAGTCAGGTAATTTTCTGTTTTATCAACCATCTTTGATCCGATATTTTGCCTTTGCTCCAGACTTAATATAATGAAACATTTTTATTTGCTTGTTCGGAGTACTTCACAGTATTCATGTTCAATGTTTCATAACATTATAATACTTTCCCTTTGTCATCGATATATTTTAGATAAGATATAAATAAGATATAAATTTAGATAAAGATATAAAATATCTTTTAGAAGCTAATTTATTTCGGTGTTATATTAGACGCACTCACATTGGTCCGAAATTGATCAAACATAGATACCACAAACGGTGTAAATAAAAACAAAATATAATTCTTAACGTATCTATTTGCTCCAGGAACGTTTACCTGCACGAGTGGTATGTTCAAACAAAGGGAGCGCATTCTTTCGCCAATATTTTGATTTGAACAACCCGTAGTATTTAGTATAACACTTGAAAATACTCCGTTTAAAGAGTATTTTCAAGTGTGGTATACTAAATATGAAAATGTATCTTATTATGTCCGTCAAGAAAACAAACCTTAGAACAGTTCTCGGAACGAATCACTCAGTCTCTCCATCGACAATATGGACATCCCAGCCTCCCCATGTTCTGACGCATTTGGCATTACGACAAAACGCAGCCCACATCATTTCACCACAGAGAAACCGAGAGTGCGCATACCTGAGGCCTGCCTAATAGCAGCGACAAATTTAGGACTTGGAAGCGTAGCCTCTGACTCATCCGTCGCCTGGCTTGATGCATGTGATTACGGCCCGTCGCGTCGTGCGGTTTCGAAGGCGGCCGAGAGCCGAGTCGTTAGCTGCGGCGGCGGCGTCGAGTTCCCCGTGTCCGCGTAAAAAGCGCCACTTTCCCCGCGGTCCGCGCCTCCGTGGATTAGGATTCCACGCGTGGAGGCGGCGGACGCGGCGAGGCCGCCCGCGGCGTGGCCCGCATCCACTGCAGCCATCGCCCCCGCGCCCTCACAGTCGAACACTCATCCGAACCGGCGCGGCGGCGGCAGGATTTTCGACACTAGCTTCTCAGCTAGGTCGAATTCAATCGCTGTCTGGAGCAGAATTCTAGCGGCCGGCTGCTCTGATTGGTAGTTTCCGTGGTTTCTCCGATCAACACCAGGCGAATGCCGGAGCAGTGCCCTAGCAAACGGGCCACGGACCACGCGCGATCTTTCCTTCCTCTTCCTTGTCCTATCCTCACCCCTTATACACACACTTACACTGACATGCACTACACTACCACACATGCTGGGAGACCGATTGGGAGCTTAGAGCTTGTCCCGGCAGGGACGGTGCCCCGTGGTGGGAGATACCTGGTTAGGGGAAAACCCCGCTAGTCAATAATAGGTCGGCGCCGTATCTTGCCATCCAGCGGGGAAATATCACCGCCACCTCATGAGGAAAAAACACGCACAACACTTACGGGACTAATGACGTAAGGTTGACGCGCCCGGAATCTCAATCAATCAATCACTGATCCGAATCTGAATGAATTAAAACAAGTAGTGTAGTTGAATCAGTTATTTTGTAAATGCCTCTTCTTCAATCTTTGTGGAAATGAGATAGGCGATCTATTTGATTCAGTATATGCTTCTAGCTTTGCTGCAATTGAAAACACCAGATAAATCTACTGGTTGTTGAAGTAATTCAAGCGGGTGTACTAATTTGCTTTTGTTTATTTCGAGAAGGCAGTTTCTCCTAAAATTTGGTATATTTCAAGAATGTGAGCATGCCCAACAGCTGAAGATCATATGGTCTTCTCGAAGTAACCTATTGAGTTATTAACAAACCTTGTTGGTTAAGAAACGAGGAGATGATCAAATAAACCGCGCGCCATCCGAGTTCATTTACCACGAGTGCAGTGACGCCCTTTTTTCTCGTGTTGTGATCATTTCTCGCGTTCACTACAATAAGTCAATGCTTCCAGTTCAATAATTGTTTTTGCAGTGCTGTGTTGTTATGATTATATTTTGGGTGTTGTTCAATAATTATATTTGCGATTAATAATTGTGAAACTACTTTAGGTCTAATGTCATTTAGGAGTGGATAACGCTGAGAGTTAAGATGAAGATACGAAAACTTCATTGGTCGGAAAAAGAGCAGTCAAAATGAAGCTAGTGTCCTTAAAAATTATTTAGTAGAACGTATTCAATTAGGCACAAATTTGTGAATTATTAATCCTAAGTCTTTTTGTATTCTAACTTTTTCAACAGTTAATGAAATGGAAAAATAAATAAATAATCAAAAAAAATACATCTCCAATAATTCTGAAGAGATTCGAATATTTGCGCAATCTAAATAATTTTATTTGAGAGTAAAATATGCATCTTATAATGTAGTATTCAGTTGTGATCATGGGCAAACATAATTTCTCCTCCAAAGGGGTAGTCTACAAAATGTAAATGTAAATGATAAATTAAAATGATAAAAATTGAAAATGAAATTAAAAAAGGTAAACTGAGTAAACAAGTGTATCACCAGGGGCACAAAAATTCGGGGATCATCGAATCCCGAGCGTACGATGAATCGAAAGTGCGAGGAAAAATTCAATCCGTGATTCCTTTTTTCCTTATTAGATAGTGTTCATTAAAATCTGCATAATTAAATTTACATTGTCTCTAAAAATTTACGTTGTGAAAATAGTGAATATTACGGCCTGATATTGAAGCTGTCACGTAATAAATAGAAGAATACAATAATTTTCCGTTAATGTATAATGCACGTAAGAAATAAATTTGTAAAAGTATTTGATGTTTCTGAATTTTTTCAGAAAGAACGCAGCAAGACTTTAATGAATGTACAACATTCTCTGTGTTTGAGAAACATTGCAACAAGTTAGTTTTAAACGTCTCATTTCTGAAAAAAATATTTAGTCAAGAGACCTCTAAAACGTTAGTAATATCCCAAATAATGTTACATTTTATTTGTAAAGTCTGAGCGCGAAATCTTTGCACTTGAAATTTCAAATTCACCAGCACATTTAGCCGTTTCCAAACAACAAAATGTGCTGGTGAACTTCAAATACAATTCCGTTTCGTCTAGGTGTGCAAAGTTACATTTTATTTAACTGGAATTATTCAAGTATCTTGTAATATATTTTTCATTAGTATTAATTTTCCACTTAAAATTAATGTTTTTTCGAGCAAATTATGGACTGTACAAAGAAGACTGTCACTAACTGTATTCACGGTCGTCGAGTGCACAGATGCAGTGTTTAAAGTGTACAGTTAACTCGTTTTTGTCGGTTGAAATGTTTGCTTGGAAATTCCTTAAAATGTTTGGCGTTTGGCCCCACTGTGCGTTGCGACGCCGCGCCGCGAGGCACGTCGGCCGTCGCGGAATGCCCGCGCCCGCGGCGGCGACGCCGCGACGTCGTCACACCACGCGGCGCCACTCGCGACCCCGTGCGCGCGCGTTGTGCAAGTGGCCATGAAGACGTTGGGGGGTACGAAAACAGTCGCGCAACGTTTCTCCTTGGAAGGCAGTCTTTTTTATGGGGGTTAAAATTCATCTGTTGTAATTGGAAGTGTGTGTTTTCATAATGAGGTTCAGCCAAGTCTGTCCTGGAATAATTTTTTAAATTCCACATTTTATATTTAAATCCCACATTTTTTGTGAAATTGAATTACTAGCAGTAATTATAACTTAAAATATGTTTTAATTTAAGGTCGCATCAACATCTAGGTCATTAGCTACCACTGTTGGTTTTTAACGTTATGGTAACTGTGAATAGATGAAATGATATGGTGGTGATAAGGGGTGAATGTCGAACACAAATACAACCATGCCCGAGGCGAGACTCGAACCCGCGATCCTGGTCTGAGATCGCTAAAGCACTCCTAGTTTAGCGATATAGGTCACCGAATCGGCTTTCAAATATTATTCTATTAGTGTAATGTGTTATTTAAATCCAGAATGGACTTACACGCATGTGTTTTGTGTGTAAAAGTTTTAAAATGTAGCGAGTTATATTATGAAACTTCTAGTAAAACCCTCAATATTTCAGAACCCGATCAATGTGGGATAGCCCCTTATTCTACTTCTATATTCAGTTGCAGAACCGTTATTGATGGACTTACGGTGAATTACGAATAACATTTACATTGTTTTGTGCTAGCGGCCATGAAGACGTAAGAAGTACGAAAATAGACGCGGTACGATTCTCCTTAGAAGGGAGTCTCTTTTCTAAGGGGTTAAAATTCATCTGAGTTGTAATATTGAAACCAATTTAATTTGAAGTATGTGTTTGCATCATGAAGATCAGTCGAGCGTGCTCTAACATAAATTGTAGAACCGTCATTGGTGAATTACGAATAGGACTGAGATTGCAAAGTTTTTCCAGAATGTACTATGTGAAACATACAGGGCTCGTGTAGTACAAACTAACTACACGGATAGTCAAATCAAATGATGCTCAGTTTATTGATTATAAATAAATACACATATCGTTCACGCTTAGCCCAAACAGTTTTTAAAAAGGTTTGTGACGTGGCACGAAAGTATATTCTTCTACAGACTCGCCATTAAGAAATTATTTTAGGTACGTTCAAAAATAAATGCTGACGGTATCAACAAATTTAAAATCTGTTATAATGGAATGTAACATTGCTATCATGGATTTGAATATGAACGTGTAAGATATCACATTTTATAGCGAGTGAGGTGCGAATTTTTCACATTTTAAAGATTTAATACCCCAACGCCTAGTATTTTTCCACAGTTATCGTTCTGAATGGTCGACGACCGACATGCGAATTGTGAACGAGTCACAAATGTTTTATAGGGGTGAAGCTTATTTTTTATGATTAAACAAACTCTTGCGCTTGCATGAAGTTATTTCTGGTTATTAAAAACCAATTGTGTTCTCGATAGAGAAGCTTGTGTTACTCGCGGAAACCGCTGTATTTGCACCAATGTATCTGGACAATATAAATGTTAATCGTGTTGCAATTCACGCAAATTAAAGACATGTGCACTTTTTTTCATTTATCAATAAAAAATTAACGTAATACCTCATTTGTCTTAGGACGCCCAATCTTAATAGTTACCGAAAAAGATTTTAACAGATCGACATTAGCGTCGAAAAGGAAGAAAAAATAAAGGAAAATAAGCTTGAATGAACATCAAAGGCAGCATGAGGTAGGTGTACCGTAGTCCAACTGAAGATCTAACAGAAAATATGATTGTAGAGTTTTTGGCGTCAAGGTGAGTGGTGTCTCATATTTAACGTGGGCGCTTCGTGTTTTCATTCTTCGACCGAATCGCGCGATTGTTGTAGTTTGATAAATGATAGAATTTAGTAGGGCAAAGAAACAAGCAATTCGTAATTACAGCGGGCACGGAATGTTACTGCTTGGCTCATTTCCCAAAGATCGCTCCGCAAGGGCGTCGTTCAAGGGCGTCGTTCGCCCCAACTCATTACTGCTAATCGGCTGCAGCGGAGCGGGGCCACTCGTTGCCCAGCGCCTTCTCCGACGGAGGTTGGCTTCTGGCACGAATCGCGCGGCTGACCTGCATCGTGCACTCCACGACGTCATAGTGCTCTTGCAAATTGCCTCGGTAGTTTTTATCTCGGATTTCATTTGGATTGTTCACATTGAATTTTAACAAATTTCAAGTGAAGAGTAAAATTTCAAATTTATGTAAACACTAGCTTTTAAAACGTTATGGTTAAAGTAATCTGCATGCAAACATGAAGGGTCCATTAAATTTCGTAATTTTTTAGGTGACAATCTTTGTCGTAAATATCTGACAAAATACGAATAATCGACAAAATAATATTAAACCGTACCTGCTCTTGAAAGGGTAATGAATATTTAACATTCACCTTTTTGGTTCACTGTAAGAACTGGTTTGTAGTTATCGGGATTCAGAATGAGGTTTTCTAAATACACTTTGTTTCAAGCAAGTGTATACTATATACAGTCTAGTTTCTTGCTTTTGAACTTATTTGGTGGCAATAAAAATAAATGCTGCTTTCTCGTTTCTGAAACCCCATTGTAGATGTCTCCGGAAGTCTTTGAAATCAGACGAAATAACCGATTCGTATTGAATAGCTCTATAAAGAGAAATTTGCATCCAGCAAGATCTTATGAAACAACGCAGTACAACTTCCTACTCCTAGAATTTATTAGAAACCTTGGACTACGCAACTTGACCATAAGAAAACTCATTAACCAACCGCACCGTTAATTGGATTCAGTAGAAATGCGTACGGAACTGTTTCTAATTGCTTTTGTTGCGTTACAAATACTCAAAGCTTCCTTGAAATGTAGGATTTAAATTGATTTTTAATAAGAGGAATTTCTATTCTTATTAACTTATATTCCCTTTCTTTCACAAATTCCGTTACAACAAAAAACTAGTGGTGCAACAACAGCATATACTTTCTCACATTATTTCTAAATTTGCCAGTTCCGAAAACTCAGCGAGTTGAACGAAATTGAAATATGCGCCATTCTTTTAAGTGTTCATTTTTCTACACATGAAAAACAAATTGAAGAGGTTTTGAGAAAATGCTTTTTCATTAATTTCAAGAACAAATTATGCAAAACTACTTGTTTATTTCAAATAGTTGTACATGGCATTTTTTAAAGAGGGGATTGTTTAGTACAGATTTTTTAAGGCCAAAGTCTCTATCTTCAATTTTGTAGTTTTCAATTGTTTATTTTTTACAATTTGTAAAAGTACAGTTAGTTGGCCGGAAATGAGACTGGGTTTCATTTTTTAACAGTCTTCTGACATATGCGAAGAAAAATTTTAAGGAACAAAATTGCCGGCCCGGTGGCCGAGATCGCTAATTTTCCTTTTGTCTAGTAGTGTCGCATAAGTGCCACCACTTTGGTTCCTCCTCCCCCCCCCCGCTACAGCACTTCCTTCGGATGATCCCAGCGCCGGATGATCCCAGCGCTGCCTCGTTCTCGCGATACCTACTCAAGCTGTGTTGCTAACACTATCGCCAGCACAATGACTCTGCGGAGGAGGACTTTCCTGGCGCACTGTATAACACACTTTAGTTGTAAACCTAGACTATCGCCTTGGTGTACAAAGTCGGTCGTTATTTTTCCAAATATAAGCCAAATTACGATAATAACAGAGGTTGGAGAGTAAAGTCTAGAAAAAAATCATGTACACGAGTTTAATTTTAAAAATCATGTATTTGTACACGAGTTTAATTTTAGGATTTCATGCGTAAAATTTAAGAGATTTTTGTACCTAATTCTGATATGAAATCTACCCTGGGGTTCCCCGTGCATTTATTCATGAGGATCTCGGTTTAACATCTTTGCCCATCTAGTCCACTTCTCTCTCTTGGTTCCATCCCTCGTCGTTCGACAACAATTCATCCTAGACGCATTGGGACCATAATTGCTAAAAGCATTTTGAGGTATAATAAAATTTGGTGTAATATTCTGGGATTTTGGATTCCAAATTCTGTTTTTTTCTGGGAGTTTTTAATGTTCATGCAAAATTTTAAAGCACCGCCCCAGTATTTAAAAAGTGTTTGTGGAACACATACATAGTTGCCATTTGTATATATTAAGGTTTCAGGAAAACGTGGGTCTACCCACGTCTGGTCCCTTTCTTGAAAATAAATAAAAGGAATTATGAAGTGGAAAGTGAAGAATCGAGTTAATGTGGCGTTATATGCACAAGAAGTATAAAATAACCCAACTCGCAAGAAATAATAATGAATTTTGTGCATTTATTGATCATTAAACCCATCGTGGAGTAACTCAGTGAAATGTATTCTATTTACACTGACGACTTTGAACTTGACAATACATCGGAAGGGTTAATCCTTTAGTGCTCTTGGCTGTGCGTATGGCGCCACGTCGAAGAGGTGATGCCAACGTTTCGACCATCTTGTCGTTTTTTACCTTAGGGTTAATCAAAAGCCCTGACTACTGGTCACATCAGCCCTGAGGAAGACCAGAACAAGAAAGTCGAAGTGTCATCACAGCCTTCGCCGCGGCGTCACCCGGATACCTTAGAACACTCGCAAGACTCTGGCCGCGGAAGCCCACAACTTCAGTTAATATGTTTATGTACCAACTTTACAGTCCATACGTATGCCAGGTGAAAATGTTTAGTCACCTCTTCCTTAAAAGGATAACAAACTTCCTACATGGCAAGATTCCTTTAGTCTGAGAGAATTTGATCCACACTGACATGGAATAATCGCCAAATGCTGGCGGTAATTAATATCAACATGTATCGTTTCAAATGTAACTTTGTGTAACATTCGGCAAATTGAAGTTGTTACATAAAAAGGCTAAGATTCTGTTTTGGTAATTAGTTTTCTAGGAGGTAGGTGCTTTTTGTGCAGTGTGGTAACTGAACTTTCAACTTTCACAGTGAAGTTCATTAACATTGTTGAAATACTTGGGAAGGCACAGCCTCACAGCAGCTGCAGACACCAGGTGTTCTCCAGAAGCAATTTCTTCAGTGATAAATGAAAATTAAATATCCAGGGCGATCGCTCAAAGCTGAAAATCAAAATATAATTTTAGCTCTGCTTGTAGTACACGAGAAGTTGTAATGATTAATTTTAGTCTTGATGAAGAAAGGGGTTGTTTTAATTTAATCTCAGTATTCACGCACAGTTTCTTTCTAGTTAGAGTTGGAGAGGTTGGAGATAGTTAATTCATCACTTGCAATTCTGATACGTTTCTTTGCTTCACGTGTAAAATTAGATATCTAATTTCGATGGTCGAGAAAGTTCATGCCATACTCTAAAGATCTGAACACAATAATATGTGTGGATTTCTTGAGATTTAAACATGATTTCCGAACCATATAATTGTTCCACCCGTAAATCTATTTAATGTAAAATCTCCGCATTAACAAAGGTGCTCAGTATCAGTGTATAATATTAAGTGTAACACGCGTTCTTCCGTTCATTTTGCTAGTTTAATAATAAAAAATAATGTCTCCGGGAGGAAATAGATTTCTACACGAATCATCACTTCCATAATTGGTACAATCTGGAATAATTTAATTGCCAGTGGCTATGAGGAATGTTCCGACTCTTGAGATTTGATACCAACGCGACGATCGTAAATATTGAAATTGTTACCTTCAACTCTCAAGAGTGAGAACTGTTTGTTACCAAAACAAATTTTAACATTTTCTAATACAGTAATGTCTATTAATCTTTACTCTGTTCAATATTATTATTATTTCCTTATAAACGAAAAATTAACTTCATATTCTTGCTCAACTGGATACCTATTGCGGTTTCACAACCCTCATCTAAAGTGCTTCCGACACCTCTCGCTCTCCATGCTCTTCATGCAGAGAACCGTTCGATCTCCCACGCGAACTGGCTGCACAGCAAGTGTGTCGATGAATCCAGATCGATCGCTCTCGTGCCCCACATCTATCGCCGAGAGCCCCGCACGGCAGCGCAGCGGCCGCGGGAGAGGGAAGGGCGCGATTAGAAGGGGAGTCAGGCGATATCACGCTGCTCCTCTCGGCTGCTCCATGCCAAAGCAGCAATCAACATTGCTTTCAAAAATGCGTTGTACCCACTTTTGTATATACTCTGGGCTATTGCACGAAGGCATTCTTTTAAACCAGACTTATTTGTAATATCTTTAACATGTTTCATGATTTCTCTAACTTAAAACAAAGTATCTACACACTTAAGACCAACGACAAATATTGAAACGCTCACTTCCCAAAATAATTGGTATCTCACTTACAATGTTTTTGGTGTAGAGAAACAGCACTATCGTTCCTACTGCTGGGTCCTCCACTATCCTTAAAGTCATTCACGTCGTTAAGAGTGAGTGTATAATGATTCAGGGCGCGTCATTAGTCCTTTAAGTGCAGTGTGTTACAATTCTGAAATGTTGGTGATCTTTCCCTGCTTAAATGTAAAATAAAGCACTGACCAACACGTCGGCTTGCGGGAATTTTCTTTCTCTAAGAATCTTCTCCAACAAAGACCCTCCCCATTCCTCATAAGCTCTAATCTCGCGGATGATTTCCCGATATGTGTGATTGAATAGTGCGTGAAAGAGAGAGAGAGAGAGAGAGAGAGAGAGAGAGAGTAAGGGGAGAGGAGAGGAGACGAGACGAGACGAGAACTATGAAGAAGGAAAACTCGTGCACCTAAGGCAGGCGTTTTTTTAAACTTACTACTCCGGTTTTCTCCTGGTAGTGCTCGGAGAATACACGTCAACACCACCCACCTCCATGCAGTGTTCACCTTTACCATCAATCTCGCCACCATCAACCCCCTTCAATCTTCACACACACTCCCACATCCGCCGCCGGCTCCGTTTCCCTGGCCGCTGCGTCCGCTGCCGTTCACCTCCGCTGGGCCAATTAGTGGTGCCGGCGCGCGACCTTCGGCGGGCGCCTTTGGCAAATGCCGCGCGCCGCGCAGGGCGACCGGCGGGGGCCGCGCCCCCCCGGGGCAACTTCTGTTCAAATGCCGCCGCGCGCTCTCTGCGCTTCCGGATCACTCGCTGCGCGCCATCCAGCAGGCTCTGGTTTCTTTATTCCGTGCATCTTCTACCCGTTCATAACATACACTAGGCGTAGACCGTCCATTTTTCCAACTAAACAATGTCAATCCTTGTCCGGAAAATAAAATATTCCTAGTAATGGAATATATTAAATATAGAGAAATATTGTTAACTTGAGAATACACTACGACACAAAGATTTTTTTATTTTAATATTTTACCATTTTAATGTTCATGTATGTACATAATTCGAAAAGCTCACTGTATGCACCGGGGATTGCTTCCATGAAAACAGGAATCATAGAAAACTTAATTAAAATTTAAAAAGGAAAAAACACCCTCGGCACGAACCATCACTATTGTAGTTTGTTTAATAACTATAAATATTCAATTGTTTCAAGAAAATAATCTAAAATTTTGGATTTTTTAGAGATTCACCTTCGATAGTTATAATTGAACGTCCAGTTAACTGACGTCCTAAATAATTGACGACCTACAATGTTTGTTGGCATACGGCTTGGCCAGGATTTGCAAACTGTGTAAGAATGTGCGAATAATTTTGTATTATACTTTATTATTGTGAGGATCGTAGTTCATTACATCTATTCTTGACCGACAGATCATGAATTGTCTACTCAGAAATTCCCTTAGAGAGATGCATGTATATTATCAAGATTTTATTATACTGCCTAAAAGACCATTCACTCGTTTCTCTGATTCGCCGCTTTTTACTAAGAGCACTTAATATTTAAAAGCAAATGAATGGTGAAAATTGATTGTGTTCTTTAACACCAGAGGGTTTATGAAACACCTTCCACTTAAGCTAAAATTGCATGTCCCCAAAACGGTAGTCGTAACGAAAAGTGGTAAATCAGAATCACAAATTCGCTCCCCTCAAACAATTTAATTCAATAAATTCTTATTACAAATCTTGAAGCTTTCTTCTCGCTCCAAATTAGATAAACGTCTTACTAAAGTGGAGTATAACTCGTCATTCACATTACTTATGTCTTGGCTCTCAGTTAATGCTAATAAATTATTCCTTTTAAAAAATGTTTAGCCTATTTGGAATTTCTGCCTTTCGTAGGGTTTTAAACTTTTTTTCATAATATATAGGAATCTTGCTTAATCGGCAAGGTCAATCACTGGTTAATGATTTTGCAGATATATGATTTACTGTTATTAATTTTCTAAATTCAAAATTAAAATTTGTTTTTATTGTATATCTTCTTCTACTGCTACTGCTGCTGCAAGCATTAAAACTTTCGTTCCGTTGCGTCTCCTTTCATTGGTCCATCCATCTTCTCTTCAGTCTTCCTATGTTCCGTTTTCCTCTTGGCTTATATTTCAGGATCTCTTTCGGTATTCGTGTGACCTCCATTCTATTAGTGCGGTCTCTCCATGCTTTTCTGTATTCGTCAGTTTTTCAATTTGGATTGTAAATTATCTTAATAGGGACCTAGGTATCTCTTCATTCACGAATCCTGTCTTTCCTTGTGACACCAATACAACCCCTCAAAAACTTCATTCGGCAGTCTGAATCCTACTTCGAATTTTTTGTATCCATGGTCCAGATTTCACATCCATATAGCCCACAAGGAACTTCTAAGGTTTTATAAAATTTCCTGACTTTACTTTTTAAGGTCCTCCTAATAGATCCACACATTCTGTTAAAATTTTTCAAGTTTCTTATCTGCATCAATTTGTCCTTTGTAAGACAAATCACAATCCAGGAACTTAAATGAACCTACTTGTTCTATATTTTGGTTGTTAACCACTAATTTACATCTAATTTGTACTTTCCTTGTTAATGCCCATTGACGTTTTTGGGGCAGATATCTCTAAATTATATTCTTCTATGATAATCTGCAGTTCATATTATTGTATATACGGTTCGGTAATTACTATTCAAGAGTTTATGAATTTATCCTTAGACAATATATGATTAATACAATATATCATTATAATTGGTTTGGAGTCATTCTTCTAACTTACACTATTCCTACTTGCTACCCAATCACCCCTTCCTCTCTTAAAATATCGTTTTATAAAAGAGAAAATATCCTCGAAATGCCATGTTCGACCGGTGTTTAGATAACATGAGCAAGCTAAGGTCGTATGTACACATTCTATTATTGTTAACATCTACGACAATTAACAAAGACGTACGCCCGTGAGATCCAGCTGCACAGAACATAAAATCTATCAATGTCTATTTACGTAGATGCAAATTCTGCGAGTTTTTTGACTAGGTTGTTCGGAGTGTGGTATCCAGGAGAACAACGGTTGCTACAAGATACTGAAGATCCAAAAAGTCTAATTTTTTATTATGCCATAAGAAGATGGCAACTGCGAAAATAAGATTTTAAGAATCTAGGACGAACAGTTTTTGAGTTAAGCATGATGGCGGGTCTGGAGCAGTAGTGTGTTGCCGATTGCATATACGTGTGGTGATTTCTTTATACAGCAATTGTAAAAATTCGAACCTTTTTCATCTTAAATCTGTTCTGTATGCCAGAATTATATTCATCTAACGCAGTAGATCATTCACTTAGATGTGAACAATTGTGAATATTTTTCATAAAAATTGAATTCTTTTATATTTCCTTTCTTTTGAAATATTAATAAAATGTTTTCTACACATTCGTATAAGTCTCCGCTTTGATTACGATGTGTTTATATCAATTCATGCATCAATTGTTTTTAATAAATTCAGTAAAATTACCAGACAAAACGTTATTTTTGAGGAGTCAGAGGGTTATGATATAAGCACGCATGAATTCGCCCAGCCACTACTCTAACCTCCGCAGACACCGCGCACGGTCCACGTCCCGCCGCCGCGCCGCCCAGCGCAAACGGAGAAAGTGGAGGGTCCGGAACCCCTCACTCTCCACTCTCCTCTCTCCCCCTCCCTCCCCTCCCCCCCTCCACGCCCTCGCTTCCAGAATTATCAGGCGCGAGAATGAACGCGGGCGCTCCCGAGCGATCGCCCGCGCAGATTTCCCGGTGGACAAAGGAAAGAAAAGGAGAGAAACCTTCGCAGGCTGCTCGTGTCGCAACCGGGCTACGCCTCGCCATTTGCGCGCGGATTCCGAACTGGTCTCTTATCCGGGACGCCATCGCGTGCGCTTCACTTTTGAGTGTGACCCCTCCGGTCTTTAGCGGCTAAATAAGGACTGGGTCAGGAGGAGCGAGCTAAGCCCGATAAGTGGTTCTCTGGGTGAAGATGGATGAAAATAAATTGCTGGTTGTTTGTAGGTATGTTGATATGGGGGAATGAAATCGTAAAGATCATCTCAAGTCACTTCACTGTAACTCCTGACCTGCTTCGGACCAGTAGTGAAGTGAGCTTCTGATGATGTGCTACGTAACTTTTGATTCCTATCAACGCAATCATGTTAGAAGTACTTGTATGAAAACTTTTGCTTGTAATGATATATACTTTTAGAATCATTGCGCAACGACATGAACAAAGATAAAATTGTTGGTTAGT
Organism: Acheta domesticus; assembly: GCA_031308135.1. Classification (NCBI taxonomy): domain Eukaryota; kingdom Metazoa; phylum Arthropoda; class Insecta; order Orthoptera; family Gryllidae; genus Acheta; species Acheta domesticus. The sequence continues at coordinate 103,123,979 of JAHLJT010004567.1, read as the reverse complement.
ACTTGTATATTTTGTTTTAGATGATACTCTGTAAATCATACTCCACAATTGAAATCATAATCATGAATTTCAATGTTCAGGCATCTCTAACGTCTTTACAGACAAAGCGCTAATGCTGAGTACATTGAAACTGCGAGTTTAAGTGGAAATTTCATAATGGGTATATTGTATAACGCGAAAAAAAATAGAAAGTTTAATTATATTAGAAGTTTATTTTGTATATATGAAAACAATTAGGTTGTAATTGATGTAAGTGCCGATTCGTTGCAGCCAGTCGAATCAAGAAATAAAGTAGCCAGAATCTCCATCACCGTTTATTCAACAAATTTTCACGTTTTTACTTATCGTTAAACATTTTCAGATAACTGATTCTGATTACCAATAGCATAAGTTGCAGCATCGCTTATTCCTACAAAAAGCACCATCTTTCAATTCCATTTTAGGAGAATGGGTAACAAAATATGGGCACGGAAATTGGTAACGAGAACTACAATCTCAAATATGGTTGCGGGTACTCGCAGTCACAATTAGACGGTGAGCACGTTTGTTTCTTTGGAAGATCGAAACGAAAGTCGTAAGCGAAGTTAACCCCATTGATGTGTATCACCAGAACGATCTCGACGTGCGCTCGTCAAGAGTTGGAGTGGAGAATCTTTTCTCTCCAAGGCAACTCAAGAAACACCTTTTAAGGAAATAATGAGAACCAAAATGCCAGTTCAGCTTCACGATCTGTCGAGTGTAGCAGTTGGTCTCTTAACCGATAACCCCTGTGTTAGTGGTAGCGGCACGTGCTCGAAAGGAAGAATTAGTTCATTGTAACGAGAAACAGAGTATCCCTTATTTTATACAGAAGATCTTTCATAATGAAGATTCAGTTTGTACGAGGGTAAGTATATAAGTATCTACATTGCTTATAATTAATTAAAACACTTCAAATTTACCGCTTTTCAACGTGATGATACGAACTAAGCTTTTCAATGTACATGTTCCATCGTAGCACCGTCTTTTCCGATACCCTCAGAAATAGGATTTTTTGAATAAGCAGCATGTTTGTGCCTCTTCCTCACCTGCAAGTCGGCAGGCAAACTCGTCGACCTCTACGAGCATTTTTTAAGTGGACCAAACAGTATTGTAATTAGACTAATAAGATCGGAACTGTGGGATGCTCTGACACCTCGAAATAAAGATTTTGTGGACCTTGCCGGAGGACGATTTGTGGATGCGCGTTGTCTTGCAACAAATGTTTTTCCATTCAATCCCAACTCGGCGTTCTTATACGCAGAACCTAACGTGCGTATGATTTGCCACTTTAATAATAGACGCTCAGCATCTATTGAGAATCAGGTCATGGACTTGCTCAAAATTAAGATCAGTGGTGCATGAGGATGAATATCTTGCTCTTTTCTCATCCTGTTTTATTTGACTTGGTTGTTTTGAAACGGTTCAATCCACAGGAAATCAATGCACCAATGGGCCAATGAAAATCGTTGCACTCACAATGTACTGAAAGTCTTCTAAGGATTTCAGCATTTGGTACTCATTCAGATCACAAAAACCGGATTACGAAAACCTGTTCTTCGTCGGTTCAAACGAAGAGTGGTGCAGCAGTTTTTACGTCCAAGAACTCATGCGAACATTAGTTGATAACACGGAAACTTATCATAAGTGAAGTAAACGATATCATCTTAAGGCTTGCAAATTCACAAAGCTGTATTGTCAACTTCCAGGCTGTTAGAAAAAAATGCAGGTACTTATTGACTTACTCTCATAATAATTCCAGTCCACAATTAAACTATTCAAATGAAGTCTCTTCCCCCCCTCTATTTTTTGGGATTCATGGCCGTTCAATATGATTATTTTTACCATTTAGTCTTAAGTGTTTAATTTAACCCCTCGTCAGAAATGACAATCACAAAAATTGTCATTAAGATTAATAAATTTCATAAAATACACTACATCCAGTGTAATAAACCACTTTGCCCTTGCTGAGAATTAAACGGGTTCGCAACGGTACTAAAATCGTTCTTCTTCAAAGTGATATTTTAGATGTGAAACTTGCCCACCAATGACCTGCGGATTTTAGTTGTATTCAGCACAACAATAAAGTTGCTAATCCTGGAATATCGTAGATGGAAGATTCTATAGTGTCAAGAATGCAAAGCTTTATCCTATAGAATCTTCCATTTTATTTATTTATTTATTTATTTATTTATTTATTTATTGCTATCTTCTTACCTGATGTTTATCTACATACATCTTTAATAGCCAACATTGAGTTTTCCTAAAGCTGGCAAATTTGTTCCCGACAAGTTTGCGCAGTAGAGTTTTATACAAAAGACTGTTGTAATAAATAAGAGCAGTCGTGTCTCTAATTTGGAGCACAAAATATCTTTTAGTTTATATACTTTGTAGCTCTTCGATATGACACATGTTCACAATACTATCGTCTTTACTTCCCATCGTCCAGTATTCATATCAAATTTTTAACGATATTACGTGGTGTAAGGGCCATCAGTTTTAATACATGATACATTACTGATTAGGGTGTATTAGTTTTTGTTAATTAAAAACTTTAACAAAATTGTAAACTTATCTTCAAAAATATTCTACGCATCTATTTGTATTCTAAGATGAAGGAAACGTTTTTTCAGAAATAAAGAGTAAAAAAGTCATTATTTAAATAACAAATTCATTTTCTCTCCTCAATTATTCTACTGTAGGGGTATTTCTCGAGCCTTCTAAATTGAAGAGATCTTCGTTGATCGTCTGGAGCAAACGTGGAATAAAAACCAAAGAAAAGAACCCCCCAAAAAATCAAATCAAAGTCCTTGTAGTCAGATCCACCAACCCAAAGCTGAACAGCTGTACAATTGATTTCCCTTAATTTTAGGATAAAAGAAATGTCTCGTAGGGAAACCTAGTCACAAAGTTGAGTTGATCGGTGTAATTAATTAAATAAAGGATCATAACGAAATGAATGCATTAAAATTTGAATCCAGAAGTAACAAAACTAGTGGCATTTCCTATAGTGTTTTTTTACTGCAAGATAACCCAACGTGTTCATAGACATGTAAAACAGGTTGTGAAAGCCTATTTAAAGTTGAAGTAAAATTTAATGTAAATAATATTATACATTGTAATAATTTGAACAATATGTATAAATGCGCAGTATATTCACTGTTTTTATGTTATTTCCATATTAGCGTAATGTACTAAAGAAATATTCGTATGAAACAACTGACCTGTATATATTTAGTAAGTGAAATCCTACTCTAAATTTGCAGAATTAGTTTCAAATAAATTTACGGGTTATTAACAGTTATTCAATTAGTGAGGTAATTCTAGTATTCAAAGGAGCAAATAGTTACGTCGTTTAACCTCTTGCCTCGTATTGCGAGTGCACTCCTTCTTGTGAAGGATAAGAAAGGCTCCTCGCTTCTCGACCGCATTCTCGTAGAATAAGTCACGCAAGAGGCGAGACCATAACAAAGGACTCGTGCTTTTTTTCCGGGCGGTGGTATTTCATTGAGATCCCGTTTCCTTCGGCTGTATTTAACAATTCATCAAAAACCCGTGTTGTATTAAAAGGCGATGTTGAAATTGTGTAGTTTCCGTGTAAGTAAAAAGTAGTTATCACAATACCATTTTCATCATAGTTACATTATACTCCGGCTTTTACGGGGTTCTAATTAATGTTCCTGCTGTTATTCAGTTCTTAGTTTCCTCGCTCGTACTCCCACGAGCTCGTATCATTCGTAAAGTAAATTAATAAGGAAAACTAATTAAATGAAATATTAAGTACGTTGCCACGATCATAAATTCACTCACTTTGATCATACTCGTAATTTAGTCGTAATTTAATTCACTAGATTAAAATGTTTACAAATTTTTGGGATCGAGTATGTGTCTTTTTTTCTACTGATCCTGTTTCGTCAGAGTGCATGAAATGTGTGCATGGAGTCTGGAAGCTCTTAACGCCTCTAGTTATAGTCGTCTTTGTGTTGCTTGAAAGGATAGATAAGGCTGTCATCGTTTAGTTTGCGCGTATAACATCAAATTGTATAACGCCACAATCTTATTTGGACCTGTCTGGAGAACAACGCCCACACGGGATAACTTCACACTGTAAAAAAATAATTGGACCTTACTTTTTTGTTATATTATTGAATAACGTCACACAGCTCATTGATTTCCTTCTTTCTCCGTGTGTCACTGTTACTCCGTGAGCCAAGTGTATTGAGGTGGGTATTAGATGCTATATTCTATAAAAATGTTGTAAATTTTTATAAGATTAATGGGAAGCTAGAGAGAATTTAAGATTCAGCTGATCATTTGAAACGTACCGGAGTATTTAGAAGTTTTTGTTTCAGGCTGCCATATTAGAAAACCTACAACTTATGAGACGGAATTTTAGCTGCAACTCCCAATATGAGGCCTACGCAGGTGATCATGTATTTTATTAAATGATGAGTGTATTACTCCCTAAGATATCTTGGTTATGACCCCGTATTACACCCCTTGTTGCTAGGAGGAGTAGGATTCAGAAGAATACGTGTTTCAAATTTTACGCATGTTCTAATCACACTACGAAATTAAGTATTATCGATTAAATATTCTCATGTCAAAATTTGGTATTCTCGTGTCATCACCTACACTGTAATCCGTGCACCAGCAAAACAAATAGCGTAAATATTGTGAGAGAGTAAATTTTTCGCTTTCTGCTTGTAGGAGAAACGGAACAAACAAATCCAAAAGTGTTATTCGTATGCGAATTGAAATTACTTCTTTTATTTTGATGAATTTGGAACAATCATGTTTCACTTCCAATTTTTATGTATTTTTCTCTTGTGCAAGGTTAATTCACTATTATGATTCGCCTTTAGATTCAACAAAGCAGAAAAATTTATAGTTTTAAAAGGAAAAGTTAAATGGAAATTGAAAATATCTACTTCTTGAAACGTTTCAATTCTTAATATTGATGTCATGTACGTAGTAAATTTGAAATTTCGCTTACCGTATTGATGATTAAATCAATCATTCTACGTGTTCAAACCTAATAACTCTGATAATGTACAGTTTGAGGATCTAATTTCAACAGTCGATGATATGTATGTACATTTTCTCTCTTAATTTGAAAATGATTTGTATTCCTTTTATTACTCCAACTGTTCGTAAAAATTTAAGATTCGGCCGCTATTTAAGAACAAAAACCATGATTATAGAAAATGGCTGTGCATATCGATAACATTTCCTTACGATTATGTAATTTCCTCATCACGCAAAAAAAGTAAAAATATACACATTTCTAAAACAAATCTATATTTTAAACAAATATTCTTAGTGGTTGGGAGGAAACAAAAGTCTTTGTAGAAAAGAGTGCTTTGAGCTCATTTCACAATACACTTTGTTTGTGTCGGCGTTCTTTGCGCCATCCTAGGGCCTAACCACAGAGTGCAAAGCTGTGTTTCTTGTGAATATTACATACCGCGTGATGCGATCGCGACATGTACGTGTCAGCTTGTGGGAAAATGTGCATGCGCGTGTACGTACGGGGGGCGTGCATACGCTTGACAGCCTAGCCACTCGCCCCACACATCGGAAAGTCAGATCTTGAAATCGTACTTTTACACCATTTAGCCATAAATGTAAACGAAGAAACCTTTGGTTTAATCTCATGAATATCGAATAGTGTTTCAATTAACGTTTCTGTGAGTCTTTTTAATTTTTTCTCTTACGTTCTTAAAAAGCAATTTTACAAGCTATTTTTGAAACTGTGCCCGAAACGCGTATTAAAATTTACTTCTTGTGAATGAGCTTACAAATCTGTGGGCTTATGGTCACCACTTGGCAGTCAGCAAATAGTAGCCAAATAAACATTATTATTATTATTATTATTATTATTATTATTATTATTATTATTATTATTACTACTATTATCATCATCATCATCATCATCATCAGTGGAGCCAAACATCTTACTCTAGGACTGTAGCCAAAGGACGTAAGATTTCTGTATGGCATCTTGCCCATCAACTACCTCGGTATTCTTCCGACAATACTGCAGGTATCCAGGATCACGGACTTGTGGATGGATCTGTACACATCACGGTGCAAGTCTAAGATGTTAATACTGGTGTTCAGTGTGTTGGGGATTTCCCCTGTAGCGCCTATAACAACTCGTACTTCTATGACTTTTGCCATATCCCAAATAGATCTGATTTCATCTGGCAATGACAGGTTTCTGTTATTATTATATTATTATATTGGTATTATATTATATTATTATTATTATATTATTATTATTGATGTTATTCTTATTGCAGTGGTAGTTTGTCAAACATTTGCTTAGGAGCTACACGTCTATAACTTTTGGCAGGTTAAATTCCTTCAGATTTTCTTCGTTTAAGATATATTTTCTTCAACATTTCTCTCTAAACACGTTTATTGTTCTTGGATATTGCAGAACATTATTCTCTGTAATATTTGGTCTTAAAGAAATTGGATTCCAGATCTTTTGACAATCGCTAGTAGTATAACGAGTAAAGCTTACAATGGTGAAGAATTAAAAACAACCAAACGCAAACATTTCTTTAAGGAGAGTACTGTGACGACTATTGTTGGTGAACTCTGCTACGATAATAATTTCCCGCAAACGCAGAGCAGTTATCTTTATTGTCGCTATAAAGGAACAAACAAATTATGAAAACAAATGTAAGTCAAATGAAGGGAATATTCAGTGGAATACGTTGATTCATTTACGTAGATCGAGGAAACATGAGATGTCTTCGCTGTGAGGCGAGGCGTGTCCCCTGCGCGTCTGCGGTTACAAGCGAGAAACCGCGAAACCGCGTTGCAAGCGGTGGACGAGCGAACGACCTCGAGTCGGAATGCTACGCGGCGCTCGAAACTCCGGAACTCCTGCCTTCGGTCACTCGAAAGTATCCACATCTAATTCGATGCCTCCGTGGGCACGATCACGCGCGCGAACGCAAACCCACAGAAGATCGCTCTCGCGATAAGGGGATCGTCTCTCTGATACAGGGGGCTGCAGATTTCACTAAGCTGAACCCCTCAAAGAAATGAGGACGTCCTCAAACTCTCATTAACTCATTGCTCTCACACAAACACACATTCGCATTTAACAATCATGTACGCCATTCACAAATGAATTTTCATTTATTTGAATACTTTATAGCTACAATTCAATTCGCTGCACATCGCGCGGGCTCATAGTTGTGGCGATATGCGCGCGGGTGGTCATTGTTGGAGTTATATGCTAGCATTCTCTTCGATTTTTTAACGCCCATTAGTGCACCGAAAAGGCAATTATGTTATATAATTATTATATAATAATAATTATATAATATGTTAAACATTATTATATATAATGTTTATGTAAATGAGTAAAACCGTTGGACCTCTAGCTGTGACGCCAACGCTCGAAACTTATGTCTTCTATTAGGACACTGGGAGTAAACAAGTCCCAATTAGATTCCTCCGTGGACACGGTCACGCTCCACAGACACAAACCCACGAAAGACCACTCTCGTGATAAGGAGATCGTCTCTCTGATGCAGTCGACTTCGAATTTCATAAAGCTGAACCACTCAAAGAAATTAAGGCATTCTCAAAATACCCATTAACTCACTACCTTCTCACAAATACATATTCGTACTTAACCATATATGCCATTCACAAACTACTTTGATTTATTTAACACTTTATGCTAACAGTTCATTCGCTACGCGGTCGTGGCTCATTGTCGTGGCGATTGTGCGCGCAGGACATTGTTGGAGCTATCTGTAGCATTGTTTGAATTTTTATCACCAAATATATTGCTAAATTATTTCCCTAGAGCGCTCCGAAACGGTAAATCGTTGATTACATGAGCAATTCTTTTTGTGTAAATTGAGTAAAACCGTTAGACCATAGCTATGACGCCAGAGCTCAAACTCCTGCCATCCATCCCTCGAGAGTACCACATCTAACTCGATGACCCGCGGGGCACGATGACGCGTATAGCTCCTGCGATATCTGAAATAGGCTGCTTCCAATTCCAGTGACCTCGCAAAGAAAGAAAAATTTTCAAATTTGCATTTACCCACCACCTACCTTTCTCACACCCACCTAGCAACCATAAATGCCATACGCAAACTTCTTTGTAATGAAATTACAACGGATATTGCAGTGTGGCAGAGTAAGCATGAAAAAAAATGAAATAAAACACAATTTATCTGAGATTTCTTCCCACGGAGATTAGTGAAGGTCGATATGGCATGAACGTTGTTCTGATCGCGGTTAAAATCTTCGAAAACAAGTTGCCAATCACTTCATTTGGCAACAGTGTGCGTAAGTATTCTTTAGGAAAATATACCCATAAGGTATTACTCTGTCGTGTCTACGAGGTAA